>OY804602.1:7186055-7706100 GCA_963680895.1 Fragum sueziense | reverse complement strand
AGGGGACACGTTACCCTTGGACACCGGATTTCAAGATTATGCTCCAAGAAGAAAATTATTTACAAATATTATTTTACTCTATATTGATATACAAGGGAGGTAATTTTGAACATGTTTGTCAAATATTTCCATAAGTATGCATTAATTCAAAATTCTAAACCATTCAAAATGCTTGTTTGTTTTTGGAATGGAAATGTAACACAGTTTCGGAATTACAGGCACTTTTTTAAATTTTGCCTCTGGCCCTTAAGTGCAAATGATGAGTTGTATACGTTAACCCATTACCAGACAACAAAATTCTGAACTGTTCTAATTTGAAAGGTGTTGCAGACGACAATTTCATGTCGATTTTAAAATCTTTGTATTTTGGGTTAGAAAACATTGTGAAAAATGAAGAAATTGCTTGTTACAAGCAATTTCTTCATTTTTCACATTGTTTTCCCAGGCCTTTTCTTGTGAGTCAAAAGGCGTCACTGTGCAGTAAAAGGTTAATATCACTCAATAACTGCTTTCACTTCCCTTCTTGGAAAATGTTGGGAAATATTGAAAGGAAAGATGTTTATTATTAGCACTGTTCCTCTTTTTTCTCATTGTTCTCTAGGTTTTAACAAAGATATTTTTGGTCATTTGTAACTCTTTCGAAATTAGACCAGTATAGAATCAAGGAATGGCTTTAAAATGTTCTCTTTCTTTCTACTTTTCCATCAGTAAATACAAATCTATAATTTTGTCTAACAAGGAGTTAAAGCTTAATTTTGACAACCTTGATAAATCTTTTTGGGATATAGGCATTAAAATTCAATAAGACAGTTAACGCTTTCCTAAACTGCAAGACATTTTTCAGATATAATTTTTTCTATGTGTTGCAGACAAGAAAACCAGTGTTACACATATCAGTGTTTAATATAATGAACAACAAATACTAAGGGAAAAGAAGACAAGAGGGCCAGAATGGCCCTATATCGCTCACCTGAAAGAAGTTTAAAGACACACCCACTTTTTTGACAAATCAAAAATTTGCAAACAAATTTTGAAAAGGGTCACTCAAGGAACATTGTTGCCAAATTTGTTTCAAATTGACCCAATGCTTGATTTTTTAAGAATTTTCTTATGATTTCTCTAAGTCTGATAAGCCACGCCCTGCCACGGCCACTTTTTTTGTCCAAAAGAAAATTTGCAAACACTGTAAGTCTGATAAGCTACGCCCACTTTTTCTGACGAATAAAAAAATTGAGAACAAATTTTGAAAAGAGTCACCCAAAGAACATTTCTGCCAAGTGTGGTTCAAATTGGGCCAATGGTTGATTTTTAAAGAATTTTCTTAGAATTTTTCCAAGTCCGATAAGTCACGCCTTGCCACACCCACTTTTTCAGACGAAACAAATATTCACATTTTTTTTAAAAGAGTCACCAAAGGAACATTTCTGCCAAGTTTGGCTCAAATTGGGCCAATGATTGATTTTTAAAGAATTTCCTTATGATTTCTCCAAGTCCGATAAGTGCTGACCTGCCACGCCCACAATTTTGGACAAATAAAAAATCCGCTAACAAATCTTAAGAAGGGTCACCTAAGGGACATTCCTGCCAAATTTGGTTCTAATTGGCCCAATGGTTAAGGAGAAGAAGATTTTTGAAGAATTTTTTAACAATTTCTCTTGGTTAGATAAGCCCTGCCCTGCCACACCCACATTATTTAACGAAACTTTAAATGTATGAACAAATGTTGAAAAGGGTCACTCAAGGAACAATTCTGCAAAGTTTGGTTCAAATTGGCCCATTGGTTGATTTTTAAAGAATTTTCTTAGGATTTCTCTATGGCCCAAAAGCCCCTTCCTTCCTGCCACGCCCTCATTTTTTGACAAATATAAAAATTTGTGAATCAATTTTGAAAAGAGAGACTCAAAGAACATTCCTGCAAAGTCTGCTTGTAATTGGCCCAAGGGTTAATTTTTAAAGAATTTTCTTATGATTTCTCTAAGTCTGATAAGCCCCTTTCTCCCTGCCACGGCCACAATTTTTTACAAATGAAAATATTTGTGAACAAATTTTAAAAAGATTGGCTTAAGGCACATCCCTATAAAGTCTGGTTCAAATTGGCCCAATGGTTGATTTTTAAAGAATTTTCTTATGATTTCTCTAAGTCTGATAAGCCCCTTTCTCCCTGCCAAGGACACGTTTTTTTGACGAATCAAAAATCTGCGAACAGGTTTTGAGAAGGGTCACTCAAGGAACAATTCTGCTATGTTTGGTTCAAATTGGCCCAATGGTTGATTTTTAAAGAATTTTCTTATGATTTCTCTAAGTCTGATAAGCCCCTTTCTCCCTGCCACGGCCACGTTTTTTGACGAATCGAAAATCTGCCAACAGGTTTTGAGAAGGGTCACTCAAGGAACAATTCTGCTATGTTTGTCTCAAATTGGCCCAATGGTTGATTTTTAAAGAATTTTCTTATAATTTCTCTAAGTCTGATAAGCCCCTTTCTCCCTGCCACGGCCATGTTTTTTTTTACGAATCAAAAATCTGCGAACAAGTTTTGAGAAGAGTCACTCAAGGAACAATTCTGCCAAGTTTGGTTCAAATTGGCCCAATGGTTGATTTTTAAAGAATTTTCTTAGGATTTCTCTAAGTCCGATAAGCCACGCCCTGCCACGCCCACATTTTTTGACGAATCAAAAATCCGCGAACAAGTTTTAAGAAGGGTCACTCAAAGAACATTCCTGCCAAGTTTGGTCAAAATTGGCCTGTTGGTTTTGGAGAAGAAGATGTTTGAAGAAATTGTTGACGGACGGACGGACGGATGGACGGACGGACGGACAGACAGACGGACAGACGGACGACGGACGGTGAGTGACCACAATAGCTCACCTCGAGCACTTTGTGCTCAGGTGAGCTAAAAATGCTGGTTACCAGTATTTTCTTCTCTTTTTCTCTCAATGATTTCCAAAGCTTTCTAAAATCTAAGACTTGTTTGAGAAGAGGTTTATAATGGTTCATCAATGAATTTTCATTTAGATGTCTATCAATGTTGACAGCTGTATGATAATTACCCGAAAATCACGACTAAATTATGTATTCACATTCAAACAGCTCTATTCAACGGAATTAATACAAAACTAAATATGTATTTAATTCTTTTTATACATGAAAATGTTGAGGTTAAGTCAATCCCACTTTTTGCATCATTTTTATTCAAGATTTTACATTTGTAAATATTTTTTTTTTGTTTTTATTGTCTTAATCCTTTTAAAGAGACAAAAATTCTGACTGCTCATGTGAAATAGATGTAAACAAGATGTGTTTGTAAAACACTAATGCCCCCGAAAAGGCCAATGTTAGTTTTCACTGTAAGTTTCGGACTGACAGCCGGACAGACAGACAGACAACAGTAAAACAAAATGCCCCCCCCCCAATTTTTCGATACTGGGGGCATAAAAATGACTTCTGTTTGTATGTTATAGCTTAAAACATCAAGGGAAAAAATATGCAATTAATCATGATTTCCTTTCTCTCCCTATATCTCAAACTGTGTTTGATACATAGGAATACATGCCAGACTTAGCCAAGCATTATTCCCTTAACCCTTTCCCAAACAAGACCTGTTTTTGACGTCCCTAATAGAACATGCCTGGAAAACATTGAGACAAAAGAAGAAACTGCTGATTATCAGCAGTTTCTTCTTTTGTTTCAATATTTTCTATGCCATATTTTACACAAATTCTATAAATTACATCCATTTTGTCTTTTATGACAGTTTTTGAAGTTGATTACCCTAAAATTTTGTCGTTTGGGAAAGGGCTAATGACGTGAGCAGAGCTGGCTGAAGTCCTAATCCTCTCATAATAATCCTATTAGAACTTAATAATATTCCTTTATCAAGTGTCAAACAAAATGGAGCTATAAAGAAGTGAAACAATTTGTGGAACAGAAAAGGCTTGTATATCATAATGTACATAGCATTTTCTTCTTTCCCAACAATTGTTTTAGGTTTCACCAATATGTCCTCAAAAGCTAAAAATTTATTGTTTTCAAGGTCATTGAATGATCAATTCTAGTTTATTTGTGGTTACAACTGAGCCCAGATAGCTCAGTCGGTAAAGTCAGAATTAAATTAACATTTCTGGTATGTTAATATTCATTTTCCTCAGTTGACAACTCCATACATATTGGACTGGTGTCTTAACCCATTCCCAAACGGCAAAATTTAGGACTGATCCAAATCAAAAGCTGCTGAAGATGACAAAATGAACACCAATAAAGACGAAATTTGTGGACAATTTAGCCCAGAAAATATTGAGGCAAAAGGAGAAAGTGCTGATATTCAGCACTTTCTTCTTTTGCCTCAATGTTTTCCCAAGCCTATTCTCTTAGGGACGTCAAAAGCCGGTCTTGTTTGGGAAAGGGTTAAATTTTGCCATTGTGCTAAAGACTGTTTATAAGTCAATGCAGTTGACAGTGGTATTAACCAAGGGATGCAGCAAGAAGGGTAATGGCGACTCCCATTGAGTGTCATAAAAATCTTGCACTAAAGAATGCTTTATCCTAAAATATCTCAAGAAATCTCAAGATATCTTAGGAAATCTTTCTCTAAGAATGCGCCTCAGGTCTTGTTTAGGAAAGTGTTAAAATCTAACAACTGCCTTGTTAGTTATCACAATTGTTACTTACATGGAGTTTGACCTGGCAGTGAGTAACGTGAAGCTGTTTTTTCTCCGAAGTACCGGCGAAGGTGACGGACTGGGTTTAGAATAATCTTTTCTTCTCATACTCGGAGACACTGTGGACAGTCTGGAAAAAGGATTAATTACATTCTGTTACTATAAATAGTAACATTTTCCGCTAGAATCGGACAAATATCGGACGATCCGAAAAAGCTATATCCATGTGAATCCTTAGCAGCGGGCAGATATGCAATATCTGCCTGCTTGCATATCTGCCTGCTGCTAAGGCATTTATTCTAAAAACTATAGCTACAGATCTTTTTCACATGCCTTTCTGTGATAAAAAACGTCAATGACATCATAAAACCCAATGTTGTTTACAAAAATGGCTGCCGTTGTAACGTTATCTTTCTTCACTTCAAGTGCGATAAATGTATGAAATTGAGTTTATTTTAACATCTGTGTAAACTTTATTTAAAGGTAAGATTTAAACATTTTTTTCACAATAAGAATGCAATAAACAGATTATTACAAGGCAGATTTGGGCCGCAGAGTGATATCGGCCCTTACCTCGATATCTGCCCTTGGTCTAAAGACCTCGGGGCAGATATCACGGTTGCAGGCCAATATCACTCCAGCCCTCATCAGCCGTGTAATAATCTCTAAATACGTTTTGATAGGATAATACCCCATAGGACTAATGGCAAATTTTGAAAACTATATCCCGGAACTTAATCTGGATACCACAATGACAGGGGTTATTACAAGTAATACATCCCCGTACATAGATGTTGATAAGGCACAAAAAATATTGAGCAAAAAGGAGAAAATGCTGATAAGCTTTTTCTCCTTATGCCTCAATATCTCCTTTGCTTTATTTTACACAAATCCTATATTCTTTTATATCTATTTTGTTGTCTACAACAGATTTCCAATAAGTACTGTTCAAATTTTTGCATTCCAGAAAGGGCTTAACCCTTTCCCAAACAAGACCAGGGCCCCGTATTACTAAACATCTTACGATCAAGTTTTTGTGTAAACTGTGTAACAAGACATTTGATTGCACGAGAAATCCGACTGAGCCAATCAGGGCTGTTGTTACAAGTAATTTTTGAAAAATCAAACGTACGATCGTTAGTAATACGGGCCCCTGGTTTTGACGTCCCTATTAGAAAAGGCTTGGGAAAACATTGAAACAAAAGAAGAAACTGCTGATAACCAGCAGTTTCTTCTTTTGTCTCAATATTTTCTGTGCCATATTTTACAAAAATTCTATCTTTAATAACACCCATGTTGTCATTTGTGACAGTTTTTGAAGTTGATCAACCAAAAATTTTGTCGTTTGGGAAAGGGTTAAGTGGCTTCATAGCAGTCATACACGAGTTCCAGAAAGTGTAAACAAATTTTACCTTGAGGTACTATTTTGTCTTAGAGGTAATGTTTTGGGTGGGGGCATGAGTGTGCTGTCTGTCCCGTTGATCGCGGGCGCGCTCATTGTCATCACGGGGGGAATGTTGGACGCGTGCTGGTTCACGGTTATCACAGGATGCTCGTCCGGAAACTCCGGCACCGGGTTTAACAGTGGCTGGTCCTCGACGTATAGCAGGTCATCAACAGTCGCCTGTCTTCTACGAGCCTGTAGTAGATAATAAACATGCTTTTCAACAAAAACCTCGTATCTGCAGCTTGCTTTAAGCTGCAGTTACGAGATTTTTGTTGAAATGCGATGATA
Source organism: Fragum sueziense (assembly GCA_963680895.1). NCBI lineage: Eukaryota > Metazoa > Mollusca > Bivalvia > Cardiida > Cardiidae > Fragum > Fragum sueziense. The sequence goes on along the minus strand of OY804602.1, from coordinate 7,699,710 downwards.
TACAGTATAATGAGAAATGAAAAATTTATATACACAATATCATTTCAAAAGAATTTTGTTTACTACAATCTTACACCATGAACATTATGATTTCTCAAATAATCACAGATGCCCATTGCATAACTACAGTACATTTCAAAATTTTTACATACATGTATCAATTTCTTGTAAGTATTCCTTCAATTTTAACTGACCAAATGGAAACTTCAAGATTATTCGTTCAATGACATCATCTAATATTGGACACCTAGTGCAATGTACCACGGTAGCAGCAAAAGGCATTGCAGAGTTCTTTAAATATGATTTGAAATACTTTGTTAAATTATTGTAAATACTTTTTAATATATGATTGATCAATTAAATTGGGTTTAACGTATATTTCAACTGCTATATGCTCCTATCGTGTTGGTTTGAGTTTATTGGGGTTTTACACCGTTTTCAACTACCAGGGTCATATCGCGGCGGCTGGAGCACCTACCCATGGATTCCTGTTGTTTCTCAAACCAGTACTACCACAACACCCTTACCGAGCCTCCAGCTGCTCGCCCACTTAGATTAACGATTTCAAACCCATTGGTCTATCGTGTTGGAATCATGTACGGTAGTTTCTCTCATTAGTGCTACTACAACATTCTTATGAGCCTACAGCTGCTCGCCCACATAGATTTATCTAACCATTGGTGGGTGACAAATATCAGAAGGGATGATTGCAATGGCCAGGGATTGACCCCCGGACCTCAAGAGTAAGTCTCAAGTGCTACCGATACTATGGCCACAACAAATACTTTCTGAACTTCAACAATTCAGCTATTGAAAATCATGAACAAGTAAAAATTTTAGAATTTGTTATCTGCTATTAATAACTTACGTCGTTACATTGCTTTATGTGAAATAATAAACTAAAATGTTATTCTTAAACAAAGATTTAGAGCAAAATTCAGAAAGAAAGAGATAACTAAGAATTATCTAAATACATGAACAAAACAATCAAACAGTTGAATTGAGTTGGTACAGGTCATGAAGAAGCTACTAGAAACCAACATGAATCTAGATCAGAGAGTGTGTGGTGTATCTTGACACATATTGGTCTCAAATGTAGTAAGGGCTCTTTTTTCCCAATCCTAGCTTTTATATGACTAAGTGTTACTAGTATTAATTATGAAAGCATGAAAATATAAGCTCTTAGTTTTGAAAACATACAGTAATTGTATGAATAAATGTGACGCTTTCCTTGAAAATTCATCCTTTAATCAAACATTACTAAGTTTTATGATTGAAGCAAACTATGATAGACAAATTTTAGACAAATATACAAGGCAAAATATAATAGCATTTAAGAATTTAAGGTAAGTAAAATGTATCAAATTTGATTAGCCAGATTCTACGCTAATGATTCTGAAAGCTAAAGCTATGAAGTATTAACAAGAATTTCAAACCATGTTATTCCAAAAGATACCTGAGCTTGTCTAAATACCCGCTTTGAAAAACGGATCACTTTGGAAACTTTCTTCAGAGTCTAAAATATCAAATCACCAAACTTAACTATCTGCAGATCAATTCACGTTACAATCTAACAAAATCAAATACAGATCATTTTAAAATCTAGAATAATGCTGCATTTGACCGAGTCCTCATATTTTTTTTTTCAAATAGGTCCTACCAGTCTATGAGGCTCATAGAGAAAACTTAAACACAACATGTTTCATTTTCATGCAGTTCCTGATAAAAATGTATTTTTCATATCAACTTTATAGAGATAGATGCTGACATTAATCCATTACAACACAGTGACGCCTATTGATGCTCTATAACACAATGGCTTTGGAAAACATTGTGGAAAATGAAGAACTTGCTTGTGACAAGCAATTTCTTTATTTCCCACAATATTTTCTACCCAAAAGGTCAATCTATTTTAGATTTAAAAGTGTCGTCTGCAACATCTTTGAATTTGGAACAGTCCAAAATTCTGCCGTCTGGTAATGGGTTAAGATTAATGGTAGTATGATGTATGACTTGTGTGAATATATTCATGCTTTTTATTAGAATACAATATACAGTGGAGATATAGGTATTACAATATAAGCTTATCACATAATAAATACAAAAGCTTCAAAGCTAAAAACAGGTTTCATGTAATATAACCCTGCTTTTCAACGAAACCTCATAACTGCAGCTTAGCATAAGCTGCAGTTATGAGGTTTTTGTTGAAAATCAACAAAAAGTAATTCTGAATAGTGGCCGACCCATGAACCTGACAGTGACTTTTGGTTGGCCCTGTAAAAATTCCAATCTTCCATGTTCGATCATGCCTGGTAAAACTTCTGGTAAGTCACTATACTTCACATTGGCATGTAACTTGTTTTCGGTCCTAACCAATCCAGTCCTGTTATTCTGCCAAGATCACTAGACCCAATGTCCTGTGATACGTTGATAACAAATCACATCTGGAAAGGCATTACGTTTTTTTTTTTACTTTTTATTCTAAATTTCCCAATGGACAGACAATGGACCAACAGATACACTGGGCGTTAACAAATTAGTATGACTCTTCAGGGGAACAAAAATTTATTTATTGATTGATTAATTGGATTTAACGCCTCTTTCAACTGCTATGGTCAAATTGCGACTGGAGCAGCTAATAGTGGATTCCTTGTATTTTTCTCACTAGTACTACCACAATATCCAGTCACAGCCTCTAGCTGCTCTCTCACATAGATGATTTACACACATTGGTGATAGACGAATGACTTTTTGTCAAATTTCAGAACGCATATTGGCCAAGTCAGGGTTTAAACTCGTGACCCCTGGATTGACAGACACTGACATTACCAATTGACCTGTATAATTGATAATGACATACATTATTGAAGGAAAGAGTATACAGCAATACTTCATTATATGCTGGCAATTTTGGACATAATTTACAATGTCATTAAAATAAAGTAAGTAGCGCTAAGCCTTATTTATGGAACCAAAGTTTTCAGATTGCATAAAATTGCATACAATTGAAGCAGATTTTAATTTTCTATTCATATTACATCAACATATTACTGGCAAAAACTATTTATCACTACTTAACCCTTCCCCAAACAACAGCATTTTAGAACATTCCAACTTCAAAGCTGTTGCAGAAGACAAAATAGATGTGATAAAGACAGGAGTTTTGTACAAAATAGCACAGAAATTACTGAGGCAAGAAAAGAGAAAGCGCTGATTATCAGCATTTTCTTCTTTTGCCTCAATATTTTCCAAAGCTTAGATTTCATTCTTACAAGTATCTGAAGACATCAGTGTTTGGGAAAGATTAATATTCACAAGCCAGATCCCATGTTTTAAAGAAAGACTATTTGTTAAGATGGTACCCATACTATTTCACTGAGGTTTTTCCATGATATAATGGTGCTTTCATCATTTACTTTAGCCTCACTGCAACAAATCTGAAATATTCCACCATCCAAAAAAGTGACAAGTAAAACATAGTTTGTTCACCAAGGGCATCAAAAATGACAATTACAAAATTTGTATAGGTACTACGATATTGTTTGTTAATATGTCTGGCAGTGCCAGTAGTTTTGGTATTTTTTTACCATTTTTTTTACTGACAAAGTATGCTGATAGGGCACTTTGAAAACACTTTCAAAATTGGGTCATTACATATGCAGATGTGGCAGCTTAATGTTGCAGCACATTATGTTGTTGCCAGTCTAATATCACAACAAATGGCCTCTTACTATGATTCTGTTAATCAAACTTTGAACCAACTTTTTCACAACATAAATATAATACTCATGACAATTGGTATACATACACAGGGGTGCAACAACATTAGTTTCGTTACATATATGTTTACAAGTTTGGGAATATGTATAGCATGTTTGTCAAATATTTCTGCTGTTCAAAACATATATTGTCATGACAAATGCACATACAATGTAGGGGTGCGACAACATTAGTTGAGTTACATATATGTTTACAAGTTTGGGAGTATGTTTGGCTTGTTGATACATAACAGCGATACTTACCGGCAACATTCTACGGAAGTCCTAAAGGACAACCACATACAATTAACTTATGATAATATAAAACATTTTAAAAAGTCAAGAAAACTCTAATTACATAGTGTCATAGTTAAATTGTACAACAATGTCATTCTTTAGTATATTGTGATACATCGTGACAATTTCAATATCATAACTGTTTTATTCTGCAGTAATATAGCATTTTGTATGTGAGGTAATTCCACCCTTTTTGGTCTGAATTACATAGAATGGCAACTTGTGACCTTATTATGTATTACTGGCTATTTTTCAATCAGTGAAAATACAACATTAAAATCCGAAGTATCTGCTGTTTTCCACACATGGAAAATTAACCCTTTCCCAAACAAGACTAGTTAGGCAGATATATCCAATATTTTGGGTCAATCGTTCACTTTTTCAGGAAAGCACCAAATTTGGCACACGTGTAGTATAGACCCATACAAATGATTTCCTAGGTAGATCCCAAAATCTGACCTCCCAGATGGCCGCCATATTAAATTCCAATATGGCCGCCAATTTTGACTTGTTAAGAGCAATATCTCCCTTATAATGGCAGATATTAACTTACTTTTTGTATCTACACCTATATTTGAAGTAATAGCGAGTCAAATAAATTCATTCATACCAGCATATGGAATGGCCACCGATGATTTCAAAGATGGCCGCCACTAATTAATGTTTTTGTTAATATCTGATGAAAATATTTATAAATACAAATAAACTTTTAGGGTTAACACCAACACTTTGAATAGCTGTTGTATCAATGAGACCTTTCTCAAATTGGTTCGAAATGGCCATTTCGAATTTCAAGATGGCCGCCATTATGTCGATGAACTTTTCTCGTTCTTTCACAATACACGTGACTTAACAGTGGAGCATATAGTCGTAGAATCGTTCCAGATATGATTTTAAGCGCAAAAAGTAAAGGGAATATTCCAAATTTATAACTTTGAAGTAAAAACTTCATTACAATGATGCTCAGTTTGGTCTGACTGCCAATTGTTCCAAGATACATGGTATTCAATAAATAGCAATCCTTTACATATACACAAAGTTACATGATCTTTTTTGTTAACAGAGCTTGTTAATATCTGTATTGGTATTACAATTGTAATATCAAACAATATATTGTTCTTTTCTTATACAAAATACATGGTTACCATACTGAGATAACTGAGTGACAATGTAAATTGTAAAAAAAAAAAAAAAAAAAAAAAAAAAAAGATCATGGTACATTAACACTATTGGTGCTTATCAAAGGTGGCTACCACAAGAGAATGTAAGAGATGATTATATGCACAATGCGTTCATATAGGGCTAAATATCATAGTATTTCATTGTACTTTTGGGATTTGAAGCAGATTCCTTCAAATTTAGTTCTTCCTTCTTTTCGTCCTCTTTTCTACTGTGACTATTCATAGAAAGGGGGATAAAATATTCCTGACATCCAGGTGTCAGCTTTGACGTAATGCTTTGCTTAAGTTTTTATGTGCAACTGTCATATCTGTTTCTATAAATGCTATTGCTCTGAAACTTTACACTTGCTTCTATGATTATTATATCAGACTCTAAGCAAGACTTCGTTTATCTGAAAATTACTTCAGTGAAAATTATTGTCCAGCAAGATTAACCCGGGACAACTTAATTTTCGTGTGCAAAGTCCGTTAGTTGAGCGTCTTAACAAAACATTGCCGAGGTGGGGTCATTACATATGCAGATGTCCCGGGTTAATCTTGCTGGACAATAACCCTTTTTGGACACATATACTCTTGGTAAATATTTTGCGCGAAACCACATAAATCTGTGATAACTTTATTTCTGCTTGAGCTATGGCTTTCAAATTTCACATAAGCTTATGTGATTGCTAGCAATGGAAGGAGATGTCACTGGCAGTGTTGTTGAAGACTCGGTCATTACAAGATTGCATATTTGTTGTAGAATCTCTGTCAGTAGGTTGCAGGTACCGTAGAAACAACAACATGCGATTTTTCAGTATTCAGCACTCGATAGTTCGTCGACTGCTCTTGTTTAAAGTAAACCCATGAATTGCAGTTTGTAAATAAATAATTGTGCAAGATATATTATTTGTGAAAATTCCTGCTGATACTATATAAAGGGTGTTTCATAATGTCTGTTACCATTACAAATAAATACAAATCGAAAGATTTTACATACAATACAGTCATCTGATACATCTTTCTAAAGGGTACATAATGAAATTTTGTATTGCAAAAATCAAGGGAAAATATTGACGTCATTACGTCTTTTTAGAAGTCATAAAACTTGGTCCATTTTTTCCAAAATGGTGCTGTAGATTGACCCATGCACGGAATTCGTCAAACTGTTTGATCAGATATTTATCAATAACTGTCATCATATCTATGAATAAACAATATCCTGACAGTGAAAACTCAACACAGATGCTTAGAAAAAAATGAAAAAATAATTTCGTTGTCACATTTTAAGAGAATTTTAAGTCCATCGGTAAAAACTTAACCATTCTTTTCTGAGAACGAAACTTGCGACGGTTGGACAATATTTAGACTACGTTATCTACATGTATTGAAGAAAAAACATGTACTAGCAATGAGACGAAAAGGTGCCGACTTTAATAGCCTTTGATCCAAGCAGGATGGTGCTAGGCCCCGCACTTCCAGGGAAAGTATTGTATTGCTTGAAAAAACATTTGGGACACGATGGATTTTATACAGGTCAGATAATGTGTGGTGTTTGCACTATCTGGATCTCAGTCCGCTTTTTCCTTAATATTTCTGAAAGTGAATGTGGATATAACGATGTCGCAATATCCTTAAATGAATTAAAACAACATTCCATTGTGAAATCGGAATATTTGCAATTCTTTCATTACAAACTTAAAGAAATTTGTTGACGCCGTTTTGCAAAATGGGTGATGTTGTCTAGAATGCTTTGTCATAAAACTGTACTTGAGTGATATTGAATTTGTGCCATTCCTGAATGCAAATATAGATTACTAATGTTTTATTTCAAATAATATTTTTTTATGTCTATCTTCAAATCATACATTTCATTTAGATTTGCATTTCTTAATTTCAACATACTTAAGACTCAACATTTGTATTATTTGTAGAAAATTGTAAATGACAGGCATTTTGAATAAGAAGGTGGTGAATCTCACATGTAGCCTATGTACAAGTGACTTAATTCAATATATCCACTGTTCTCTCAAACATTGGGGGTTGACGAATAAGTCATTTACTACATCTCTTGCTGAAGCCATCTCTGTGTAGAACAGAAATCTGCCAATTGTTTATCAACATTCTTGGATAATTCTTTTTAAAGATTGCATAACCATATCAAATTCACAGTACGGCAATAAAATGCATCAGAGAAGTCCTTTTTTAAGGTATGCAACCATCATTTGCACCAAAGAGCCAGAGGTGAAATTTGAAAAGTGCCAGTGATTCCTATACTGTAATTTTCCATTCAAAATACAAACATAGTCATTTTAAACGATTTAGAATTTTGAACTAATGCATACCTATGGAAATATTTGACAAAAATGTACAAAATTACCTCCCTTATATATGAATATAGTCAAATAATATTTGTAAATTATTTTCTTCTTGAAGCATAATCTTGAAATCTGGCACGGTGAATCAACTTATGTGAAGTGTATTTACAAGTGTGCGTAAGATGAATTTCGTATAGCTAGAAAGTGGTGTTTTAATGATGGGCTGTATACCTTAAACAAATGTACATGTTTCATCGGCGGCCATCTTATTTATGAATAACAAACATACATTTACATTATAAAAATGGGACATTTAAAAAATGTTAGTCAGTCTCATAATTCATTTGAATAAATTTCAATTCTCGGTATCAAATTTGAAGTAAATGTTTACCCATTTGAAGGTTATTATTCATTAAATGGTATCCATTTTAGAACATGACAACCAGAAGAAACTTCTAGTGGTTATCACCTTATACCTCAAAGTGTTCATATTGAGCAATGTTTCCTCTAACTGTACGCTTAAACTCATTCTGTACTACGTCATGTCTTATCTGCTCCACTTATAATTATGTCAACTATATTTTTCAGTAAAAGATGAAGATAATAATTATTGAAATATTGGTCGACTTACGGGCGGCCATCTTGAAATTGAAATAGTTGGCTCAAATTCTTTTGGAAATGATTTCATTGAAAAAAAAAAACTCGTAAAAGGGTTTGAAAGTCATTGAAAGATCATTTATATCAGTTGTAATTCGAAAGATATAAACAGAACAAATAAGTGGCGGCCATCTTTGAAATCCAAGACGGCCATTCCAAACGCATATACAAATTGGTTCATTTGATTCGCTGGTACTTCAAATATAGGTGTAGACGCAAAAAGTAAGTCAATATCTGCCATAATAAGGGAGAAATCACTCTTAACAAGTCAAAATTGGCGGCCATATTGGAATTCAATATGGCGGCCGCCAGGAGGGTCAGATTTTGGGATCTACCTAGGAAATCATTTGTATGGGTCTATACTACATGTGTGCAAAATTTGGTGCTTTCCTGAAAAAGTGAACGATCATATGCCATATCTGCCTAACTAGACCTTGTTTTGACGTCCCTAACAGGAAACGCTTGGGTTATTTTATACACAAATTCTCTATTAATCAACATGCATTTTGACGTTTGTAGCAGCTTTTGAATTAAACCACCCCAAAATTTTGTTGTTTGGGAAAGGGTTAATAGGCAAAATGTCCATTGATAGACAGAAAATACATGACTGAAGTCAAATGTCAGAAAACATACAAACCATTTCTGAATTACCCTGGATTCACTGACTTATATATTTGAACTATTGAATGAGTGATGTTTAACACCATTTGAAACAGTATTTTATTCATATTTATCAAAGCGGCTGAAGGAGCACTTAAACATGTACAGGGATTTTTTTTGGATGCCTCAGGGGCCGAAATTCGGCCCCTTTCCCAATGGAATTTAGCCTACTTTTTCCCCAATCTGAAGAAAACATTCCCAATCACAATTTAGAAACAAGAGGACCATGATGGTCCTATATCGCTCACCTGAACCAAAATGATATGAGCAACACTTTTGTTCAATTCAATTAATATTTATGACTTTAAGACCGAGAACGAACTTATGGTCAATAGCTTTGTGAAAATCCAACTTATATGAGATCTTATGGTGCCCAACTGTGTCCAAGTTTTGTCTTTATAAAATACTAATTGTAGAGTCTAGAGTGTAAAACAGGTCGAAAGCAGCCGAAAAAGCAGTTTTTTCAAATTCAAGGGCACATAACTCTCGACTTCCTGATCAGATCAGACTGAAAATCTAACTCATCTGAGATCTTATGGTCCCAAACATTGTGTCCAAGTTTTGTCTTTATTAATTACTAACTGTAGAGTCTAGAGTGTAAAACAGGTCGAAAACAGCCAAAAATGGCAATTCTATCAAATTCAAGGGCACATAACTCTCCACTTTCTGATCAGATCAGACTGAAAATCAAACTCATCCAAGATCTTATGATCCCCAACATTGGGTCCACGTTTTGTCTTGATTGATTAATAATTGTAGATTCTAGTGTGCAAAAAAGGTCAAAAACAGCCGAAAATGGCAATTTATCAAATTGAAGGGCACATAACTCTCGTCTTTCTGGAAAGATCAGACTGAAAATCAAACTAATTCAAGATATTATAGTCTCCAAGATTGTGTCCAAAATTTATCTTGATTAGTCAATAACTGTAGATTCTAGAGTGTAAACAAGGTCGAAAACAGTCAAAAACGGCAACTTTGTCAAGTTCAAGGGCACATAACTCTCAACTTTCTGATTAAATCAGACTGAAAATCAAACTCATCCAAGATCTTATGATCCCAACCATTGTGTCCAAGTTTTGTCTTGATTGATTAATAATTGTAGATTCTAGAGTGTTAACAAGGTCGAAAACAGTCAAAAACGGCAATTTTGTCAAATTCAGGGGCACATAACTCTCGACTTTCTGTTCAGATCACACTGAAAATCGAACTCATCCAATATCTTATGATCCCCAACATTGTGTCCAAATTTCGTCTTGATTGATTAATAATTGTAGATTCTAGAGTGTAAACAAGGTCGAAAACTGCCAAAAATGGCAATTTTGTCAAATTCAAGGGCACATAACTCTCGTCTTTCTAGTCAGATCAGACTGAAAATTGAACTCATCTGAGATCTTATGGTCTCCAACATTATGTCCAAGTTTTGTCTTGATTGATCAATAATTGTAGATGCTAGAGTGTTAACAAGGTCAAAACTAGCAATTTTTTACGTTCAAGGGCAAATAACTCCAGACTTCCTTGTCCGATCAGGCCCATTATTGATCTCATCCGAGAACTTCTGACCATACTTGCTTTGACCAAGTTTGATTAAGATTGGCCAACTTTTGTGGATGCTAGAGTGTTAACACCAAATTGTTGACAGACAGACGGACAGACGGACGGACAGACGGACGACGGACATTGAGTGACCACAATAGCTCACCTTAAGCACTTCGTGCTCAGGTGAGCTAAAAATATCAAAATTATCAAAACATCAGTAAAATTGCTTTTACAAGTCATTTGAGAACAAACTAAAGCTCCATATTCAATATGCATATCAATTTATTGATATTTTCTGTTTATAAATGAATTTCTCTTAATCTAACACCTTAAACGAGGTAAGTGTATAATGTTTAAAATTTCCCAATTTCTGGGTTTACACCGCTAATTTTCCCAATTGAAAAGGCCCCAGGGCCCCTTCCCAAAATTGCCAAAAAAATCCCTGATGTATTCCTGGTGTTTTTCTCACTTAATCATCACACTGTCTTTTCCAAGACTCCAGCTACTAATCAAAGTGAGGTTTACAATGATAAACCCAATGGAGGGAGACAGAAAGGATCTTCACCACGATTTGGGATTGATCTCTGAGTCCAATGAATGAGAGTGTGATGCGCTACCAACTGTGCAATGGCCACAGCAGATATTTGGACTCAATGGCCACAGCTGATATTTTTACTAACATAATTTATTGTGAGAAATACAGTAAGTAAGATAGTGAGAGAATCCATTAACATTCTACTTATTTAGGGGATATAAAATCTAATCACTCACAGTTATCCTTTATATGTACATAATGGAATCTACATTCTATCTAAAACTTACCAAAAACAATTTACGCAATTCCTGAATGTAGCAATAGGCTTATGTGTAGAGATAGGAATTGTCATTCAAACATTGTCAAACTAAAATTGGTGGATTAGCTCTTAAAACAAATGTTTAATGGCAAGGAATTTTGTGCTAAAAATAAAATTGGTTTACTGCTACGTTTTGATAAAACGTCAGTGTTGTTAAAAAATCTCGTAACTATGGCTTGAATCAAGCCTTAGTTACAAGATTTTATAATAACACCCACAAAATAATACAAGAGGACCATGATGGTCCTAAATCGCTCACCTGAATCAAGATGACAAGAGTGATAATGGCAATTTTGTCAAATTCAAAGGCATGAAACTTATAAGGACTTTCTGTTTGGAAACAATTAAGAAATAATTTTGTTCCAATCGATCCTGTAAGGTTGGGTATGAATTAGCACAATTGTTGAGTTAGTTAATTTTCAACAATTATTTCATGATTTCGCAATATACAACATAGGGCTAATTTTCAAAGCATACTGATCTGTTAGAGATTGATCATTTATGATAGGCTCAATTAACAAGACTTTGTCTGTGATTGATAGAATTTAGTGAAAGATTACCATCTGATAAGCTAAAGCTAATCCCTTATTTGTTTACATAAGATAAACATGGGGCCAGCCTGAGAGCAACAGATAAGGGAAATAGAAAATTGGCCTAATGGTTTATTTTTAAAGAATTTTCTTATGATTTCTCTAAGTCTGATAAGTCCTTCCTCCCTGCCATGCCCACATTTTTTGACCAATGGAAAAATTTGAGAACACATTTTGAAAAGAGTACCTCACGGAACACTCCAGTAAAGTCTGGTTCAATTGGGCACAATGGTTGATTTTTAAAGAATTTTCTTATGATTTCTTAAAGTCCGATAAGCCCCTTCCTCCCTGCCGCATCCACATTTTTTGACGAATCAAAAATCCGTGAAAAAGTTTTGAGAAGGGTCACTCAAGGAACCTTCCAGCAAAGTCTGCTTCAATTGGGCACAATGGTTGATTTTTAAAGAATTTTCTTATGATTTCTTTAAGTCTAATAAACCCCTTTCTCCCTGCCACAGTCACAGTTTTTTAAAAATGAAACAAGAGTGCCGTCGTCACAATATACGCCGCCACTTATAAAACTTGAGACAAAAAAATGACATTGACAACGATTTATAAATATTCACTGAAAAACCTGTAAAAAAAATGTGTTCACAAAAAGGTTTTTATAAATATCCAGTGAAAAACCTGGAAGGAATTGTGTTCACAAGGCTAAAATATCATTAAGCCCCAGAGACTAAGATTGAAGGGGGCATAATTCAGGCAAAAATCAATGAACCATAAAATCCTTACTTCATGCACATCTACCAATTAAGGTTATAACATCCACCAAGTTTCAGCCCCAGAGACTAAGTTTTCAGGGGGCATAACTCTGGAAAAAATCAATGAACCATAAAATCCTTCCTACATGCACATCTACTAATTGAGGTGATAACATTGAACAAGTGACATTAAGATCCAGCCAGAAACTTAGGAGGAGTTGCATTGACAAGGCTGCAATTTCAATAAGCCCCAGAGACTAAGATAGAAGGAGGCATAACTCTGGCAAAAATCAATGAACCATAAAATCCTTCCTTCATGCACATCTACCAATTAAGGTTATAACATTGACCAAGTTTCATTAAGATCCAGCCAGAAACTTAGGAGGAGTTGCGTTGACAAGGCTGCAATTTCAATAAGCCCCAGAGACTAAGTTTTTAAGGGGCATAACTCAGGCAAAAATCGACGAACCATAAAATCCTTCCTTCATGCACATCTACCAATTGAGGTGATAACATTGACCAAGTTTCATTAAGATCCAGCCAGAAACTTAGGAGGAGTTGCGTTGACAAGGCTGCAATTTCAATAAGCCCCAGAGACTAAGTTTTTAAGGGGCATTACTCAGGCAAAAATCAACGAACCATAAAATCCTTCCTTCATGCACATCTACCAATTGAGGTGATAACATTGACCAAGTTTCATTAAGATCCAGCCAGAAACTTAGGAGGAGTTGCGTTGACAAGGCTGCAATTTCAATAAGCCCCAGAGACTAAGTTTTTAAGGGGCATAACTCAGGCAAAAATCGATGAACCATAAAATCCTTCCTTCATGCACATCTACCAATTGAGGTGATAACATTGACCAAGTTTCAAGAAGATCCAGCCAGAAACTTAGGAGGAGTTGCGTTGACAAGAAAAGTGGACGGACGTACGGACGGATGGACGGATGGACGGACGGACGGACGGATGGACGGACGGACAGACGGAGAAGATGACGCCAATATACGTCCGCCTCCGGCGGCGTATAAAAAACTGTGAACAAATTTTGAAAAGAGAGACTCAAAGAACATTCCTGCAAAGTCTGCTTAACATTAGCCCATTGGTTGATTTTTAAAGAATTTTCTTAAGATTTCTCCAAGTCTGATAAGCCCCTTCCTCCCTGCCAAGGCCACAATTTTTTACAAATAAAAAGATTTGTGGTCAAATTTTGAAAAGAATGACTCAAGGCACATTCCTGCAAGGTCTGGTTCAAATTGGCCCAATGGTTGATTTTTAAAGAATTTTCTTATGTTTTCTCTAAGTCTAATAAGCCCCTTTATCCCTGCCACGGCCATGGTTTTTTTTTCAAATGTAAAATTTCTGAACAAATTTTGAAAAGAATGACTTAAGGCACATTCCTGCCAAGTATGGTTCAAATTGGCCCAATGGTTGATTTTTAAAGAATTTTCTTCCGATTTCTCCAAGTCTGATAGGCCCCTTTTTCCCTGCCACGGCCACAATTTTTGACAAATGAAAAAAATTGTGAACAAATTTTGACAAGAATGACTCAAGGCACATTCCTGCAAAGTATGGTTCAAATTGGCCCAATGGTTGATTTTTGAAGAATTTTCTAATGATTTCTCTAAGTCTAATAAGCCCCTTTCTCCCTGCCACGGCCACATTTTTTGACAAATATAAAAATTTGTGAACAAATTTTGAAAAGAGTGACTCAAGGAATATTCCTGCCGAGTTTGGTTCAATTGGGCCCAATGGTTGATTTTTAAAGAATTTTCTTATGATTTCTAGTCTGATAAGCCCCTTTCTGCCTGCCACGCCCACATTTTTTGACAAATCAAAAATTCACGAACAAGTTTTGAAAAGTATCACACAAGGAACATTCCTGCCAAGTTTGGTCAAAATTGGTCCAATGGTTTAGGAGGAGAAGATGTTGAAAGAAATTGTGGACGGACGGACAGATGGACGGACGGACGGACGGACAGACGGACGGACGACGGACAAAAAGCGACCACAATAGCTCACCTTGAGCACTTCGTGCTCAGGTGAGCTAATTATTTGTCTGAATTTACGTCAGGATTAGCTGGATAAAATCGTTCCATATTGTTAATCTTAGTTCACTTTAGTAACATGAATAACTGTCTTTGATCACTATAGCGATTTGAACAAAGAAAACAATGCAAGAATTTTTTATGTAATTAGATGTATAAGAAAATTGAACAAATGGCGCTTATATATGAGGTGCAGCTTTTTTGTTAGAGAATTTACATGTACATTATCATTGAATAACGACAAATGGGAACAAATTGTTACATATTCTTATTACTACAATAATGTCAACATTCTGATCTTAACCAAAATAATGTACTCTTTTCTTAAGACAAACAAGGGATATTATACCTGCAAAGGAGAATAAAGTTTGACATGTGCACAGGGTATGATTATACAGAGATTCATTCAGTTTCTAGTGAATTCATTTTAGAAAGATTGATCACAGGTGGCATACCAGGCATGTAAACAGTTTCATTCTGCCTTGTCATGCTAATCCATGACCAATCCTGCTATAGTAGGTAACATAGCAAAAGATTCAACAACATTATGTGATTTATCGTCGTTGTAAATGCAAAACCTCTTATCTCGTTTTACGAAAATTTTAAAGGGGAGAGAAACAAGATGTGTTTGTGAAACACAAATGCCCCGGAAATGGCCATTTTTGTAAAATTTTCGTGGAATAAAGGGTTATTAAGGGTTAAGGAATGATCTTGAGGAAGGTGTCCTATTTGAAAGTTGCTGCCCAAGACAAAATGGGTGTAAATAAATATGGAACTTGTGTACATTAAAGCACAGAAAATATTGGAGGAAAAGGAAACAAGATGTATTTTTGAAATACTATGATGCCCCAAAATGCTAATGTTAAGTTTTTACAGTAAGTTTTTGGAATGACAGACAGACAGAAGGACAGACAGACATGAGTAAAACAATATGCTTCTGATCTTTTGATATGGGGGCATAAAAATACTGAATATCAGCATTTTCATCTTTTGCCTCAGTGTTTTTCCCAAGCTTTTACTATCATTACTAAAGCTATTATTATCAATTCTCTCCATTTTTTTGTAACACATTAACATTCATTTTTCCGCTTGACTCTAAACAAAAGTTCAAACTTTTAACATTGAAAGTGTAACTAGAAACTGAATGATCAACAGGAAGACTAAAATAAAGAACATGGTTGTTATAATGTTTAGTTTAGTAATGGGCCAAAACTCAGGTTTGTTCTTAAAACCATTCCCACACAGAGACGCCTTTTGACACCTCTTGAGAAAAATGCTTGGGAAAACATTTTGGATAATGAAGAAATTACTTGTTACAAGCATTTTCTTCATTATCCAAAATGTTTTCTAGCCCATTTTTTTTAATAATTTCACCAACTTGACATTGTCGTCTGCAACATCATTGAATTTGAAACATTCTAAAGTTTTGTTGTTTGGGAATGGGTTTAAAAGCCCAGTTTTGTAGAATTGACCCGAGATATACTAATTGATGAAACAGGATGCCAATTGCAATACTACTTTGCCATATTGAAATATTTATTCAGCAATCCTATTATATTAGGTGAATATAAGGCACATTCAGACAAAAAATCTTTATTTGTCTCAAATGCATGGCTTATGTACAAGGTTTAACTAGAAAGACCTGAAGGTCTTGAGTCGCTCCACAGGCCTGAATTTCTTTTAATATTAAATCCAAGTTTTGACTAGAATTTTGAATACTTGTGGTTCTTACAGCGAATACAAAGTCAAAAGCAGCAATCATGTGGTCAATGCAAAAAGAAAGTAAATGATTGACTAATATTTTATGGATGTTAGAGCGATAATAAAATAATTGAAAACTGTGATTTTGCCAAATTCAAGGACACATAATTCAGTATGTATATTTAAAATCAAATCGAAAATTAAACACATGCAAGATCTTATGGTCACTATCATTCTGTTCAAATTTTGTCAATATTAGTCAATATTTGTGGGCTTCAAGAGTGGAAAAAGTGTCGAAAACTGAAATTTTGTCAAATTCAAGGGCACATAACTCAGATTGTAACAGTGTGATCATGTTGAAAATTACACATAAGCAAGATCTTGTTGTCAACAAAATTCTTTCCAAGTATCATCTTGATTGGTTAACATTTGTGGTTGTTAGAGTGAAAACAAAGTCGAAAATGGCAATTTTGTCAAATTCAAGGGCATGTAACTCATGATGTAAGATTCTGATCAAGCTGAAAATTAAACCCAGGCAGCATATAATGCTTATATATATTCTGTGCAAGTTCTGTCTTGATTGGTCAATATTTGTAGATTTTAGAGTAAAATTAAAGTCAAAACCAGCAAAATGGAGCCGAAAATGGCAATTTTTGGCAATTTCAAGGGCACATAACTCATGCTTTAAAATTCAGATCAAGCTGAAAATTTTACCAAGGTAAGATCTTATAGTCAGCATCACTCTGTCAAAGTTTTGTCTTGTTTAGTCAATATTTGTAGTTGCTAGAGTGAAAACAAAGTCAAAATGGAGCCGAAAATGGCAATTTTGTCAATTTCAAGGGCACATAACTCATGATGTAAAATTCATATCAAGCTGAAAACTTAACCAAAGCAAGATCTTATAGTCAGCATCATTCTGTCAAAGTTTTGTCTTGATTGTTCAATATTTGTAGATTTGAGAAAAAAATTAAAGTCAAAAACTGTTATTTTTGACATTCAAGGGCAGATAACTCAAGTTATTCTGGTTCAATCCATATTCTTTGAAGGAATCTGAGAGAAGGTCACCCAAGGATCATTCCTGTGAAGTTTGGTTGAAATCCATCCAGTAGTTTTTGGGAAGAAGATTTTTAAAGAAAAAGTTTACGGACGCACGCACGCACGCACGGACGGACGGACGGATGGACGGACGGACGGACGGACGGACGCACGACGGACACACCGCCATGACAATAGCCCGCTGGCCTGAAAGGCCAGTGGAGCTAAAAATGCCTTTTTCAAAATTGTCTTCTTGGAAAGACACACAAATGGACTGATGATAGAAGACAGTGTAGGAAGAACAGGTCACATGTTTTTCTAAAGCATCTTTGGAAGCATGTGAGTGGCCTTGCACAAATCTACACAGAGAGCACATGTAAATATATAGTCACTTACAATAGTTTTGCATTTCAGTCTTTAATATGAAGTTGGAAATCAATCATACTTAGATATGATTAATTATTTGTTTCATAACAACCATGTTCTCCAGAAATAACTAATCATAACTCACCAATAAAGCACGTAAGTAACTCTGTTGTTAATAATATTTGGTAAAATATTAACCCTTGTCAGGCTCAACTTTCTTGTCCAGTCATGATATTATGGCACATGTTTACACAATTTACCTGTGTAAACAACACAATATCAAACTCCAAACTACTATAATTTTGCATGTGATGGTTTGAATCTTGCAGGTGTTATACACCTGCAAGATTCAACCCAACACATGCAAAATTGTATTGAAAATTGAGAGTACTTTTCTCTTGTTTACAAATGAAAATTTTGTAAACATGTGTCATAATATGGTGACTGGACTGTAGAATAGACAAACATAAGGCTGCACATAAATGCAGGTGGATTTAGTATATCAACACTGCCTTCTCTTAAAATTTGGTATGTCATATAAATTATTCCATTTCTAAAGAAATGTTATCCATAATTCATACCTAGCACTAAAAGTGCTTTTACTTCAGAAGAGCATGACAAGGGTTAATCAATGGCTACTCAGATTCTTATGTTAATCACATCCATATTTGCTGATGCTACAATAAGATTATGTCATGATACTTTTCACTTTCTTGCATGACATCATGCTTTAGATATACTTCTAATTCCTCTTATCAAAGCAACAGTATTCCATATCAGAAGACATTCTATGAGTCAGTATAAGATAATAATTCAGTCAGTTTTACAGAATAATACATTAGTCCGTGGGCCAGGAGGGGTCTGCACGCACCCCCCTAAGGGCAGTCTGGGAGTGGTATAGAAATGTTCATTGGAACCCCCTGAGTAAGAATCAAGATGTTAACAGTCAATATCCTGGGATGCACTCGCCATTTCCGGTGGTTTTCAAGATGGCTGCCATGAAAAAAGACAATTTGACTTGGTATCTAACATCAGCAGCCTAACATTTGTTTTGCGTTGTAAGATCATATTTTAAGGATAATTGAGTCTTGAAAAGGTCAGAGATGTGTTCTCATGTTAAAAAGTGGCTCATTGGCCATCTCGTATGCTAGAATTTTTTCAAGATGGCCGCCAAAATCGCAAAAAATCAATAAAAACGTCAAATACTTCTCGTTTTTGGACATATTTTGGTCTAAATACTGTGAATTTTATGTTTTAGGATTTAGATAAACATTTTATGAAGTAAATGGGAGCATTACGGAAAAGATTTTTGAAGTCATTACCGTATAAATGGCAATAAAACACAATTAAGCACAAATCATCAAGTATATCATAGCGATATAAATTATCACTATTATTTGTCCTTGGTGAAAAACAGCTCTTATTTATAGCATTATTTTGATAAAGCTATGCTTTCCGAGTAAATTGTTAAATTCACATTGATAATGATTCGATTTTTGATTACATTGACAATAAATATGCTTTCAAAATGGCCGCCAAAATCGCAAAAAATATTCAAAAAAAAAATATAAACATTTTCCTTTTTGGACATGTTCTGGTCTAAACGTTGTAAATGTTATGTTTAAAGACTTTGGTAAACAGTTCATAAAATAAATGGTTGCATTGCGAAAAACACATTTTAAACCATTACCGTATATATGGCAATAAATTACAATTTGGCAGAAATCGTCATGTATTATTATTTTCATAAATATTGTTATTATATTTGGTCTTGGTGAAATGCAGTTCTTTTAGATTGCATGTTTTGACAAAGCTTAGCCTTCAGAGTATTTTGTACGATTGAAATTGATTGTGATTCCGTTTTTGATTACAGATGCTATAAATCGGCTTTCAAAATGGCTAAACAATGTAAAAAATCAATAAGAATGAAACTAATTCTCGTTTTTAGACATCTTCTGGTCTAAATAATGTAAACATTATCTTTTAAAACTTAGATTAGCAATTCATGAAGTAAATGGAATCATAACAGTTGACAAAAAAAAAAGAATAGAGATTTGAAAGGATTACCGTATCAATGGCAATAAAATACAATTAAGCACAAATCTTATATAATAGTATATAGTTTTGATATACATTGTCATTATATTTTGTTCTTGCTGAAAAACGGTTCTTATTGATAGCATTATTTTGACAAAACTAAGCTTTCAGAGAATTCTTTAAAATGAAATTGCTTATGAACCCAATTTTGAATACAAATTCCATAAAATTGTGATATTTTATTAGGCAATTCAAGACTACCTTTGCACCAATGTCACATCGTTTCAAAAGACAAGCTAAAACTATCGGTATCCCTTTTCTTGAGAGATAATTACCCCCTTTAAATTCACATCCATTTCTATCAAACAATATGTAATGTCCTCATTATTACGGAAAAGAGTTTTACCGTAATTATTCTTACGAACAAAAGTTGTATGTATGTATTTCCTTTTTTCACTCTTACACATACAGTATCAAAATGCTTTTTATTTGTTATATTTAATACTTTTAAGAATTTAAGAATTTTAACAATTTGAGAATAGAAATGAAGATTATTGAAATAAGACCATCGTTTCATTGATATCGACATACACTTTGTAATATCTGTCAAACATGTGATACAAACTTCGTATTTCTCAAATTGTGCCCTTTTTTAAGTAATAGTTATGATAATTACAATGCACAATTCATCCCAATAAGTCACATACTCTATCATGATGTCCCAGTTTCACATTCCCATGTATTCAAATGCCATTTACATCTGTTTAAAACGAAACAAGATATGAGGAAACTATAAGATACTCCGTGTGGAGTGACGTAATAACATAAAAGCTATATTTCTATATTTTTCAGGATACTCGTTTTAACTGGATTAGTAGTTATAAGGAGATGTATTATGCATGCAAATCACCTACAGTGCTTTTCCAAATGAAATGCACTGAAACGCCATAAAATTGTTTGATTATAACATACTATAGGCAGATATGCTTTATATCTTAGAATATGTATAAAGAATACAAAGTTTAAAATGTGTGCTTTCTTCGCACGTTTTACTTTAATTATATTAGGCTGCATAAATTACTTAATACAACAGGTGTATAGATATTGTTGAAAACACTTAGAACATTAAGAACAATTGTATTCGTGATAAAAATTTACAATGACACTTTATTGGAAGCCGATATCACTTTTGCGGAATTTGTTGCAAAAGATTAAAGCAGGAAATGGTCATTTAAGTTCTTCACATGTGGTTGTAAGCAGTATTTATGTTTGATGTCATTGTGATACTGCAATGATTCGCTTTATGTTAATTTGTAATGTTTTAAGTATATTTTGATTTGCTTTATGTGCAATATAATGGGTACAATGGCATGAATTTCCACAACTTGTCACATGTATTTGTATGAGATTTTTTGGTATTAATTGGTATGGGTTTGTCCGGGGTGTAACTTCTTGCATTAATTCTACATTTGGAAATGGACGCACCAGAGCTAAAGACCATGAAAGACCAGTGATTACCTGAATTGACTGTGTGAGGTCTGATATCAGTGAGTGCCATCTGAATGCCATAGATCAACACAACAAACGAGCATAGAATTTGGAACGAGACTATTTAGTCGCCTGATGCATACCCCTATTGTACAGGGACATCTGCTGCAATAATAAATAATCTCAGAAGCAACAAAAAAGAACTCGACAAACTTGGCAAAAGTTTGAGTTACATGGCCACCGAAAGTCTTATAATTTATGTAGACTGCATGTGTGAGACGACGACTTCTATAAAGATATAACAGTATATATAAATATAAGGTTTCCATAAGTATTATGTACATACTGTTGGTTTTCGAAAAAATTATCCAAGGATAAACATAAGCAAAATTAACAAACCACAGCCGCAACCACATACAACAACGAAGATAGAAACAGGAGGACCCATAGAAGCCTACGACGTACCACTCAACAAGTAAGAAACAAGTCAGAAAAGATTTAAAAAATCCAGAGAGATTAAGAATGAATGCAGTTATATTTAAATGTGTAAAAGATCTTATTCAATAAACCTAGTATATAGTGATCATTGTCCTTAACCTAAATATTTTTTTCATGTGCGACCTAATAGAATTAAGATAATCTTATTCAATAAACCTAGTATATAGTGATCATTGTCCTTAACCTAAATATTTTTTTCACGTGCGACCTAATAGAATTAAGATAAAACTGCTGAAGAAATTTGAAAATTTAAATTTGAATATGAGCTTCAGACAAGATATTCTTTATCTGTATACTAAGTCAAATTGTAAATTTGTCCTTTGAAAGTAACAATGAAAATATTGCATGATGTGTCAGAGCTTTATAGGAATCACTTCTAGTCTTTTGCACTCAAGATACAGTTCATTTCAACTACTAATTCAGATAAACCGATTATCTGAAAAAAAAAGAAGACAAAAAAAAAAGAAATGGACATTACAAACCCTTTATTTAATTACCCCACCCTACATGGAGTCTATAATGTTTCCCCACATTTCACTTAATTTGAGAATGGAATCATGATGGAATATGCGACGCATTAAGATGACTTTAGCATTGTCATTATCATGACTATGAGTCAATACAAGCCATTGCGAGAATCATAAAGAGTTTATTATATTCTTTTGACAAAATATTACCAAAAGTAGGTCGCTATCAATTTAACCGTCACACAGGTGTATACAAAAATTCATTTATGTTGTTCGATTGGATAACATGGATATTTTTAAATTCTTAATTTTTACCATTCTACAAGTATCAAACATTATACATTAAAAATGTTTTGATACATATTTAGCAATTTCAATTATTCTCTGGGGCAATTTTGGATTAATGGTACGTGTTAGAGTACAAAAAAGAATAAGCCACATTCAACTGTTGTTTATTAGCATAGATACGTTGAGGTCTTTATCTAAATGTTTAGGACATTTTATATTCTTTGGTGATAATTGATATGCATTTCAAGGGAGTATATTCCTCCACAATTTAAATTTCATTAACACGGTTAAACTTGTCATTTCAAAAGATGTGAAATTAGATGCAAAGTTACCAGAGCCTGCTTGATATTCGAGTTTTGCCCAAAAAAGACACATATTAATTGGATCTATACTCAAAAGTGGGTTCATAAGCAATTTCATTTTAAAGAATTATCTGAAAGCTTAGTTTTGTCAAAATAGTGCTATATAAGAGCCGTCTTTTCAGCAAGAACAAAATATAATGACAATGTTTATCAAAATTATATACTATTTTATAAAACTTGTGTTTAGTCGTATTTCATTGCCATTGATATGGGATTCCTTTCAAAGCTTTATTCTTTTTTTGATGTTGTTGTTATCTGTTATGATTCCATTTAATTCATGAACTGCTTAGCTAAGTCTTAGAAGATAATACTTTCATTATTTAGACCAGAAGATGTCCAAAAACGAGAATTACTTACATTTTCATTTTTTTATATATATTTTTGTGGCCATTTTGAAAGCCGATTTATAGCATATGTAATCAAAAATTGAATCACAATCAATTTCAATTTTACAAAATACTCTGAAGACTAAGCTTTGTCAAAAGATGCAATCTAAAAAAACTGCTTTTAACCAAGACCAAATATAATAACAATATTTATGAAAATAATAATACATGACAATTTCTGCCAAATTGTAATTTATTGCCATTTATACGGTAATGGTTTAAAATGTGTTTTTCGCAATGCAACCATTTATCTTATGAACTGTTTACCAAAGTCTTTAAACATAATATTTACAACGTTTAGACCAGAACATATCCAAAAACGAAAATTTTTATATATATTTATTTTTTTATTTTTGTTTATTTTTCTGCGATTTTGGCGGCCATTTTGAAAGCATATTTATTGCCAATGTAATCAAAAATCGAATCGTTATCAATGTGAATTTAACAATTTACTCGGATAGCGTAGCTTTATCAATATAATGCTATAAATAAGAGCTGTTTTTCACCAAGAACTAATAATAATGATGATTTATATCGCTATTATATACTTGATGATTTGTGCTTAATTGTGTTTTATTGCCATTTATACGGTAATGATTTCAAAAATCTTTTCCGTAATGCTCCCATTTACTTCATGAAATGTTTATCTAAGTCTTAAAACATAAAATTCACAGTATTTAGACCAAAATATGTCCAAAAACGAGAAGTATTTGACGTTTTTAATGATTTTTTGCGATTTTGGCGGCCATCTTGAAAAAATTCTAGCATACGAGATGGCTAATGAGCCACTTTTTAACATGAGAACACATCTCTGACCTTTTCAAGACTCAATTATCCTTAAAATATGATCTTACAACGCAAAACAAATGTTAGGCTGCTGATGTCAGACACCAAGTCAAATTGTCTTTTTTCATGGCGGCCATCTTGAAAACCACCGGAAATGGCGAGTGCATCCCAAGATATCGACTGTTAACATCTTGATTCTTACTCAGGGGGTTCCAATGAACATTTCTATACCACTCCTAGACTGCCCTTAGGGGGGTGCGTGCAGACTCCTCTTGGCCCACGGACTACATGTTCAAGTCATTATAAAAGTTCTTTGCAAGCTAAATACATCAACCATTCACGAAGAATTTTTATTTTACAAACTCATATGGGATATCTAAAGGACTTTATTCAAGACATTTTTCATACAGTGGACACTCGTTATCTCAACATTGGATAGGTCAAAATCCTGCTTAAGTCGAAGTGAAATTCATGTCCCATCCTCAACATATGGATATCAAAATGAATTCCGAAACAAACACTGCCATTGAAATTTAGTAGGAAAAGAATAGAAATTGCTTGTTTCGAGCAATTTCTTTCCTTTTCCTACTATATTTCAATCATCAACACCTAAGATGCCTATCAAATATCGTTAAATATCGTTTCTATCGAAAATAATCAAAATCGGACTAGTCGAACTCCGGATATGTCGAGGTATTTTGATGGCCCATCTGACTTCGACACAACAAGTGTCGACCGTACATATCTTTAGAAGTAACCACAAGCAAGACATGTGAAAAGGTTGTTTATGCAAACAGAGACAGCTGCAGAGATTCATTTTCCTTTTTGTTTTAGTGTTGGCAAAGCCTTTCTTTAGTGTTGCGAAATAAATATTTTATGTCCAAACACCTTTCAAAGACTCAGCAGAGATACCCTTTTCACATGCCGTTAAGCATTCATTTCTGTATTTTATCATTCCTTCCTACCTTAACCCGTATAGTAGCAAGGTTTAAAGTTTGTCGAAGGAAAGAAATTCTCAGCTTGTCTTTTTTCTTTTTATGCTTTCTAGAGAAAAATATCCAACAAACATAATTGTACAGAATATAGCCCCTTAGACAGATCTATGAATTCGGAAATTTATTTTTCAATAATCTGCTGTTGGGGCACAAAATTCTAAAAGATTGAATAGCTGAAGTTATGCTTTCAAATGCTATCCAACATTGTGACCTTTCTCTGTTTCCAATGATCAGGTCATCTGCAATAGGTGGATTCAATTCTTTTTTTTTCATCAATAGCTAAGCAAATATAGAGATAGTCTCATCTGAAAGACTAGAGTGGAAGCATATTAATTAACCCTTTCCCAAACAAGACCTGGTTTTGACCACCCTAATAGAAAGGGCTTGGGAAAACATAGAGACAAAAGAAGAAACTGCTGATAAACAGCAGTTTCTCCTTTTGTCTCAATAATTTCTACACCATATTGTACACAAATAATATCTTTAATAATATTCATTTTGTCATCTGTGGCCGTTTTTGAAGTGGATCACCCAAAAATTTTGCCATTTGGTAATTGGTTAAACTGATCCATATTACAGAGCAAGCACATTAGCACCACATCTGTTCCTTTTTGCAACAATTTTGATTCAAAACAGCATTTATGTCATCTGCCTAATTGGACTGGAAAGAAATCTTGTCATCTGGCTATTGGCTAAGCTAGAGCTCTGAAATGGTGACTATATAATACTGTTCAAGTAGATACGAAAAACAAAACATGTCTAAAATCTAGCTAATAACTAAATAGCCTTGTCCGGATAGATCTTGAAAGTAATCTAATCAAGGACAAAAAACAAAAGCCAGTATCAGAAATGTATTTCATCCTTTCCCAATCAATGAAATTACAGACAGATCCAAAGGTAAAATTCTTTTAGAGAAAGTGTACATGATACAATGGGAACATTCCTACGTTGAAAGAAAATGCTTGTTACAAAATGATATTGTCTCATTCTTTTGTGTGGTTTCTCATACCTTTTTCTGATAGAAAGCACTAAAACGAGAATGTTTGAGAAAGGAAGAGATAGAGAACACAGTTGTTAATCAGGTGACTAAGAATTACAGTAAATCATCAATATTTTTATTAATACTTGACCAATATGAATTTGGTTTGAAGCAGAGAAAAATGTCAGGAATAAGCTTGATGTGGTGAAATTTTGACATATCACCTGATAAACAAGATGTGTTTGTGAAACAAAAATGCCCCCGAAATGGCCATTTTTCTAAAATGTTAAGTTTTCGTGGAGTAAAGGGTTATTAAGGGTTAAGGGATGACCTTGAGGAAGGTGAAATTGCATGGAACAGATAGATATCATTGAAAGGAAGTTGCATACCACATTTGAGCTTTGTATGTCACATACTTTTGGAGAAAAGGCAACGGTTAAGTTTACGGAGTAGAAGGTTAAGTTTTCGTAGAGTAAAGGGTTGATAAGGGTTGAGAGATGACCTTGAGGAAGGTGAAATTGCATGGAACAGATAGATATCATTGAAAGGAAGTTGCATAACAAATTTGAGCTTTGTGTGTCAAATACTTTGGGAGAAAAGGCAAAGGTTAAGTTTTCGGACAGACGGACGGACAGACAGACACGAGTAAAACAACATGCCCCCGATCTCTCGATACGGGGGTATAAAAAGTTATTGAAAATCTACCAAAATTCTGGTTGATCTTCAATAACTTTTTCATCAGGTAATTTTTCAAAAATCCACCATGTCCATCAAATGCATGACATCTGTCCACCTTCTCTGCTTCAAACTGAATTAAAATCGGTCCCTTATTAACAAAGTTATTGAAGATTTTCTGAAATTGTTGTATCACATGATTATCCACTGTGGAGAAGCAAACATGAAGTGATGAGGAAACTCTAGGCGAGGCCTCCGTGATAAAGATCAGACAGGTGATGAGAAAGAGATAAAAACTTTTTCTGTCATGAAATAATTCGTCTAAAATGGATTCCATTTTGTTTGAAAATTTCATCATCCCAAGGACAAATAACTAGAACATTGCATAAGTCGAAAAGAATGACAGCATCATTGAAGATTTTATATTGTCTTTGTTCGAAAATGTCATTACTACAATTAAGCTGTAGTTATGACCATTTCAAACATAACTGACAATTTATGATAACTCTGATATTTAACCCATTACCACACACTGACAGCTTTTGACACCCTCACAAGAAAAGGCTTGGGAAAACATTGTGGAAAATGAAGAAATTGCTTGTGACAAGCAATTTCTTCATTTCCCACAAAGTTTTCCACCAAGAAAGACCAAAAAGTGTAGAAGTCCATTTACTTCCAATTGTCGTCTGCAACATCTTTGAATTTGGATCTGCCAAAATTATGCCATCTGGTAATGGGTTAATGACAGAAAAAATGTTTTGTCTCTACTACAGCAATATACATAGAAATGTATCTATGACTAGTAAAGCTGTGGACTATCTTACCTTATCTCGTTTGGACATGGACTCCCAGCTTGTGACGGGGTTCACAGGTTTTTGTGGCGGACCATCAGCTCTACTTTCAAACATACTGTTGGTAGTCAACCAGGTGAGGGAACAGAAAAACAGAGAAAGAAAAAGAGATGGCATTAGCATTAAGTAGTTTTATATATGTCATGCATTGCAGCAATAGAAAGTTTTAATTGCAGCTCGATAGCTCTGAAACATTTGTAAATTCCTCTCTTACGTGTGATTTTTTCCTAAAATCTACATTAGTAAGTCTATCTCATCTAAGCATTGCACAAAAAAATATTAGAAGAAAAGAAACTAATTTGATAGTGGAAACTGTATATTCATTTGATGGTTTTTTTTCCAAAATGGATCATAAATTATATGCTATAAGTTATTTCTCAATCATACACTGAACTCAAGTGATGTTGTATTGGACATGATGGGTTTAGCCTTCTTTGTCCGAACAAATGCAATGTGTAATGATGATCTTTTGCCTTTCAAAATATATACAAGAGACCATAACATTGAGCTCTAACAACTTGATCATGGCATTAGTGTACATTTAAAGTCCCTTAAACAATGCTGGTAACCCAAAATTTCTCTCAAACTCAGCTGCGGTCATTGATAGGTCAATCCAAATGACTTCTTTTTCTCCATTTTCTTTCTTTCCCAAGTTTTGATGTCCAATAAAATGGCAGCCTTTGAAAGTATTACCAGAAATGTACACAATGCGTACAACCAGCATTGTATTATTTCTTCTCCTTTTCTTTCCAGTATCAAACTCCACACTGATTATTCAAAGTGACATTCATTTTCTTCTCTGCAACATCTTTCAAATTGGACTAGTCTAAACTGGGTTATATTCATTTCCCAAAAGCATACAATATCAGATTTAATGCCTTATGCCCGCAAGTCCTCTATAAGTTGAGCTAGTATGAGGGTAAACAATGCCCGATGAAAAAGCAAGGCAGTATTTTACATAAATATAAATTTTATTTTTTCTCTAAAATAATTAATAATTGGTGTAACAGCTTTAGTTAATAATGAACACAATAATATCTTGTACATTTTCTCTAACATTTTGTGACTTTACATACAACAAATATTGTATGCTTCTTACCCATGATGTACCCATGATTCCAAATATGAACGAACAAGTCTTGAAAAAGAGTAAACATTTTAAACTTTTACAGTCTACAAAATTAATACAAGAGGACCATGATGGTCCTATATCGCTCACCTGAACCAAAATGATATAAGCAACACTTTTCTTCAATTCAAAAAATACTTATGACTTTAAGACTGAAAACGAACTTATGGTCAACAACATTGTGAAAATCGAACTCATCCAAGTTTTCATCGTGCCCAACATTGTGTTCAAGATTTGTCTTGTTTGATAAATAATTGTAGATTCTGGAGTATAAACAAGGTCGAAAAACAGCTGAAAACAGCAATTTTGTCAAATTCAAGGGCACATAACTCTCGACTTTCTAGTCAGATCAGGCTGAAAATCAAACTCATCCGAGATCTTATGATATCCAACATTGTGTCCAAAAAATTGTCTTGATTGGTCAATAATTGTAGATTCTAGAGTGTGAACAAGGTCTAAAGCAGCCGAAAACGGAAATTTGATCAAATTCAAGGGCACATTACTCTCCACTTTTTTATCAAATCGGACTGAAAATCAAACTTATCCAAGATCTTATGGTCTCAAACATTGTGTTCAAGTTTTGTCTTAATTGATAAATAATAGTAGATTATAGAGTGTAAACAATGTCAAAAACAGCCGAAATCGGCAATTTTATCAAATTCAAGGGCACATAACTCTAATATTTCTGGTCAGATCAAACTGAAAATCAAACTCATCCGAGATCTTATGGTCTCCAACCTTGTGTCCAAGATTTGTCATGATTGGTCAAAAATTGTAGATTCTAGAGTGTAAATAAGGTCGAAAACAGTCAAAAACGGCAATTTTGTCAAATTCAAAGGGCTTATAACTCTCAACTTTCTGATCAGATAAGACTGAAAATCAAACTCATCCCAGATCTTATGATCCCCAATATTGTGTCCAAGTTTTGGATTGATTGATCAATAATTGTAGATTCTAGAGTGTAAACATCGTCGAAAACAACCAAAAATGACAATTTTGTCAAATTCAAGGGCAAGTAACTCTCAACTTTCTAATCAGATTAGACTGAAAATCATACTCATCCGAGATCTCATGGTCCCAAATATTGTGTCAAAGTTTTGTCTTGATTGATGAATAATTGTAGATTCTGGAGTGTAAACAAGGTCAAAAACAGCCGAAAATGGCAATTTTGTCAAATTCAAGGGCGCATAACTCTCGTCTTTCTGGTCAGATCAGACTGAAAATCAAACTCATCCGAGATCTTATGGTCTGCAATGTTATGTCCAAGATTTGTCTTGATTGATCAATAATTGTAGATGCTAGAGTGTAAACAATGTCAAAACTAAGTATTTTTCGCATTCAAGGGCAGATAACTCCTGCATTTCTAGTTCGATCTGACCCATAATCGAACTCATCCGAGATCTTATGGCCATACATGTTTTGATCAAGTTTTGGTCAAGATTGGCTTATATTTGTAGATGCTAGAGTGTAAACACGAAATTGTGAACGGACGGACAGACAGACGGACGGACAGACGGACGACGGACAAAAAGTGACCACAATAGCTCACCTTGAGCACTTCGTGCTCAGGTGAGCTAATAACAACACCTGTTTTGAAAACTCTAATAGAAGGTTTTGAAAAGTATTTAGGGAAGGAAGAAAATGATAATTTTCTCCTTTTCCCTAAATGTTTTCCATTGTACGAAGTTCAAATATCCTACTATATGTTATCTTAATGTTGTATATCTCCTGCAACAGATCAAAATTATTAATCTGCTTAGAAAAGGATCAACTTAAAGAAAGACGAGTGAAAAGTTTCTTAACATCAACAGATCATTATAATATATATAGTATCTATATAGTATAGCAGATATAATATGAAAGACAATCATGCAAGGATCACAGTCATACGAAACACTGAGGAAAAAAGACAGAACCGGAAAACATTCACCAGATCATGAAGAGGTATTTACATTGAATTATTGCACTGAATCACAGTGTATAATCATGTGACGCAGAATTTCTGATAATCTTCAATATCTTTTTTAATAATTGACCAATTTGAATTGGGTATGAAGCAGAGAATTCGGGCAAATGCCAGGAATAAGCTGGACATGTTGGATTTTTTAAAAATCAACAGATAAAAAAGTTATTGAAGATAAACCAAAATTTTTGTTTATCTTCAATAACTTTTTTATCAGTTGATTTTTCAAAAATCAAACTCGTCCACCTAATGTGTGACGTTTGCCCACATTCTCTGCTTCAAACCGAATTCAAATTGGTCCAGTAATTACTAAATTATTGAAGTTTTTCTGAAAATATTGTATCACGTGATTATCCACCGTGTGAATGGTGAACAAATTTACATAAACATGACATTGGTGCTAGGGAAATCTACTATTCCACCAGCGAAATTTGAGGGTGACGTATGATTGTGTTTATCGTTTACATCCAATCAACCTGTTCATTTGTCACGTGCACATTGTAAACGGTACAAATAAGAAGAGTTTATTGGTTTAGAAACGGTAAACACAAAACTACGTCACTGTCAAATTTTGCTTGTGGATTTATAAAATGAATATGATCTAACCCTTTCCAAAACAATTCTTGGTTTTGATGACCATGACAGAAACACATTTAGTAAACAATGCAGAAAAACAAGAAAATGCTGATAACAAGCATTTACTTCTCTTTCTTGAATGCTTTTTAACCTTCAGTTTTCATTCACATTTACTTTACTTTGCTTTCTGACACTTTTTCTAGCCAATATTTTTGTGTTTTTTTTAAAGGGAAAACCAAGATGAACAAGTAATATTTTGTGAAACAACATAATATATAAATGAGTGATAGTTTCATTTGCATCCCAAGAATTTCAGAGCTGCCATTCTTATCATAACATTAAACTGTACTAGTTAACAAAACAACAACAAAACAATACAACACAAATTGTCTTTGTGAATTATAATGCTTTTGTGACAAATTTTACAGTTGCCTTGTGTCTGTGGCCAAGAGGTAATTTACAGGATAATTCTCAATTAAGAGAATCAAGAAGTTATATCGTTTTAGTAAATCTTGTGTCATTTTCTAGATGAATTATAAGTTCATTAAAGACATATAATCTCTATTGATAATTCAAAGCAAAATATAGTATTTGTAGACTAACTATTGAGCAATGAATATAAACACACTGCTAAAATTCTGCTTAGATTTTGTAAATGATTAAGAAATAAATAATGATGACTTAATGTATTATAATATTACATTATACTCTACAAATAACATTTAAGGAAGACATACTCATTTGTACAAATTATGATTGAATTGATTAACTTAACCCAACAAAAGTAGTGTTAGAGATCGATCAACAGACTATGCCTGGAAGCAAAGCAAAACTTTTTTTCTTGTGAATCTGAAACTGATGAATAGCTACCAAAATGGAAATTACTTCTGTCTTCTTACTCCAAAGTTTCCGATTATTAAAATAATAGAGAATGGCTGCAAAGAAGGCATTTTCATTCACTATCTAGATTTTTGTTATGATCACATTTAACAGACTTTCTCTATATTTTACAATCTTTCCAAACTATATTCATGCCCAAATCTTTATTTGTCCGGCAAGACAAAGACTTCTATCCTGAAAATTCAATTTACGTATCCTTTGACCATCTTCGCTAGCCAAGGTTGAACCCACCTATGTTTGTATTCACCCTTGGCGAATTTAGTTCGATTTTCTTGAAATCGCGAAGCGCCCCCTAGCGGTTTGTCCTGCTGGTTGTTTACGTTATTTTCGTCCATTATTGATGACGTCATTAACGCGCGTTGTCTTTCGCGTCATACGTCATGCGGATTAGGTAAAAGTTAGCTGCTTCTTTAGTCAAGTTGTCGAAAGTATAATAATTCGTTGATTAAAGATAGAGAATTCCTGTCTATTGCAGTGAAATTCTTGGGAAAGTCATCCATCTTCGCGTTTTTGAGTTGCAAATGCAATGCTTTTTCCCGCCCGTTGTCATGAGTTGGTTACGCATAACAAATGTATCAGTCAACATTCTGATTGATTCCAGCGAGACCTCGCCGGAACCAATGAAAACGCTTTCCAGGACACCAAGAAAATCGGACTAAATACGCCAAGGGTGAATACAGAAACGTTACGTTGTAGATGTCACCCTTGGCTTGCGAAGATGCCTTTGACTGGTTGATTATTTGTCAATTCATTCACAACAACAGCAGCTTTGCATTAACCCATAATTATACCCTAAATTTCATAGTCCAAGCTTAATAGAAAGCCAGCTAACCATTGTACGACCATCTTGACTAAGTAAATGCATAAACATCACGAAGTATAACAAAATGGTCTACGAAATTAACTCTCTCATAGTATCTTACATTAATGACTATAATATAGAATATATATAATCATATTTGTTAAACATTAAACGGCTCTTGACATATACATGTATTCAGATGTAGCTTTGTAGCAATGAATTGGTAAGATGACTTGGTATTGTAACTTTAATGTGTCTTTCAGATTTTTCATTCTTAGAAATGGACATACAGTATATCAGATGACCATCCAAAACTTTTAATCTTATAATCTGATATTAGTGTGTTATAAGTAATTCTGTAACCAATAATATAAGATAAACTGGAGTATATGTTCAGGCAATACATTGTGTAGCTGGCTGATATATTAAGCAAAGACAATAGACATAACATGATGTGATTATGAATATGAATTTATGAGGAACTCTAGAATCTATTCATTGATTTGGGTTGAACGCCTCTTTTAACTGCTATGGTCATATCGCATTGGCTGGAGACCTAACCATGGATTCCTGTCTTTTCTCATACCAGTAAAACACAACATCCTTACTGAGCCTCCAGTTGCTCGCACACATGGGTTAACATTAATCAAACAATTGCTGTGCGACAATCTAGAATCAACTGAAATGCCTAGATATTTGGCACCATTCAGATTAGAACAGATTCTAGAATTCTGTTGTAAACCCTTACCATGCTGACCTGAGTTTATTCCTTCTATAACTAATTACTGTAATTATTCTAATAAACGCCCGGGCATTTATTATAAACATGGTCAATATAAAAGCAGGGGGTGGGCGTTTATTAGAGGTATTCTTATTTCGTCTGTCAAAATTTTCGAATCAAGTGTCATTTTATGGACTGGAAGTTCAGCAAGTCGAATTTGGCAAAGTTTTGTAATAAGGACTGCAAAATACGATTTTGCAAGGAAACTCCTTCATTTCCAACAGATTTCGGGCTGACCATCCTATTTTTCATTGTTTTTAGAAATGTTCTTTGGTTCTGACTTATATTATTTTAATCTGGAATCAAGGGGTGGGCGTTTATTAGAATCACCCCTTTTTGCTAAAATTGTGCTTGAAACAAGCAGATTTTCAGCCAAGGTTTGGGGGATGGGCATTTATTAGAATATGGGCATTTATTAGAATAATTGCGGTATATGTTGCAATGACTGACATATAATTTTTAATCAAGCCACATTCATTTGACCATCTGCACTTGTTCTAGATTTGGACTTCTCTGAAATTCCCTTGTTTAAAAGAAAAGTCAAATGAGATCTAATTCAGCATGACAAGGGTTAACCCATTACCAAATGGCAAAATGTTGGAGTGTTCCAAATTCGAAGACATTGCAGACGACAATTTCAAATGAAGGAAATTCTCCATTTTTTTCGTGTTTTGGGGAAGAAAAGATTGTGGAAAAAGAAGAAATTGCTTGTCACAAGCAATTTCTTCATTTTCCACACTCCTTTTCATATCCATTTTCTTGCGAGGAGCCAAAAAGAGTCACTGTGTGGTAATGGGTTAAAATGATAATGTGAGTGATCATGAGAGGCCATTGTTTTCTTGTATTTGAAACAAAATATAATGAAACAGTCATGCTTCATTATTGTGCATCATCTTACAAGTTTAGAACAAAACCTCTCAATGACCATTACAATGAGACACATAAGCCATGGATGACCAAAACAATTCCACAATTTCTCTTACATTTCTGGAATGTAGCAATATGCTTTCACAAACCTGAGTTAACCCTTTCCCAAACAAGACAAGACCTGGTTTTGACGTCCCTATGAGAAAAGCCTTGGGAAAACATTGAAACAAAAGAAGAAACTGCTGATAATCAGCAGTTTCTCCTTTTGTCTCAATATTTTCTGTGTTATAGTGTACACTAATCCTCTCTTTATTGACTTCAAATTGTCGTCTGCAACACCTTTCAAATTTGAAGAGTCCAAAAATATGTCGTTTGGGATAGGGTTAAAAGAACACAGTAGATTTTTTTTCTTATCCTACAAGGTTTCTACCAGCTAGAGTATATAGTTCATGGTCAATTTGTATTAATTCATCCCTCTGCAATTCTGTTCAACGTTAACCAGTTATCTGCATCATGAATATGCTGTGGACACTAGAAAGTCAGTTTGGTCATCCAAAGATGATAATCTACACTCTAGCACATAAAAAATAAATGATCATACAAAATAATATAATGAAATGAAAATACAACATGATAATACTAGTGGGTGGGGTATGATAACACTTATATCACAGACAGATGATTTATACAAACTCAGCAAAATATTCTCCAACAGCAGTTATATAGTAATACATTTGTTCTTCCCATAACCATAACATTATATATAAATAAGCTAGAATCTGAAAATGGATTCTTATAGCATTTGAGATAAACATGGAACCACATCAGTCAGAAGAACAGAAGAACATTATTATGAAATCTGTGGACACTCAACAACAAGAAACGCTTCCTGGTCATAGTACACAACATGAATTCCAGACAAAGTTTATTTCCTCTTTTTGTTGCAATGATTCTGTATCTTTAGAGTAGACAGATGAAGGAAATATAGTTTAGCACACTGGCAGACAATTAGTGCACTTCTAGGATGTGTTTTAACGGTTCTTTACATTAACTATATTTTGTCTGGTTGTGATCTTTCATTTGGGGTATGTCACATGCAGTTTCCAGTAGAGATGGAAAATTGTGTGGTAGTTGTCTCAAAGGTTGCATACTGAAAATCTTGTTGCTTTTGATGTCACTTTCTTGGTAGTAAATTAAAGACCAGGAAATACTCTACCAGTCAGACTCAGTAAAAGGTCCCATCGAAACTTCTGAGAGAAGCAACATGCTGCCAAATGCATGGGCCTATTTCACTATACATATTAAATTGGCCCATTTTTTGAGAAGTGATGCCATCTGATCAAAATATGCCATCTGATCAAAATCCATGCTTTTCTTTTATAGCTGCCCCATAACCCAAATTAAATGCAAAAGAGAAACAAAGGCCCTCTGTATAAAAACTGATCTGGGTCCATGTTGACCTGAAATGTCATAAGGACCCCTTTCTCAGATCCAAGATCAAACTTAATTTATTTCCTTTGATATCAACAAATAACAATTCTCAATTGCACTTGCAACAGTAACATATATAAAGTCTTATTATTTATTGTCAACTTTTATACTCGTTTAGAACTCAACTTGATAAAACAATTATCATACAACCTTTTCCTTGTTTAAAATTCAACCTTCAACAATTTATCACATTCAAACTTTGAAACAAGAGGTAACTGGTTTTAAAGGCAAGGTTTTTGGTAACAATTTGATTTTCTTTTGGACTGTATCATTATAATGGTATCTATCAGTATCTAAATCGATCTGCATAAAACTTTTTAAACTAATAGAATTTAATCAACATTTGATTTCGTTATGTTATCAACATGTCCCAATTTTGACACTAGACTGTCACTGAGCCATAAGGTCTATTTCACAATATTCATTCTGACTGTTGATTTCATACATGTCACTTTTCCATATTGTCTGGTTTTTTAATATTTCGCACACAAAAGTTTACTATCTTCATTTTTATATCTGTGTTCCACAAAACGGTTTTGATGATCATGAATGGTTGTCAAGGCAACATTTTGGTGAGCTTGTATTATACCCAGAAGGCTTCTAAGGCTAAAAAACAGCACAATGCGATGAAAGCAAATAAACAAAAGTCACTGATTTGTTTAGATCCGTGTTTCGTTGTTTAGTAGACGGCCAACCATTTGACATCATACAAGGAAGGACAGCCCAAGTGGAAAAGATAAGAAGAGAGAAAATGGTGTTAATAATGTTGTCCATGAACAACTAAAGTGGGTTATTTGTAGTCAATGATTTTAGTAACAAGCCTTTTATCAATGAAACCTTATACAGAAATGTTACGAAAGATGTAAAAATGCTGCCCCAGTGAATGTCTATCTTCAATAACTTGAACATCAATCTATTTTGGGGGAAAATGATGACAAGAACCCTTTCAATATAGTGTTAAGTACTGTCTGTCATTTAGCAATTCTTTGAAATTCTTTTTACATTTTTGTTTTTTCTGGATAAGCATGATCCAAAAACTTTCTGTTTCTTTACACTTCTAATGTTAACCCTTTCCCAAACGACAAAATTTTAGGGTGATCGACTTCAAAAACTGCCACAAATGACAAAATTAATGTTATGAAAGATAGGATATATGTAAAATATGGCTCAGAAAATATTGAGACAAAAGGAGAAACTGCTGGTTATCAGCAGTTTCTTCTTTTGTCTCAATGTTTTCCCAAGCAATATCTATTAGGGACGTCAAAACCAGGGGCCCGTTTTACTAAGATTTGCGTAAGTTTTTGCGTAACTTTACGTCTAAAAAAATCTTACGCAAATTCTTAAGTGCGTTTTACTAAACGATCGTAAGAAAATTTTGAACGTAAGAAAAAAATTGTCGTAACTCTAAAAATAGAACAACAGAGGCTAAAAATAAATCAACAATGTGCTCTCACATCGGTTTAGTTTTTAGTAAATATTAATAAATAATAATTGCCTTTTCTGTGCATACTGTGTTTTTATGCAATAATAAACGTAAATCTGCTTATAAAGATGACAGAAATTCGGAATTTTAGGCGGTTTGCTGAAATATAATTGTGCTGAACACTCAACGTTTTTTATACGTTCGAAGTTGTCCATTAGAATCGGGAAAACCTGAGAAATACTAGCTGTCATCTTGTTGTTTTCCTATTCTATAAATAGTAACACAAAACAAAGTGAGAAAAAACAACGAAATAAACATACGTTTTCCGTGGATTTTTTGAATTTCAACCTTTCTTTTGGTATATATTTTTATTTTCTCGGTAATTCTTTAGTTAACAAGGCTTTATAAGGTAAATTGAGGCACTGGCATTAGTTACGAAAATACTTGCCTAAACTATTTTTGATCGTAAAGTTACGCAAAAACTTAGGAAATTCTTAGCCGCGAACATATTTAGTAAAACGCACTTACGCAAATAATTTGAACTAACGTTCAAATCTACGAAAAAATCTTGCGTAAGTTCGTTAGTAAAACGGGCCCCAGGTCTTGTTTGGGAAAGGGTTAAAACATAGAATCAGAATCTTTCATAATGAGTTTTCACGTCTGACAGCATTTTTACTTCTCATTTGTATTCTCAAAAGTTCCTAACTAATATTTTGTCAACACAAAATGACAGTGAATAATCATTCTGCTGAAAGAAAACATGATCTTCACAATTAGTTTTATGCTTAATTGAGACCATAAGTATCCTCAAACATCTAAAGCACAAAAGGGTAAGTAATAGTTTAAAGAGAAGAGAATATTTAACATATAAGCCCGGCCTATTATCCTTCAACATTTACATGTTTGTTTACCTCATTACATCCATTTGTGTTCAGATCATTTGTAACCCTATAGACTTGAAAATGTACAAAAAAATTCATGAAGCTTCACATTTTTATATCTAACATCTAACTATAATTTGTATGCTGTCTTTTTCTATTAGTCTAGTGGGCATTATCTGTGAACAGAAGCAATGTAATGGCGCTGGTTTTACATTAACAATTTAGTGTCTTCCTTTTCTTTTGCAAATGGATGCAGTTCTATATTTCATATTAGATTCTTCTTAGAGTGACTTTTGCTTCTTGCAAAAACAAAAGATATCAGGCAAAGAACTAAGTTACAATAAGTAGCAAGTTGATGGACTTAATGAATTTGCTTTGAATCAAATGATCGCAAAATAGTTTGTAAATCTAAGTTTGATAGTTCTATATAAAAAAAAATCTGTGTAAATAACTGTTTTTTCATTATATTCTACCAGAAAAGTTAAATATGACACTGCTGTACGTTGAAATGGACAGCAACATAAAGTTATGAGTTACAAAATATTGTTGTGAGCATGATAATTAAGTTTGCAACTAAAGATAAAATTGCCAAAACAAAAATTCCAATCCAATATAATCAGCTTCTATATAATATATGATATCATACTATCAAGAATTGTAAATGTGTATAGTTTCCAAGCAGTGAAAAAAAATTACATTTCAAATATAGGTAATTATTTTCATCTTAACTTTCTCAACATCACCAAATGTGAATCATGTGCGTAAGTTTAATCAGGTGCAAGAATTCATTTACAAATATACCCCCTTTTTGTGCAATTTTATATCAATGAGCGTCATTCAATATAACACAGTATTAAAATATGATGATAAAACTTGCTGATGTTCAAGCCAGCATGGGTTGAGGGGAGTAGAAAATAAACCATCAAACAACATTGACTCACCGAAGCAAGGCATTTCTCCTTGTTCTTATTGCAAGTTTAGGGAACAAAGTTGATCAAATTATACATACAGCTCAAATTAAAAGAATATGTCTTTTAACAAATCTTTTAATCAACCATTATAAGTAAGCCTTATACTAAACCTAAGTGGTAGACCAATTCAAAATTATGAGATTTTCAAAAAAAAATATTATGAGCAATTTCTCCTTTTAGCACTTAAAAATCTCCCATCTTCATCCTGTTTTCATTACCTATCATATTCATAGATGAAACATTCGCTAAACAAACAGCTTAACCATACCTTCCCCTTTATTATATAAACAAATTACAAGTTAAAATTCTCTAGATTATAAAAATTGATAAATACAAAATTTCTTTTGAAACAGAAATGCCCCCTGTAAAAGACCTTTCTACCATTACCATGTTGATACTAGGTCATTCTTGCTGCAGTATAAAGACCAGACAGTCTGTACACAGATAAACACACTTTGGCTACATACTACACTTCCTAATTGTCTAAATAAAATTCAGCATCATAATGGTATACAACATGTGAATAAAAATGTTAGGGTTCACATGAAAAGACAGACAAGGCAGTAAAACAATTCTCCCACACTTTTAAAGTAGGAATTATAACAATGATTAAATCATATCACTCAGCATTAAAAGACTGCTTCATTTTCACATAAACAAACTTTCAACTGTGTCATTTCTCAAGCAGCGACTTTTCAAATGCTTTTGAAATAAAGGTGTATTTCCTCTATCATGGAACAAAGCCCATCAGTTGTTAAAATGAATATATTGTTTTCAAATACAGTTAAAAACTTAAGAAGCTACATAACTACATATAATCTGGGACCTTGAAAAAGCAACATTAACCCATTACCAAACAGCAAAATTTTTGACTTGTCCAAATTGAAAGTTGTTGCAGACGACAATTTCATTCTTTTGTATTTTTGTTTAGAAAATATTGTGGGAAATGAAGAAATTGCTTGTCACAATTGCATTTTTCTTGAGAGGAGTCAAAAAGAGTCACTGTGTGGTAATGGGTTAAAGCATTTGAAACTGCAATGGATCCAGATCAGCCAGTGAAAAGGAGTAGTCTGATATGGATCCAAGGGCGGTACCTTATGTTTGCCACAGTTGCTACAGGTGCGTATGCACAGGCTGAATTGGATCCATGCTTGTCTCAAATATGTGATTTTTCCAATTCCTTGCTCATATTATGTCTTATGTTATTTTGTGAAAGTTTGTCTACATAAAATTTGACCTTGAACAGTTACAATTTTAGGAGCTACAGATAAGAGGGAGTGATGTTCATCAAATCCATTTGGAATTGAAAAATCAAAGTTAGAATGTCTTCACACCCACTTATCTTCAGCTCTGAATTTGTATGCCCTAGTTCAGTGTAAATGAATCAGTCGTGAAGCAAAGCTCGCCTACTCTAGCCTCAGTGAAATAAAACAAAAATAAACAAGGGAAGTAACTCACCTGTCAACTGGTGAACTAGACGTCGAACTCGCAGAACTCTCCATTTCTTAAAACAAAAATTAAGAAATATCCATGAAACATCTGAATGTTATTCAATTTTGTAAACAATCTTTAAAGGATGTTGTTTTATGCTGTTGAAAATATTGTTGCTTTTACAGCAAGAAAAACTGTTGGGAAGCGCACTAATACCCCAATGGGCGCATTTTATGAACAATACAGTTAACCCTTTCCAAAACAAGACCTGGTTTTAACGTCCCTAATAAAAAATGCTTGGGAAAACATTGAGACAAAAGAAGAAACTGCTGATAAGCAGCAGTTTCTCCTTTTGACTCAATATCTTCTTAGCTATTTTCTACACAAATTCTATCTTTAACAACACCAATATTGTCATCTGTAGCAGCTTTTGAATAGGATCACCCTAAAATTGTTTTGTTTGGGAAAGGGTTAAATAATCTCCCTTTGATGACAAGCCATTTCTTCATTTTCCACAATATTTTCACTAAGAGAGTTGAACTTAATGAAAAATGTACATCCCACTGAACAGCAAATATCATAATGGAGACAGGAATATGGTTCAACCCATTACCAGACGACAAAATTTGAAAGATGTTGCAGACGGCAATTTCAAGTTATTGAAATTTCAAAAATCTTAATATTTTCATTTTCCACAATGTTTTCCCAAGCCTTTTCTTGTGAGGGAGTCAAAAGGCGTCACTGTGCAGTAATGAGTTAAAGTCTCATCCGAAAGACTAGAGTGGCGGGGATCAAACCTGCAACCTCTGTGTTACAAGTCCAGCGCATTACCACAGCAATGAATCCGCCCCTCCAAGAAAGTTTAAGAATTTTAAGATTTCATCAATATTCATAAAATGTAGTCTACAACTTCTTTTAATTTTGACCAGTCTAAACTAGAACTATCGCAAAGCCGACAAATACCCCCCACTAGTGCGTTGTCACTGAAAAAGTGCTATAGGTCAAATGGTTCTTGACTAGAGCACAGAAACAGATTTTAAACAAAGTCCAATTGTGACCTTGACCTTTGACCTTCATGACCCAAAAACAATAAGGCAACTCCTTGGGTCATTGGCAACAACTGTGTAAAGTTTCATGGTCCTAGGTCAAATTGTTCTTGACTTAGAACAAGGAAACAGA
The DNA here is from genome assembly GCA_963680895.1 of Fragum sueziense. Classification (NCBI taxonomy): domain Eukaryota; kingdom Metazoa; phylum Mollusca; class Bivalvia; order Cardiida; family Cardiidae; genus Fragum; species Fragum sueziense. The sequence goes on along the minus strand of OY804602.1, from coordinate 7,657,829 downwards.
TTTTAAACAAAGTCCAATTAAGACCTTGACCTTTGACCTTGTTGACCCCAAAACAATGACCTTGGTGACCCCAAAACAATAGCGCACCTCCTTGGGTCAAGGGCAACAACTGTGTAAAGTTTCACAGCCCTAGGTCAAACAGTTCTTGACTTAGAGCACGGAAACGAATTTTAAACAAAGTCCAACTGTGACCTTGACCTTCATGATCCGAAAACAATAGGGCACCTCCTGGGGTCGTGGGCAACAACTGTGTAAAGTTTCATGATCCTATGTCAAAAGGTTCTCTAGTTACAGCCCGGAAATGCAATTTTAAATTTTGACTACTCCCCCCCCCCCCCCCCCCCCATTAAAAAGTTCAAAGTGGCATAACTCTGAAACTACTGACTGGTTCAAGATAAAAAATGCAGCTGCACAACATCATATGATAGGAAACAACCTGATAAAATTTCAGCAAAATTGGTCAAAAACTGTGGGAGGAGAAGAGGACACAAAATTATGTGGACGGACGGACAAACGGACAGATGGACGGACAACCTGATTCCAGTATACCCCCCACATAACTTCGTTGTGGGGGGTATAAATATTGTTGTTTGAGAAAGCTAGGATCAAAAGGCATCATATCTAACCATCGAGTTGATTGGTCATCAGATTGTCCACTTCTATATCTGACCGGTCAACCATCATGTGTTTGAGCAAATCTTGTTGTATGGTATTGTTTAATTCTGTCTGGTGTAGTTTGGCTTGTAACTCCCGCGCTTCTGATTCTTTGGCTGATAAAGCTAAACCCTGTAAATATACAAATCTTGTATTGTTAATATACAAATCTTGTTGTATTGTAAATATACAAATCTTGTTGTTTTGTAAATATACAAATCTTGTTGTATTGTTAACACACAAATTTTGTTGTATTATAAATATACAAATCTTGTTGTATTGTAAATATACAAATCTTGTATTGTAAATATACAAATCTTGTTGTATTGTAAATATACAAACCTTGTTGTATTGTAAATATACAAATCTTATTTTATTGTAAATATACAAATCTTGTTGTATTGTAAATATACAAATCTTGTTATATTATAAATATACAAATCTTGTTGCATTGTAAATATACACATCTTGCTGTATTGTAAACATACCAATCTTGTTGTATTGTAAATATACTAATCTTGTTATATTATAAATATACAAATCTTGTTGCATTGTAAATATACACATCTTGCTGTATTGTAAATATACCAATCTTGTTGTATTGTAAATATACAAATCTTGCTGTATTGTAAATATACAAATCTTGTTGTATTGTAAATATACAAATCTTGTTGTATTGTTAATATACAAATCTTGTTGTATTGACAATATACAAATTTTGTTATATTGTAAATATACCAATCTTGTTGTATTGTAAATATACAAATCTTGCTGTATTGTAAATATACAAATCTTGTTGTATTGTAAATATACAAATCTTGTTGTATTGTTAATATACAAATCTTGTTGTATTGACAATATACAAATTTTGTTATATTGTAAATAAACAAATCTTGTTGTATTGTAAATATACATTTATTGTTGTATTGTAAATATACAAATCTTGTTGTATTGTAAATATACAAATCTTGTTGTATTTTAAATATACAAATCTTGTTGTATCATAAATATACAAATCTTGTTGTATTGTAAATATACAAAAACTTGCTGTATTGTAAATATACAAATCTTGCTGTATTGTAAATATACTAACCTTGTTATAAAGTAAATATACAAATCTTGTTGTATTGTAAATATACAAATTATGTTTTATTGTAAATATACAAAGCTCGTTGTATTGTAAATATACATATCTTGTTGTATTGTAAATATACAAATCTTGTTATTTTGTACATATACAAATCTTGTCATATTGTAAACATATAGATCTTATTATAATATGATTGAATGTACATATCTTAATGAAATGTACATACCTTTGTAATGGCTAGACTGATGAAGTGTTCCAGCAGATATTTGGCCTCTTCTAGATTTATAGCACCAATAAGGGCAGGAGGGTCCAGGGCAGCAGCATCCTCCTACAGAGATAAAATATGAAATGAAATGTAAATAATAATATGCATACTAACTCTAGTCAGCGTAAACAAGAGGACCATGATGGTCCTTAATCGCTCACCTGAACTGAGATTCACAAGGTGAGAGATGATAGCATCCTGTCCCATGATATCCAAAAGAGCATTATATTTTTCAATAGTCTTCATCCTTGTGACTAGACAAACATTCTGAACATGTTTCATGAAGATAGGACAAAAATTGTAGCATCTACATTACCAACAAGGATTTTGTCTTTAAGGCCCCTTTTCCATGACATCCAACAGAACATTTCCACTGTCAATGGGCTAAATGCTTGTGACTAGAGAAAAAAATCTGACTAAATTTCATGAATATTGAGCCAAAATTATTGTCTCTATAGCGCTAATAAGGATTTTGTCATAAGGCCGCTTTTCCCATGCTATCCCATAGAACATTCCTATTTTCCTCAGAGTTCATTGGTGTGACTAGACAAACACAAGTTTCATGAAGATTGGACCAAAATTTTTGCCTCTAGAGTGCTAACAAGGATTTTGTCATTAAGGCCCCTTTTCCCATGATATCGACTGGAATATTCCAATTTCTTTTAGGGTTTATCCTTGTGACTAAAACAAACATTCTTTTAGTTTCATGAAGACTAGGCCAAAACCGTTACTTCTAGAGCATTAACAAGATTTTGTCATAAAGGCCCTTTTTCCCATGATATCAAAATGGAACATTCAGATTGTTGATAAGCTTTATCCTTATGATTAGACAAATATTCTGATCAATTTTAACAAAGATTTGGCCAAAATTATGGCCTCTAAAGTGCCAACATGGATTTTGTCATTATGGCCCCTTTTCCCGTGGTATCCAAAGGAATTATTCAATATTCCAATTCTCTGTGACTACACAAACATTCTGATTAATTTTTATGAACATTGGGCCAAAATTGTAGCCTGTACAATGCTAACAAGAATTTTGTCTTTTAGGCCCCTTTTCCCATGATATCAATGAGAAGGTTCCAATTATCAACAGAGTTCACCCCATATAAACCCCAAGAATCAACAACATAGGGCCCTATGAAAAAATACCATTTTGAGATGAAAAGGTTTTCCAAGTCAAAGATCAAAATGTTAGAGATCTAACTCTTAACCCCTATATAAACCCCAAGAATCAACAACACTGGGCCCTTTTTTCATTGCAAAATAATTAATTTTATAATGATTTGGTAAAGAGTTAAAGAGAATTATATTAGTTGCAAAATAGAAGCAAGTCTGATTATAAATCCAAAGACTAGAGATTCAAATAGGAGAGGTTAAGGGATTTCTAAATTGCAATATATCTTTCAATGTTTATCAAGCCCTGTGATGTGGGTATTCATTTGAATGATCTAATCAAAACTATTTAAACAAGCAAATTCGTTGAATTGATATCCCCCGCCGAACATATTTTCATTGTCAATAAAGTAGCGCGGAAACAAATATAACTCTGTATGTATATGGCTTCAACAGAACGAATATCACTCTGTATGTATATGGCTAAAACAGTCAGGGGCAGTAACTCTTAATTTGGCGGTTGAACCGGGTAACCCCAACGATATGCACATGTCCTCATTGTAGTAAAGCTGTGTGCCAAGTTTCATTGAAATCCGGTCTATAGTTTTCAAGAAATAGCGCGGAAACGAATAACACTCTGTATGTATATGGCTTAAACAGTCAGGGGCAGTAACTCTGAATTCGACGGTCGAACCCGGTAACCCCGACGATATGCGCATGTCCTCATTGTAGTGAAGCTGTGACCCAAGTTTCATTGAAATCCAGTCTATAGTTTTCAAGAAATAGCGCGGAAACGAATATCACTCTGTATGTGTATGGCTAAAACAGTCAGGGGCAGTAACTCTAAATTCGGCGGTCGAACCTGGTAATCCTGACGATATGCGCATGTCCACTTTGTAGTGAAGCTGTGTGCCAAGTTTCATCGAAATCCGGTCTACAGTTTTCAAGAAATAGCGCGGAAACGAATATCACTCTGTATGTATATGGCTTAAACAGTCAGGGGCAGTAACTCTGAATTCAACGGTCGAACCGGGTAACCCCGACGATATGCGCATGTCCTCATTGTAGTAAAGCTGTGTGCCAAGTTTCATCGAAATCCGGTTTATAGTTTTCAAGAAATAGCGCGGAAACGAATATCACTCTGTATGTATATGGCTAAAACAGTCAGGGGCAGTAACTCTAAAATCGGCGGTGGAACCGGGTAACCCCGACGATATGCGCATGTCCACTTTGTAGTGAAGCTGTGTGCCAAGTTTCATCGAAATCCGGTGTATAGTTTTCAAGAAATAGCGCGGAAACGAATATCACTGTATGTATATGGCTTAAACAGTCAGGGGCAGTAACTCTGAATTCGACTGTCGAACCGGGTAACCCCGACGATATGCGCATGTCCTCATTGTAGTAAAGCTGTGTGCCAAGTTTCATCGAAATCCGGTCTATAGTTTCCAAGAAATAGCGCGGAAACGAATATCACTGTATGTATATGGCTAAAACAGTCAGGGGCAGTAACTCTAAATTCGGCGGTCGAACCGGGTAACCCCGACGATATGCGCATGTCCACTTTGTAGTAAAGCTGTGTGCCAAGTTTCATCGAAATCCGGTGTATAGTTTTCAAGAAATAGCGCGGAAACGAACATCACTGTATGTATATGGCTTAAACAGTCAGGGGCAGTAATATCACTGTATGTATATGGCTTAAACAGTCAGGGGCAGTAACTCTGAATTCGACTGTCGAACCGGGTAACCCCGACGATATGCGCATGTCCTCATTGTAGTAAAGCTGTGTGCCAAGTTTCATCGAAATCCGGTCTATAGTTTCCAAGAAATAGCGCGGAAACGAATATCACTGTATGTATATGGCTAAAACAGTCAGGGGCAGTAACTCTAAATTCGGCGGTCGAACCGGGTAACCCCGACGATATGCGCATGTCCACTTTGTAGTAAAGCTGTGTGCCAAGTTTCATCGAAATCCGGTGTATAGTTTTCAAGAAATAGCGCGGAAACGAACATCACTGTATGTATATGGCTTAAACAGTCAGGGGCAGTAACTCTAAATTCGACGGTCGAACCGGGTAACCCCGACGATATGCGCATGTCCTCATTGTAGTAAAGCTGTGTGCCAAGTTTCATCGAAATCTGGTCTATAGTTTCCAAGAAATAGCGCGGAAACGAATATCACTGTATGTATATGGCTAAAACAGTCAGGGGCAGTAACTCTAAATTCGGCGGTCGAACCGGGTAATCCCGACGATATGCGCATGTCCACTTTGTAGTAAAGCTGTGTGCCAAGTTTCATCGAAATCCGGTCTACAGTTTTCAAGAAATAGCGCGGAAACGAATATCACTCTGTATGTATATGGCTTAAACAGTCAGGGGCAGTAACTCTAAATTCGGCGGTCGAACCGGGTAACCCCGACGATATGCGCATGTCCTCTTTGTAGTGAAGCTGTGTGCCAAGTTTCATCGAAATCCGGTCTATAGTTTCCAAGAAATAGCGCGGAAACGAATATCACTCTGTATGTATATGGCTTAAACAGTCAGGGGCAGTAACTCTGAATTCAATGGTCGAACCGGGTAACCCCGACGATATGCGCATGTCCCCTTTGTAGTGAAGCTGTGTGCCAAGTTTCATCGAAATCCGGTCTATAGTTTCCAAGAAATAGCGCGGAAACGAATGTCGGACGGACGGACGGACGGACGGACGGACGGACGGAAGGACGGACGGACATGGCAAAAACAATATCCCCCCCGAAAAATTTTTTCGGCGGGGGATAATAAGTACCAACAACAAAGGATAGCTTAAATAACAATTAGAATGTATTTACCCCCTTTTACATGCAGCTCCCCATTCTGGCCGAGTTTGTGTAAACAATTCCGGTCTTTTGTTTATTTAATAGGATTAGACATTTCCCCAGTGGGGGATCAAAACCTCATAACTCCAGCTTTGTCAAGCTGTAGTTATGAGGTTTTGACTCCCACTAACCATATGTTACCTGTTTGATTTTTTAAAGAATTTTCTTAGGATTTCTAAAGTCTGACACTGCCACACCCACATTTTTTGACAAATCTTAAAATTTGTGGACAAATTACCAAAAGAGTCACTGAAAGAACATTCCTGCCAAGTTTGGTTCAAATTGGCCAAATGGTTGATTTTTAAAGAATTTTCTTACGATTTATAAGCCACGCCCTGCCACGCCCACATTCTTTGACGAATCAAAAATTTGCGAACAAGTATTGAAAAGGGTCACCTCAGGAACATTCCTGCCAAGTTTGGTCACAATTGGCCAAATGGTTCTGGAGGAGAAGATGTTTAAAGAAATTGTGGACGGACGGACGGACGGACAGACGGACGGACGGACGGACGACGGACGGTGAGCGACCACAATAGCTCACCTTGAGCACTTTGTGCTCAGGTGAGCTAATAAAACAAGCAGACAAAAATGTGCTGACAATGTACGCCAATTTCTTTATAAAGCCTTGGTAAAATCATTGATTCTGTCTTTTTATGAAACATACCAAATATAGAGGCCAATTTTAGTAAACCAGAATAGACTGTTTCGTTAAATAACTGCCTCAAACAATCGCGATCATCTTACAAATATGCGCAGTATGAACCTATTCCATAATATCTGCACCTAAATAATATAGAACATAGTCTTACTTCATGAAACATTGGTGTGGTTTGGTGTTTGATTCACTATAATAGTCTTTTGTTTGTATAGATGAACTTATTTGGTTACCAAAAAAATAATAAAATATACCTTGGTTTCTTCCACCTGTACAATGTTACTCTGACACTCATTCATATCATCCTGAGCAAACTCGACTTGATTCAAGTTTAAAGTTTATTCAACATTTGTTGAGAGAATGTATCATGTATGTTTATATACAAACATTCACCCACCTTAGTTTCTTCCACCTGCACAATGTTACTCTGACATTCATTTATATTATCCTGAGCAAACTCAACCTGATTGTTGAGAGAATCTATAACGTCAGTAACCTCTTTAATTTCTTCTTCTGACTGAAATAACCAATCATGCAATACATTAATCCTTTTCCAAACAAGACCTGGTTTTGACGTCCCTAATAGAAAAGGCTTAGGAAAACATTGAAACAAAAGAAGAAACTGCTGATAACCAGCAGTTTCTCCTTTTGTCTCAATATTTTCTATGCAAAATTTTACACAAATCCTATCTTTAATAACACCCATTTTGTCATTTGTGGTAGTTTTTGAATTGGATCGCCCTATAATGTTGCCGTTATGGAAAAGGTTAATGTGCATGAGCATTTAGAGTTATAACTCAATGGCCATTACAAAGCAGCAAACATTAAGACTTGCCCAAATGCAAAGATGTTGTGGACGACAGTTTCAAGTAAATGAAATTTTAAATTTTTGGTCTTTCCACAGAAAGAAGACATTGTGGTAAATGATGAAATCAATTGTAACAAGAAATTAATATATAACTTTCCCCCCAAAGTCTTTATTATGTGGGGTGTCAAAAAGCACCACCATGTGGGAATGGGTTAATTTTCATGCCGCTTATATTTTCCAAATAAAATGTTGTAGTTGGCAAAATCTTTAACCCTTTCCCAAACAAGACCTGGTTTTGACGTCCCTATGACCAAGGCTTGGGAAAAGGCTAAAGCAAAAGAAGAAACTGCTGATAACCAGCAGTTTCTCTTTTTGCCTTAATATTTTCTGGGTTGTAACACAAACGTTTTGGCCTTTTATGATCATTTATAGCGTCGTCTGTAGAAGCTTTAAAATTGGACAGCCTCAAAGTTTTGACGTTTGGGAAAAGGTTAAATTTAGGATGGTGTAACATTTTACAAAGTATAACAGATGAAAGGATCCCTTGTAAAACATATTTATAGAAAATCCCTTGTAAAACATATTTATAGAAACTAAGTAAACTTAGTATGTCAATATAGCTATAATTAAGACTTACATTCCCTGCAGCCACCATTCCTTCCTTCCTTTTCAACTGTTTCTCCAACTTCTTACCCAGCTTTTCTCTGTGCTGCAATACATGACATTAACATTTGTCAAATATACTGGTTTCTAATCCACATAAAGCTTTATTTCAGAAAGGGCAAGTTGAAGTTGTCACCACATACAAGGACTACCCCTATAAACTACACCTATAATCAATTTTATGCAGTTAAACAGGAATTGTTAACCTTAGCATTCAGTTTTTCAGCAGATTTGCAGAACATTTCTTTAAAATCAAAATACTTATTTGACCTTATCCTTAACTTGTTTCAAAACATTGTCTTCTTTTCCGGCATCTCAGTGTTAACGCTTTGGAATACATTGAGGCAATAGAAGACTAGACAGTCCTGGCGGCCTGGAAGCGCTCCACAGGCCTGATTGTTTGTCTTGTTGAATGTAATTTCAAAGGTTCAGGCTGTGCAAACAAGCAAATGCATGACGAAGCTGAAATTTACGAGCAAGTAAGATCATAATGTGGTCAGTAAGATTTCTGTGAAAGTTCTGTATTGATTAGTTAATACTAATGGTTGTAAAAGTGAAAATAAGCCGAAAATGGCAATTTTGTCAATAACAAGGGCACGTAACTCATATAAAATTCAGATCAAGCTGAAAATTATACCAAGGCAAGATCTTAGAGTCACCAACATTCTGTACAAGTTTTGTCTTGATTGGTCAATATTTGTTTTTGCTAGAGTGAAAACAAAGTCAAAATAGAGTCGAAAATGGCAATTTAGTCAATTTCAAGGGCACATAACTCATGATGTAAAATTCAGATCAAGCTGAAAATTATACCAAGGCAAGATCTTATCGTCACCAACATTCTGTACACGTTTTGTTCTGATTGACCAATATTTGTAGTTGCTAGTGTGAAAACAACGTCAAAATAGAGTCGAAAATGGCAATTTAGTCAATTTCAAGGGCACATAACTCATGATGTAAAATTCAGATCAAGCTGAAAATTATACCAAGGCAAGATCTTATCGTCACCAACATTCTGTACACGTTTTGTTCTGATTGACCAATATTTGTAGTTGCTAGTGTGAAAACAACGTCAAAATAGAGTCGAAAATGGCAATTTTGTCAATTTCAAGGGCACATAACTCATGATGTTAAGTTCAAATCAAGCTGAAAATTACACCAAGGCAAGATGTTTTAGTCATCAACATTTGTTTTTAGTCATCAACATTATGTACAAGTATTGGCTAGATTGGTCAATATTTGTATTTGCTAGAGTGAAAACAAAGTCAAAATAGAGCCGAAAATGGCAATTTTGTCAATTTCAAGGGCACATAACTCATGATGTAAAATTCAGATCAAGCTGAAAATAATACCAAGTCAAGATCTTATAGTCACCAACATTCTATTCTAGTTTTGTCTTGATTGGTTAATATTTGTAGATTTTAGAGTAAAATTAAAGTCAAAACCAGCTATTTTTGACATTCAAGGGCAGATAACTCAGGTTATTCTGATTCAATCCAAATTCTTGGACGGAAACTGAGAGAGGGTCACCCAAGGATCATTCTTGCAAAAGTTTGATTGAAATCCTTCTGGTATTTTCTGAGAAGAAGATTTTAAAAGATAAAGTTTACGGATGGACGGACGCACGGACGGACGCACGCACGACGGACACACCGCCGTGACAATAGCCCGCTGGCCTGTCGGCCAGTGTCCAGAGCTAAAATACTAATAATCAGTATTTTCTCCTTTTGCATTTATATTTTCTTTGCTAAATTGTACACAAATCTCATCTCTATCAACACCGAATTTGTCTGTTGCAACAGCATGCAAATTGGACTACCCTAACATTGTATCGTTTGGAAAAGGGTTATTCATGAATATAATGACAATCTTGCATTAGTAATTTTAATGGTCAATAGATGATTTGACAAATGTAACATCAAAGTGTATTACCTTAAGCCAAACATCCATGTCTTTTTCTATATTAGACACAGTTTGTTTCTTATTCACCACAGATGAAATATTCTTCTCTATCGAGTCCCATTTGTGTTTGGCAGCTTTAGCGTTAAACTCCATTCTCCGTCGGCGTCGGATACCAGTCGCTGAACTTATGTTAGGACCTCTTATATTGGGACCTGAAACAATACCAAGATACCCCATTACCAGATGGCAAAGTTTTAGACTGGTTCAAATTCAACTACATGTATGTTGCAGACAACAATTTCAAGTGAACAAAATTTTTACATGTTTGGGTCTTTCAGACTAGAAAACTTGTCACAAGCAATTTATTCATTTTCCACAATGTTTTCGAAAGCCTTCATCTTCGGGGCGTCAAAGATGTCATTGAGGGGAAATCGGTTAAGTAAGACAAGGGTGCTCCTGAAAGGCAATTTTTGTTAGCTACAGAATTTCTCCTGCCATATCTATTGTGATAAAAGAAAATGTTGGCACATCAAACAGAATTTTTGGAATGCGACTAATTCAGTCATTTCGAAAAAACATCTAAAATACTACAAATCTGCAGGTATCAAGTTTTGAAAGGGTGTATATTTCAAAGAAGCTCTCTTTCCATGACAAATAAAGCCTACTGAATTCAAAGTTAAGAAAGGGTTAAGAAAAAAGGCATGTGAATTGAAAATTCATTACATATTGCTATATATCTCAGCAACTTATGTCACCATTTAATGCTCTAAGCTAATAAATATTATGAAGCTGTTATATGGTATATTTTTACTTGATAACAATTACATACACATCATACAAATGAATACTGGTAATCATAAATTTTCCCCAAGTTAGAATTTAGTCATTTAATAAGTTACATGAATATTACATAACATAAATTGTTATATTTTGACAATGTCTGGTCTCATTTGTAAACAGTTTCATAGTAAATGACAGGCATTTTCTATGAAATGGAAAAGGTTATTCTGAAATTTATAACCAACATTTTATACCATTTGAGTTTGAGCATTGGTGATTAGGTCAAAGCAACACAAGTGAATGTACATATTAATCATATGTACATACAAATGCTTTGCACTTAACACTGGAGCAGTAATTTGCTACCAGCTGGAGATTGATTGGCTTGAATTTAGTTTTACATCCCACTCAACTACTAAAGTCATATGGAGACAGGACCACGGTTTAAAGTCTCATCCAAAAGACTCAGCTGGAGATTGATAATGTGGAAGCAATCATTACAAATTTACTATGTATTAGGTGAAATTTAATTACACTCCTATAATGGGAGAGTTACATTTGACATGAAACCCAATGTGCTTCAGTCACCAAAAGAACACTAAGCGCTTGTGAAACGGCAGTGCACCAGTTACAGAATTCTCTTCTAAATATTTTACCTTTATCTTTCATTTCAATTTTGGCCAAAAGAATTTACCTTGGTATCACATTATCATGCTTCCAAATAATGCATTTTCGAAAAGGACATAAAATAATACAAATACTTTAAATGTTGTGGCCATAGTTAATTCTTCGTCTCAATTGTATACAGGCAGATGGACATAAGCAAAGCAGAATACCTATCCTCTTTGCAAATATATACGAACTGGTTAAAGGGACATTTCATTCCAAATTCATCTTTTTAAAGTATGTCTAGATGCCAAGATTGGTTATTCTAATGAGTATAAATACTATTAGTTTTTTTAAGTTGTTGCAAATAAACGAGAAACACACATTTAAAGTTGAGACATAATCGATAAATTGCATATAAATCCGAACTGTTGTCCACAACAATTTGTTCAATTTTAACACAAAAATATAAATTTCTCGTAAACGGTGCAATATTTTGGCTTAGAATTTTCAGAATTTTCATAAGGAAATATGCTCTTTCAGATAAAAATAAAATTAAAATTAATGACAAAAAATTCTGAAATGTCACTTTAACAAATACCTGATAGCATCATTGATATTGTTAGTGAATTAACATGTTAGATTACACATGTTACCATTAACACTATACCTCTCTTTGGTACTGGGTTATTGTTGTTCTCTGCTAAATATTTAATTTATAAAATATTAATAAATGCTTGGCAAGAATAGACAAAACTCAAGAACTCAAGTAAAATCTTAAATCATTAACAAATGACTTGATGTTTAAATATGGAAAGACAATGGAAAGCTATGGACAAAATGTGTAGAATTGTGAGGAAATATAGATATTGAAACTTGAGAGTAATATACATTCATGCAAGATCAGAATCTGCCTGTTAAAATTTTACTACTGCTCCTTTTTCTTCCAAAACCTTGTATCTGCAGCTTTACCAAGCTGCATATACAAGGTTTTTGAAGAAAAGTGACATAGATGTTCAATGGTCAATCTACAAGTCTGAATGGTAATTCCTTACAAGACCAACGAGCACACTAACTTTGATCTGTCTGTTACTTTTTAATGTAAATAGCCTATATAAGTCACATTTATTTATAACGCGACACATATTTCAGCCAGACTGAACTATTGGGGCTTAGTTTGTCAGGTAGAAAGTAACTACAGTACCACTTACCCACAGGCACTGTTGTTGGTTTATCATACTTCCCCACTCTACCAGCAGCCCGCGTAGACATCGGACGATTCTTCTTACGTAATATCTCAACCTACAGAATAAATAAACAAGATAGCATCTTTTTCATTGATGAATTACATAGAAGCTGGATTGAACATATAAACAGTCAGGCAGACATACAAGGACCAGCAGCTCTTGTAGACATCAGACGAGTCTTCTTACGTAATATATCTAACCTACAGAATAACAACATTATTTCCATAAACCAAACTGTAGCTTGAAAAGACAGACTGTCTGATTGACATAGACATTGGGCGATTCTTTTTATGGGTAACGTAAAGAAGAGTACATGCTTTATAGTGTAACAGTGCAAATAACATGATTTACAGCACTAAGCCTTCCACACAGTGTCCATGTAAGGTAAACCATGCTGAATACGCTGTCAAACAAAAATAATCTCAAGCCTGCACATAGCTGAGACTCACTTCAACTTGTGGGTCTATAAAAGCATATTAACCCATTACCAGATGGCAACTCGAAGTGAATTAAATCTTAAGTTTTTCGTCTTTAAGTGTATATTATCATTGTGAGAAATGAAGAAATTGCTTGTCACAAGCAATTTCTTCATTTTTCACAATGTTTTCCAAAGCCAATGAATATCTTGTGGAGAGTCAAAAAAGAGTCATTGTGTAGGAATGGGTTAGAAGCCAAGCAAGACAGCAATTATGTAATATACCCACCTCTTCTTGTTTCCGTTTCAATACAACATCTTTCTGTGTTTTCTCTCTCTCCAGAGCTTTAATTAGGCCCTCCTTCTTTATCTGCTCCTTTCTCAACAATGAGATCTCTTTACTTCTCCTTAACTCTGTCTGTTTATTCTTCTCTGTATCCTCCTTTATTTGCTTCATCAGTCGCACCTAGAGAATATTCAGAATTCATACAGTTATTACAATGATTGTTTCTTTATTCTCATAAAAATCAAGTAAATTAGAGGTACCAGGGATTATGCTTTGAAGACTAACTAACTGAACAAGATGTGCTTGTGATACACCAATACATCCCCCCATGGCCAATCATAAGTTTTCTAACAGACAGAGTAAAACAATATGACTGATCTTAAGATATGGGGGCAAAAAATGGCTTCAATTTAAGTAGCTAGGAGCTAATGCATATGCACACAATACACTAGCCAACAATGATACTGATGTGCTGTATTGTATACATATCCTATCTTTGCTCACACTATTGTTGTTGCTCTCATCAACTTTCAAACTAGACAACCCTAAATATTTGCCATTTGGGCAAGAGTTAAGAAATACATTCACTAACCTTTGTTTTCTTCATCTCTCCCAGTTCATGTTGCAGTGTCTTCAGCTGTTTCTCATAATGTGACTGATTTTTGACTAGTTTGGCGTGCTCCTTCTTGGCTGCTTGTAGTTTCTTCAGTTCAGTCTGCATCTCATTTAGCCTTCGCTCGTATTTCTCCTGAACCTTCTTGGTCTGCTCCGAACCAGATGTATCCACCTTACCTATTTGAAATAGGAAACAAAAAAATTTTAGGATTTGATTGAACAGGGTTTTATAATGCATTCAGAAGTATTGCAGTTATTTTGTGAAATTCCATGATCTAACTATGTGTTCCTTGTATTTATTTGACACATACAAAGACAACATTCAATTCGAGCATCCAGCTATTTATCCAAAATAGATGGTTCTAAACCATCAATCCTTTGGTCTTGTCAGTTGTGTAATGCCATGAATAATAATGGACATTAAACGTGAATTTCAAAACAGAGCAACAGATAAGAGAGAGTGAAGGCTTTTCAAAATGCAATTTTTCATTTGTTGTTTATCAAACCCTATGTTGTGGGTACTCATTGGAATTGTCTCACTGAGACAATTCAAATGAGTACCCACAACATAGGGTTTGGATTAGAAATAACAAATTTTGAATGGCTTCACTCCTTCTTATCAGTTGCTCTGTTAAAAAAGTTTGATAGGCAGTAATTTCTATTTGTTTTCTAATTGCTAACCTAAATTAGACAATACTTTCTCTCTGCCTCAGTTTCCTTCATTTTCGTCACGAGTAGTTGCACTTTCTCTTCATATTGGGTCTTAATGGAGTAGAGGGTTTTTCTTTTTAACTTTCTACTACCCTTGATATAATGATAAGCAAGGAGTTAACCCTTTCCCTAACGACAAAATTTTAGGGTGATCCACTTCAAAAACTGCCACATATGACAAAATGGATGTTATTAAAGATAGGATATGTGTAAAATATTGCATAGAAAATATTGAGGCAAAAGGAGAAAATGCTGGTTATCAGCATTTTCTTCTTTTGTCTCAATGTTTTTCCAAGTCTATTTTCTAAGGGACATCAAAACAAGGTCTTGTTTGGTAAAGGGTTAAGACAAAGATCAAATAGCATGTATGCACATGCTGATCCTTGTCTATAGTTTATTTACATACTGCCATGACATAAATCTTGCTTTGATATAAATTCCACTCACCTAAATTTGAGAGTACTTTATCCCTCTCTGCCTCGGTTTCCCTTATTTTTGTCACCAGTAGCTGAACTTTTTCTTCATACTGAGTTTTCATGGAATGTAGTTTTTTCTGACTTTGTTCTAACTCCTCAATCAATCTCTGTTTTATAGAGATCTCACACGTCAATTCTGCAAGGTCTTCATGGATGTTGTCTGAATCTAGAACAAATATGTACTCATTTAATGTCAATGAATGATAGATATATTCAAGCAAATTCTTAATGGTATAAATAACTGAATCAAGTTTCATATCAAACTCAAAGGCTAAAGATATAAGACCCATCACACTAAAAACGACCTTATGGGAAGTCTGAAAAGTGTCGACCCTAGTCAGCCGCGCAGACTGACTAGGATCCAAACTTTTCACTCTAAGTTAATTTTCTGGATCTAGATTGTTTTTCCTGTCTAACCATATGTTCATTTTCCAAATGCTAAATATCACGGTGGATAATCACGTGATACAATATTTTCAGAAAATCTTCAATAATTTTGTAAATACTGGATTGATTTGAATTCCGTTTGAAGCAGAGAATGTGGACAGATGTCACGCATTAGATGGACGTGGTTGATTTTTGAAAAAAAAAATCAACTGATAAAAAAGTTATTGAAGATAAACCAAAATTTTGGTTTATCTTCAATAACTTTTTTATCAGTTGGTTTTTCAAAAATCCAACACATCCAGCTTATTCCTGGTATTCTCCCACCTTCTCTGCTTCAAACCGAATTCAAATTGGTCAGGTATTAAAAAAGATATTGAAGATTGTCAGAAATTCTGTGTCACGTGATTATACACCATGAATATGGTTGACTCCTGGTAAGAAGATTAAATGAACTTCTCCTTCCAGCATGACAAGTCATAATCTTTGGAGAAAAATCTAAAAATAAATGACATTCAAGTAATGTGACAAGTTTCCTGTTACACTTGAGGATTTGTAAAAAATGGGCTGGACTGCAAAATTCAGCGTGATTTGATAAAACCATTAGATTTTACAAGAGGCCAATATTCATTAATTTGATTCAATCATTTCAATTCAATAACTTGTAGGCCTACAACTTTTTTTTGAGATGTCATAAATTGCTACAAAAAAATGGAATAATCAAATATACTACAGAGTAAACAAATTGAAAGAAAAACTTCACTATCTATAACACAAAACACAGCTTCTTGTATAATTTGGAGAAGACATAAAGATAAAATAATTATGAAAATGTTGACACAAGAATTGTATGTTCTAAGATGTTTGATTTGTTTGTTCTTTACAAATCAATTGATACAATGGTCATCAAAAAAATCAAAGTTTCAAGAATAATCAGAAACGACATGTAAAGCACAAAAAAAATAAATACTGAAAGCATATGATATCGTAAGTGTACATCACACAATATAAATATTGATTTATTTGACATATTAGGACTTCCTGTGCACTAGTAATTTCCTAACTCGGCCATTATGTGAGCATGTACATTTTACTTTAAAAATGTACTGTCTAGGAAAAAACAGCCTTATTGCTTTACTTCTGGACAACATACAGTTTACTCTCCATTGCCGAGGTCTATTGATTAAACCATCAACAAGAGATGTTTGTAAAACATATATGCCCCCTCAAGGGCCTACATTTGATGGAGGTCAAAGTCCAAGATCAAGTTAACAAGGTCCAAGGTCATGGTCACATATGAAAGGTCTTGGTAGGAGGTGTGTATGTGTGAAATATCAAAGCTGTATATCTAAAAGTAAAATGAAACATAGGTCAGGTTGAAGTTTTTACAAGTAGGCCAAATGTCAAGGGCATGGTCAAATGTGAAAGGTCTTGGTTGGAGGTGTCCATGTGTGAAATATCAAGGCTGTAGGTGTAAAAGGACATGATATATATGCCTGGTTTCAGTCTTTTTAAAAGTAGGTCAAACTCCAAGGTCAAGGTTGGAATATTCAAAGTCATGGTCAAATGTGAAAGGTCTTGGTAGGAGGTGTCTATGTGTGAAATATCAAGGCTGTAGGTGTAATAGGACATAAGATAAAGGCTATGTTAAAGATTTCTAAAAGTATGTAAAAATCAAAGGTCAATGACATACAGGCCAAGGTCATGGTCAAATGTGAAAGGTCTTGGTAGGGGGTGTCCATGTGTAAAATATTGAGACTGTATAGGTAACAGGACATGAGATATAGGCCTAGTTTAAGTTTTTTTAAAGTAGGTCAAACTCCAAGGTCAAGGTCCAAGGTCATGGTCAAAAGTGAAATATCTTGGTTGGAAGTGACCATGTGTGAAATATCAAGGCTGTAAATGTAAAACAAGAGCTGTCCGAAGACAGCGCGCTCGACTTTCTAAGTTGCTTAGTATAAAGGGGCATAACTCCAATATAGAGTGGTCCCAGGGTCATGGGCCCTGATAGTAAGGTAGAGGGTGTGATGGTGAATAAATATTCCAAGTTTGGGTTGAATCCCTTTGATAGTATGGAAGTTATTGATGTTTGAAAAAACTTTAACCTTGGTTGCAACGCCAACGCCGACGCCGACGCCAACGCCAACGCCGACGCCGATGCCCGGGTGACAGTATAAGCTCTCATTTTCTTTGAAAAGTCGAGCTAATGACATGAAATATAGGCCAGATTAATGTATTATTAAAGTAGGTTAAACACCAAGGTCAAGGTCACAAGGTCCAAGGTCATGGTCAAATGTGAAAGGTCTTGGTCGTAGGTGTCCATGTGTGAAATACCAAGGCTGTATGTGTAAAAGGACATGATATATCGGCTAGA
This sequence comes from Fragum sueziense, assembly GCA_963680895.1. Lineage (NCBI taxonomy): Eukaryota > Metazoa > Mollusca > Bivalvia > Cardiida > Cardiidae > Fragum > Fragum sueziense. The sequence continues at coordinate 7,639,936 of OY804602.1, read as the reverse complement.
TTAAAGTTTTTTTAAAGTAGGTCAAAGTCCAAGGTCAAGGTCACAAGGTCCAAGGTCATGGTCAAATGTGAAAGGTCTTGGTAAGATGTGTCCATGTGTGAATACCAAGGCTGTATGTGTAATAGCACATAAGATATAGGCCCAGTTTAATTTATTTAAAAGTAGGTCAAACTCCAAGGTCAAGGCCACATGGTCCAAGGTCATAGTCGTATGTGATAGGTCTTGGTCGGAGGTTTCCATGTGTCAAATATCAAGGCTGTATGTGTAAAAGGACATGATATATCGGTCAGGTTAAAGTTTTTCAAAAGTAGGTCAAACTCCAAGGTCAAAGTCACAGAGTCCAAGGTCATGGTCAATTATGAAAGGTCTTGGTAAGATGTGTCCATGTGTGAAATATCAAGGCTGTATTTGTAAAAGGTCATGAGATATTTGCCGGGTTTAATTTTTTCAAAATTGGTCAAACTCCAAGGTCAAGGTCACAAGGTCCAAGGTCATGGTTAAATCTGAACGATGTTCATAGGAGGTATCTATGTGTGAGATATCAAGGCTGTATGTGTAAAAGGACATGAGATATAGGCAAGGTTAAGAATTAAGTGTAAAAATCAACAAAGGGCAATAACTCCAAGAATTTGATTGGCAGAGTTACGGTTCTTGTACACTGCACCTCTCCATAATAAAATCTATTCACCTGTAAAGTTTCATGATTCTACCTTACATATTTTTTGAGTTGTGCTCCGGACAATAATCAAGTTTGAAAATCAACAAAGGGCAATAACTCAAAAAATTTGATCGGCAGAGTTACGGTTCTTGTGCACTGCACCTCTCCATAATGAGATCTATCCACCTGTAAAGTTTCATGATTGTACCTTACATACTTTTTGAGTTATGCTCCGGACAAGAATCAAGTTATAAAATCAACAAAGGGCAATAACTCAAAAAATTTGATCAGCAGAGTTACGGTTCTTGTGCACTGCACCTCTCCATAATGAGATCTATCCACCTGTAAAGTTTCATGATTGTACCTTACATACTTTTTGAGTTATGCTCCGGACAAGAATCAAGTTATAAAATCAACAAAGGGCAATAACTCAAAAAATTTGATCGGCAGAGTTACGGTTCTTGTGCACTGCACCTCTCCATAATGAGATCTATCCACCTATGAAGTTTCATGATTCTACCTTTAATACTTTCCGAGTTATGCTCCGGACAAGGTTTGGTCTACGGACAGACCGACCGACATACGGACCGACCGACATACGGACCGACCGACCGACCTTCCGACCGACCGACATTCCGACCGACCGACCTTCCGACCGACCGACCGACACTTGCAAAACAATATACCCCCATTTTCTTCGAAAGGGGGCATAAATATGACCTCTGCAGTTGTCGGTACGCCAACAGCCTATTTGGTCGTCATAATCTAATTATAGCACATCATTTGAATTATCGAATCAAAATCATTCAGTTTTATCTTGCATGATCATTACGTATATATTACGTCGCTTCTATTTTTGGTTGAAGCCGGTTAAATTTATATTATCGAATCAAAATCATTCAGTTTGATCTTGTTTGATTACGTATACATTACGTCGCTTCTATTTTTGGCTGAAGCCGGTAATTTGAAGCGTCAGCCAATGAAAGTTTGTATCAGCTTTTAAAATTGTTTTGTTGTGTATCGCCAACGATTGGATACTGAAATCCTGCCAAGGCCCCGAGATTAGACGTGAAATGACCCCACGAGAACAGAGCTCATTCTATCGAAATGGAATGTAGAGATAATGTGCTCTGTTCATAAGAGAGTACATACAGTTGAGAACATCATGAAATTGACATTCTGAGTGGAATGGGAATGTTTTATGAGCGAATGAATAGATGAATGGAATGAGCGTTTGGAATGATTTTGTGTATCTAAAAAATCGATAACACGCCCATGATAACCGTTCAACCAATCAAACGTGGTCTTTAAATAGTAACAACCCGATATTGGAAATTTACCAATATTATAGGTATGAAGATTTATCGTTAAACGCCCACGATAATATTTCGGCCAATGAAATGCCTTCTTTTTATAACAACCAATTAAACCAGTGAACGTTTATTGAGCGGTGTGAATGTTTTATGAGCGTTTTGAATGTTTTTGTGATCGGAATGAATGAACGCTGGAGTGGAATGATTTTGATCGGAATGGAATGGTATAAATGTCAATTTCATAATGTTCTCAGCTGTAACTATAAGAGCTATTAACATGCTGCAGTTTGTAATTACTATATATATATACTGCCTAAACTACCCTTTGGGGTATTACTGGCAGGTGAATGCAATCTGAATCTTTGGCCTCAATATCTGACCTTTACAGCTGATGATGCTAACTTTATATTTACATTTAGTTTTATATGATTTAATCAGCTCTTTGAAAACTGACAGAAAGCAGGACAATGTAAACGACAGATGTAAATATATAGAAATACAAGAGGACCATGATGGTCCTATATCGCTCACCTGAACCAAATGATATGGGCAACACTTTTAAGACTGAAAACTAACTTATGGTCAATAACTTTGTGAAAATCAAAGTCATCCAAGATCTAATGGTACCCAGCATTCTGTCCTAGTTTTGTCTTGATAGAAAAATAATTACAGATTCTACAGTATAAACAAGGTCAAAAACAGCCAAAGACGGCAATTTTATCAAATTCAAGGGCACATAACTCTCCACTTTCTGATCAGATCAGACTGAAAATCAGTCTCGTCCGAGATCTTATGGTCCTAAACATTGTGTCCAAGTTTTGTCTTGATTGATTGATAATTGTAGATTCTAGAGTGTAAACAAGGTCGAAAACAGCTGAAAATGGCAATTTCTTCAAATTCAAGGACACAATAACTCTCGACTTTCTGATCAGAACAGACTGAAAATCAGTCTCGTCCGAGATCTTACGGTCCTAAACATTGTATCCAAGTTTTATCTTGATTGATTGATAATTGTAGATTCTAGAGTGTAAACAAGATTGAAAACAGCTGAAAATGGCAATTTCTCCAAATTCAAGGGCACATAACTCTAAACTTTCTGATCAGATCAGATTGAAAATGAAAATCATTCGATATTTTATGGTCCCCAACATTGTGTCCAAGTTTTGTCTTGATTGATAAATAATTGTAGATTCTAGAGTGTAAACAAAGTCGAAAAACAGCCGAAAATGGCAATTCTATCAAATTCAAGGGCACATAACTCTTGTCTTTCTGGTCAGATCCCACTGAAAATCAAACTCATCCGAGATCTTATGGTCTCCAACATTGTATCCAAGTTTTGTATTAATTGGTCAATAATTGTAGATTCTAGAGTGTAAACAAGGTCGAAAACGGCAATTTTGTCAAATTCAAGGGCACATAACTCTTGACTTTTTTGTCTGATCTGACTGAAAATCAAACTCATCCAAGATCTTATAGTCTCCAACATAATATAATAGATTTGTATTGATTTGGCCATAATTGTAGATGCTAGAGTGTAAACAAAGTAAAAAACAGCATTTTTCGTCATTCAGGGGCAGATAACTCTGCACTTTCTGGTCTGATCTGGCCCATAATCGAACTCATCCGAGAACTTATGACCATACTTGTTTTGACAAAGTTTGGTCAAGATTGACTAATATTTGTGGATGCTACAGTGTAAACACCAAATTGTGGACAGACGGACAGACGGACGGACGACGGACAAAATGCGATCACAATAGCTCACCTTGAGCACTTTGTGCTCAGGTGAGCTAATAAAAATATCTACAGTGGACAGTATCTAACACACAAGTTACCTGACCATACACTCCAGTAATCCAAAAATATCTTCACTTTAGTAAGCAGTGAGGAATAATAGTAGTTAGTAATATTCAGAATCGAAATTCTAGACTAAAATTCTTTATAATTTAAAGCTGAAAGACAAAGAGTGGTATTCACCAACCAGTCTAAATCCCGGACTACCTTTAAAATCACAAAACAATTAATCTGATTAGCCAAGACATAAATCTCATCCAATCAGATGTCTTGTAATGTAATTTCGCTTTAGATAATTGATTTAGAAATGTTGACGAGTACTACTCCAAGTATTCATTTTCCTTATTCTTTTTATTCTACACACATAACATTGATTACAGCCCTTGTTCAATAGAGAAATTCAGTAGTGTACCCTTTAAAGATTGCTATTTTGCATTTATTGGTTAAATGAAGAGAACTTTTATCTATTTTATAAATATCATTTAAAAGGTTTCAATGAGTTTCCGAAATGTTCCTTTACTGTCTATTCAACTATCATTGTTGAAACTTGAGATAAACTTATTTACATGTCTTGCATTGGCAATTTGTTTGAAACAAAATTCCAATTCAGCAGGATCAAGAGAGTTGATTGATGGTACATTTTATACATTATGACATGTTGCCTACCTTTGCCATCAGAATCAGAATCCGAGCTGGATTCATCCAGGTCATCATCTTCATAGTCTTCCTCATCATTCTGTAGTACAAAACAAGAAATCAATGTTACTGAAAACAGGATTTGTATACAATATAGTACCAACAACACTGAGACAAAATGAAATGTAGAAAAAGGTATTTTCTTCATTTATCTTTATGCTTTCTGAAATTCTGAGATGATATTTACTAGGGACACCAAAACCAGAGGTGCGTTCTTTAGAGCGAGATTTCTTAAGATATATCGAGATTTCTTAAGATATTTTAAGATAAAGCGTTCTTTAGATCAAGATTTTTACGTCTCTCAATGGGAGGCGCCATTACTCTACTTCATGCGGAACCCTTGGTCAACTCTGTAGAAACGTTGTAAAGAAAATTGACCGAGTGGTTCCGAACGTTCCATAATTTTAAAACCGCGGTGTTCCGAGTGATCCATACTTTATGCAAATGACGTCATTATGTCATCATTTGTATAAAGGATGGAACATTCGGAACAACTCGATTAAAATCTCGGTTTTAAAAACGCTTTATCTAAAACATCTTAAGGAATCTTAAAAAATCTCGCTCTAAAGAACGCGCCTCAGGTCTTGCTAGCAAATGAATTAATCTAAATTATTTTACAATCAATACTTTACACTTCAACCCCCAAATTATTGAGTTTCAAGCCAGCTTTGCCTTCCGCTAGCAACACTGCAAATTGACTTTAACTCTTATCTGTACCCATTTAAATACACTTCGGTGAGGAGAAGCAATGTGGAGTAACTTTTTTTTGTTTTAGTTTTTATCGTTTGAGAAAGGCTGTTCATATCCTACCAGATCTAGATTTCCATTCTCATCAAAGATCTCATCGTCTTCATCCTTCTCAGATTTTTCAGATTTGTCTTTCTCCACAATCTCTTCTTCCTCTTCTTTCTCCTTTTCCTCCTCTATTTTGTCTTTTTCTTCATCAGATGGGAGATTCTCTTTGTCTCTGTAACATTCATTGGCTCTTTAGCATTTCAAAATTATTTTTAAACCATTCCCATAAAATAATGCTTTTGACACTCAACAAGATGAAGTATTTGAAAAACATTTGGGAAATGAAGAAATTGCTTGTGACAAGCAATTCTTCATTTCTCACAATGTTTTCTACACAGAAAGGCAAAAAATTGTAAAGGGGGTGTTCCACCCTATCAGAAATTCCCATAGGGTTGTGCCCACGCTCGGATTTTAATGAAATTTGGCATGAAGTTAGTGTTCTGTATTACGGCATTTATCCCGAAATATTTTCCAAAAATCTGTTCCGGAAAATATTTTTCTAAGAATTTTAAGATTTTTGCTTAAAAATGGGGGTATCCTAACTAAAAGAAGGCATATACGTTCAGGATTGTTGTATTCGAGCTAAATTTGCGCCAAAAATAATGTTTATTAATTTCTTTTCAAGTATTTACCAAAATAGTACACATTGATCTACAAAAAAACTATTTGCTATGACTTTTTGTATGACGTCATCAACAAAATTCTTCGCTTTTAACCATTTTGACCAAATTTGATTCTAAATTTCACCCAGTTTCAGTTTTTGTCAACATATGAAATTTATATTAAAATTGCCCCCATATATGCTTGTGCTTATAGTAAAATATTAGGTAAAAATAAAACCGGTAACAGTGTCATTTTTGAATTTTAGTATAAGCCGTCCAAATTTCTAAGATTGTAAAATCTAAGATTTTACTTTATACCTTCTATATGCATTACGCAAATAGTCCATTTTGCTATGATGTGTCTTGATTTGACATCAACAACTACTGTATAACATGAATTTTAGCATTTTCAAACAAAATTATGCTTTTTGTGAATTAATGGCACTTTGTCTTACCCCACCCACCCACAATATAATGGAGGGGAAAACAGCCTAAAACAGTGGAATGCATTATGAAATGTGGAGATGCAGAATAAAAGTTATGCAATAATGTTACATATTTTACCTATTATGTCACCTTTTTTAACTTACCTTTGTGGCTTATCAGCACATAGACTACTTTAATATACATGCAACATTTCTTTACCACACTGCTAAAGATAATAATAAGGACACAGAATTAGTCTCTATTGTTCATTAATTGTGCCCTTCAATTAGGGTAAGTAAATGTACATGTATATAAAGACTTGATTAAGAATCCAATGACTAAATAAACATGATTTGAATTTTTTTCTTGACAGAAACTAACTGCCCCTACAGATTGACCTATCCACATGATAATTCTTGAATATATTTTACCCGTTTGTATGTTCCACAATGTAGCATGCGTCTCTATCGTTATTTATTTCAGTTTTAAGGGTATGTCAAAAGTAATCGAAAAGAATGACCGTAAAAAATAACAGTTAATTGATGTTGTAAAGATTAACAAACTGTGGTTACTAGGCTTAAAAAGCAAGCGATCACTTGCAGCACTGGGATTCAAATAATTATTTCATGGGCTATAACAGTTTTCATGAGACTTAACGATAAATAGAAAATGAACTCTTCAGTGTAAGACTTGGTCACATACAAAATTCGTCTTGCACATCACGACCGGAGCACAGCATCAAATGGCATATCCTACAGCATATTTTTGGACGTTATGTGCTCTTGATGAATAATTGACGCGAAATTATACGTCATCGGCCTTTGGGTATTTCTATTATAGATGGTCCACATGCCATGTATCCTAAATAGTAAAGGATACTGGCTAAATGCATCTATTTCCTTTGTCCAGAGGGACACGCACAGTCTCAAAGGGTTCTTTAAGTTAATAACCTAGTTAACGATTTAGAATGTATTATAAGATATAAATTTATAGAAAGGCATTAATATGTTTTACTAAATGTATTGATCAAAATGTATCATAAAATTATAACTGGAGTAAGCTATGCCAAATGCTTTAAAGTGAACTATTCTGTCCTGTTACTAGAACCCATATATATTTGAATTTTGGCTCACTTAAGATAACCAAATGATAACAAAAATACTTGTTTTGACTTGTGAAGCAGTGAAATCAGGACTGGAAATATGTGTTTCATAGATAATTCCAAAGAGATGACCAAAGCCAACAAAATGACTGTATCAAAGTCAAATGAAGGTAATGGGTTTATTTCTAATTGATTGAATTTTAGGTTTCGAAATAAGCTTGGCTATTTTTCTGACAATTTCTATCTAAATAATTTTTTGAGAAATCATTAAGGCATGTTGGTATCAACAATATTGGCACCAGCATGTTGTACAATGACTTCGTTCTATTTTGATTTAAAATTGGGAACTTATATCAAAACGAGGTAGGCAAAATTGAGCGTTTGCTTTATGGGTACCATTAAAAACCAGGAACATTTTAAGATGCCGTTGTACACAATTTTCATTATTTGACAACTTTGCCGAATTCAAGTTTTCAATAAATTTTGCTAACGAATAAGGGACATATTAGGCAAACTTTCATATCAATTTTATATGTTGACAAAGACGGGAACATACAAAAAACATTGATTGAATTTTAGGTTTCGAAATTTTTTAGATATTTTTCGGACTATTCCTAACTAAAACTTTCTGAGAAATTATATGTGCATGTTTGTATCAACAATATTGTTTTCAAAATGTTCTACAAGGAATCTTCTTGCTATTCTGATTTAAAATTAGGGACTTATATCCACAATAGGTGGGAAACATTGGGCTTTTGCTGGAGGGATACCATTGAAAACTGGGAACAATTTAAGGTGACATTGATCACAGTTTTCATAATTTGACAACTTTACCGGTTTCAAATTTTCACCAAATTTTGCATACGAACTGGAGACATGTATGGTCAACTTTCATATAATTTTCATAAGTTGACAAAGACGGGAACATACAGAAATAATTGATTCAACTTTAGGTTTTGAAAATTTCTCGATTTTTTTTTCTGATAATTTCAGATTAATTATATTTCTGAGAAATTACTTGAGCATGTTGGTATAAACAATTTTGGTCTCAAAATTTTCTTCAAAATCTCTTCTTGCTATTTTGATTTAAAATTGGGGACTAATATCAAAACTAGGTAGGCAACATAAGGCTTTTGCCAGAGGGGTACCATTGAAAACTGGGAACATTTTATGGTGACATTGATTACAATTTTCATTATTTGACAACTTTACCGGTTTCAAATTTTCACTAAATTTTGCATACGAACTGGAGACATATATGGCCAACTTTCTTATCAATTTCATATGTTGACAAAGACGGGATCATACCAAAAATTTTGATTGAAATTTAGGTTTCGAAATTTTCTGGGCTATTTTTTTGACAATTTCTGACAAAATAAATTTCTGAAAAATTATTTGCGCATGTTGGTACCAACAATATTGGTATCAAAAGTTTTTACGAGGACTCTTCTTGCTATTTTGATTAAAAAATGTGGATGAATACCAAAGCTAGATAGCCAAAATTGAGTTATTGTAAGACGGGTACCAATGAAAATTGGGAACATTTTAAGGTGCCGCGTATAGGCCTATATGCATGCTTTGAGCAAAAGAAATACATTTTTGTAGTTCATAGGTCAGAGATATTCTATGTGTAAAGTTATAAGAAAATCGGTGCGTGGGCACAAATGGAACACCCCCTTTCATTTGGTTCAATTTGTCATCTGCAACATTTTTGAATTCATTGAGAGATTGGTCATTGGTAATTCTGAGACAGAGTCTACCATAAGTGATTTTATGCAACATAGGGCTATTATCAGTACCCATTATCCCACAGTTATGTTTTTTGTTGTTCAACAATGAGTTGTTTGCTTATTGTTATCTTGTATTTCTTTCTGATGAACAAATATTCAAAAGTAAAGCATAAATCCAGTAGGAAAACCAAGAGAATCGTATATTCTAAGAGAAATGTGAGATGATAATCATTGATTCATTTCATGCTTCTCTATGTCAGGCCATCAATGTGAAGGACCACAATGAAAATAAGGGATTTATTTTTCTTTTTTGTGTTATCCTTAGCATTGATGAAACTGACATAGTTCATAACACTACATTAAATAATCATCTGATGATTTTTTATTTATTTATATAAATTAATATATGTCTTATCATTGTTAAACATTGTGCTATGTATGTGTTGTTGTACTTGTTGTCATGTTTTGATTAATGCTGAAATAAATCTATCTATCTATCTATCTTATATGAAAAGTATAGGTTTGTCCACTCAACTTACTCTTCACTTATTCTAGACTGGGAGCGTTTCACTCTCTTCATCTTTTTGACATCAGTTTTGGCCTCTTCTAATAGACTGGCAATACTGTTGTCCGGGGACAAGGCACCATCAAAACTACGACTTGTGTTTAATGGACTCAGTCCCAGTCTAGAGGCTGACATCACTCTACTACGCTTCATGTTGTTTACCATAGACTCTGACTCGGCTAATTTGGACCTGAAATTTGAAATTAATAAAAGTTTCAATGTTTTCAAAAGTTGTCTGGGAACAAGGGGCTGTCAAAACTACGACTTGTGTTTAATGGACTCAGTCCCAGTCTAGATGCAGACATCACTCTACTACGCTTCATGTTATTCACCATAGACTCTGACTCAGCTAACTTGGACCTGGAATTTGAAATTAAAAAAAAGTTTCAATGTTTTTTTTAAAAGTTGTCTGGGAACAAGGGGCTGTCAAAACTACGACTTGTGTTTAATGGACTCAGTCCCAGTCTAGATGCAGACATCACTCTACTACGCTTCATGTTATTCACCATAGACTCTGACTCAGCTAACTTGGACCTGGAATTTGAAATTAAAAAAAAGTTTCAATGTTTTTTTTAAAAGTTGTCTGAGAACAAGGGGCTGTCAAAACTACGACTTGTGTTTAATGGACTCAGTCCCAGTCTGGATGCTGACATCACTCTACTACGCTTCATGTTATTCACCATAGATTCAGACTCGGACAATTTGGTCCTGGAATTTGAAATTAATAGAGTTTTGCTTCAATGTTTTCGAAAGTTGTCCGTGAACAAGGGGCCATCAAAACTGTGACTTGTTTCAAATGGACTCAGTCCCAGTCTAGATGCTGACATCACTCTACTATGCTTCGTGTTAACCATAGAGATAGACTTAGCCAAATACAGTCCTGGAATTTGAAATTAACAAAATTTTATATGTTTTCAAAATTTGTCCAAGGACAAGGGGCCCTCAAAACTATGACTTGTATTGAATGGACTCAGCTCCAGTCTAGAAGCTGACATCACTCTACTTTGCTTCATGTTGTTCACCATTGACTCAGAATTGGCCACTTTGGTCCTGTGGAAGTGAAACTGAAAGTTTTAAAAGTATATGTTCAATGTCTTTATAGCTTTTGTGTAGACTTTTTGGTATGATCATGACAAAATACAGGAATAGCCATGAGAAATAGCCATCTTTAACCTTTTCCTTACATTAGCTTTGATATTTTAATTGTAAATGCACCCTTTACATAATTATATTTAATTCTACTAGGATTGTTTAATATGTTAAGCCATTCCTTTTCCCAGCATAGTCATGAAACTGTACTAGCATTAACCCCTTTTAACCCTTTTCCAAACATGACCTTATTTTGACATCCCAAATAGAATTAGCTTGGAAAAACAATAAGACAAAAGAAGAGAATGCTGGTAATTAGTATTTCTCCTTTTGTCTCAATGTTTCTTCCATTTTCCCAAATTTCACATTTATTAACATCCATTTTGTGGTCTGTAGCAGCAATCAAACTGGACCTTCCTACAATTTCGCTTTCTGGAAAGGTTGATTAATTATTCTAACATATTATCCTTGTAACCATTCCATCAAAACGAATCCCAGCTACATTTTGTAAAGAAATTGAAGATAAGAATGTTCCTACCTTAGGTCTTCTAATTCCGTCATATATCCCTGAATTAATTTTGACACTTCTTCACTGTTTGGATCACCGGCCGCATTACCTAACTCTATAACAGCTTTCATGGCTAAAAGTTCCGAGTTCCGTGTTGTAAGTCTCTCCACAGTTTCATTAAGAGATTTAATTCTAGTCCGTAATCTATCGTTTTCACTTTGTAACATTTTGTTTTCATGATACATATCACTGTTTGTTTCAATGCCCTCACTGTCAACAACTTTCCTACCCTGGAAAGAATCAAAACCATATGGATTAAAAATCCTTTTTTAAACATTTTTCAAACAAAATTTTTGACTGGTTCAAATTGAAATGAAATTGAAACATTGACAACTGTTTACTGATCTTATCTTGATTGGCCAATATACAACATTTTTCTGTTCATACAAAGTCTGCAAGACCTTTTTTCCAGTGTCTATTCTAGTGTGTGTGTGGGGGGGATGTTTGGGAGGAATTGCACATTTTAGCACATACTTATTAAAAATCCCCCCTATTTTTGAAGATTACTGCTTTGTCATGAACCAGTATATTTTTAGATTGATCATAAGGATCTAGAAATATTCCAATCACATTGGCGGGAAGCATAAAGTTAGATCAGCCTGCACATATGCACCGTCTGATTTTATTCCTCACTTTTAGCTACAGCAGTTGTCTGAATTTCATCATGACATTACTAAATCATTTCTAGATAGTTTAATAAACCAAACTACTCACACTTTTATAATCAAGTAGTTCTTGTTGCAGCTGCATTATTTCATGTCTTAACATTGACAACTGTTTACTGGCCTTGTCTTGATTGGCTATCTTACAGCATTTTTACTGTTCCTCAAAAGTTTTCAAGACATTTGTCATGAAACTGTCATTATTTTTAATTGATCATAAGGATCTAGGAATATTCAAATCACTTTGGCAGGAAGCATAGAATAAGATCAGCCTGCACATATGCGCAGTCTGATTTTATTCTACACTTTCTGCTTGTCTGAATTTCATGATGACATTTACAATTATTTCCAGATAGTTTAACCCATGACCAGACAGCAAATTTTAGACCTCTCCAAATTCAATGATGTTTCAGACAGTAATTTCAAGTGAATGAAATTTCACATTTTTTGGTCTTTATGGGTAGAAAACAATGAGGAAAATGAAGAAATTGCTTGTCACAAGCAATTTCTTCATTTCCACAGTTTTCCAAAGCCTTTATCTAAGGGTGTCAAAAGGCTTATTATGTAGGAATGGGTTAAGGAACCAAACTACTCACACTTTTATAATCAAGCAATTCTTGTTGCAGCTGCATTATTTCATGTCGTAACATTGACAACTGTTTACTGGCCTTGTCTTGATTGGCTATCACTTTGTTTTTAATATTACGAGCACGATTAGCATATCGTAACGTGTTTAACGTCTCCATGAAGTCTCTATCTGACGGTGAGACACACGCGATCATTAATGTCCGACTATTTCCACCGAGTGAGTCTTGTAATAATCGTGTAAGTTTTGAGTCTCTATAAGGCACATGAGAACCCTTCTTATCTTTGTCCCCCAGAGCTGAGATCACATTTCCTAATGCAAGCTGAAAAGGAAGAGTGAAAATATTTATTGATACAAGTTTCGTAACCTTTTTCCAAAAGGCAAAATTTTAGATTGCTCCATTTTGAAAGCTGCTGCAGATTACTAAATGTATGTTTATTAAGATGGACTTTTAGACTTTTACTACAATAAGCATGGCAAAGATGAGGCAAAAGGAAAAATGCTAGCTACCAGCATTTTCTTCTTTTGCTTCAATGTTTTCCATAGCCTTTATCTTCAGGGGCATCAAAAAGTAAGTGGAATTGGGCTTTAAACCTGTTGATTCCTATAGTTTTAAAATGGATTTGAATGCCATACAGTCAAATCTCTCTATGTCGAACTTCGTGGGACCTACGAAAAAAACTTCGACGTACAGAATGTTTGACCAAGAGATATTTTGGAGACAACCGGTCATTATCGATTAGAATTATCGGTACGTCATGCCAGTTGGATTCGCTGCCTACACACAATCAGGTAAAAATCAATATTCGATAATCGATAAAGGTTAACACCTGTGTTGAATGCTCGAGTTGACGGGTCGAAAGGTGTGAAAAACTGGCTTGATTGCAATCGTCATCATGTAAGTTCGAGGTTCGTCGTACAGAGGTGTGAATGTGTGCTAATAGAGGTGATTGGACTTCGAAATTGGTTCGACGTAAGGAGGAAGTTCGTGCAAGAAAAAATGACGTATAGAGGTTGAAATATATAGAAACAAGAGGACCATGATGGTCCTAAATCGCTCACCTGAATCAAGATGACAAGAGTGATAATGGCAATTTTGTCAAATTCAAAGGCATTAAACTTATAAGGACTTTCTGTTTGGAAACAATTAAGAAATAATTTTGTTCCAATCGATCCTGTAAGGTTGGGTATGAATTAGCACAATTGTTGAGTTAGTTAATTTTCAACAATTATTTCATGATTTCGCAATATACAACATAGGGCTAATTTTCCAAGCATACTGATCTGTTAGAGATTGATCATTTATGATAGGCTCAATTAACAAGATTTTGTCTGTGATTGATAGAAAATAGTGAAAGATTACCATCTGATAAGCCAAGGCTAATCCCTTATTTGTTTACATAAGATAAACATGGGGCTAGCCTGAGAGCAACAGATAAGGGAAATATAGAAAATTGGCCCAATGGTTTATTTTTAAAGAATTTTCTTATGATTTCTCTAAGTCTGATAAGCCCTTCCTCCCTGCCATGCCCACATTTTTTGACCAATGGAAAAATTTGTGAACACATTTTGAAAAGAGTAACTCAAGGAACATTCCAGTAAAGTCTGGTTCAATTGGGCACAATGGTTGATTTTTAAAGAATTTTCTTATGATTTCTTTAAGTCCGATAAGCCCCTTCCTCCCTGCCACACCCACATTTTTTGACAAATCAAAAATCCGCGAAAAAGTTTTGAGAAGGGTCACTCAAGGAACCTTCCAGCAGTCTGCTTCAATTGGGCACAATGGTTGATTTTTAAAGAATTTTCTTATGATTTCTCTAAGTCTAATAAACCCCTTTCTCCCTGCCACAGTCACAGTTTTTTACAAATGAAAAAAACTGTGAACAAATTTTGAAAAGAGAGACTCAAAGAACATTCCTGCAAAGTCTGCTTAAAATTGGCCCATTGGTTGATTTTAAAAGAATTTTCTTATGATTTCTCCAAGTCTGATAAGCCCCTTTCTCCCTGCCAAGGCCACAATTTTTTACAAATAAAAAAATTTGTGGTCAAATTTTGAAAAGAATGACTCAAGGCACATTCCTGCCAGGTCTGGTTCAAATTGGCCCAATGGTTGATTTTTAAAGAATTTTCTTATGATTTCTCTAAGTCTAATAAGCCCCTTTATCCCTGCCACAGCCATGTTTTTTTTTTTTCAAATGTAAAATTTCTGAACAAATTTTGAAAAGAATGACTTAAGGCACATTCCTGCCAAGTATGGTTCAAATTGGCCCAATGGTTGATTTTTAAAGAATTTTCTTCTGATTTCTCCAAGTCTGATAAGCCCCTTTTTCCCTGCCACGGCCACAATTTTTGACAAATGAAAAAATTTGTGAACAAATTTTGACAAGAATGACTCAAGGCACATTCCTGCAAAGTATGGTTCAAATTGGCCCAATGGTTGATTTTTAAAGAATTTTCTAATGATTTCTCTAAGTCTAATAAGCCCCTTTCTCCCTGCCAAATAAGCCCCTTTATCCCTGCCATGGCCATGTTTTTTTTTTCAAATGTAAAATTTCTGAACAAATTTTGAAAAGAATGACTTAAGGCACATTCCTGCCAAGTATGGTTCAAATTGGCCCAATGGTTGATTTTTAAAGAATTTTCTTCTGATTTCTCCAAGTCTGATAAGCCCCTTTTTCCCTGCCACGGCCACAATTTTTGACAAATGAAAAAAATTGTGAACAAATTTTGACAAGTATGACTCAAGGCACATTCCTGCCAAGTATGGTTCAAATTGGCCCAATGGTTGATTTTTTAAGAATTTTCTAATGATTTCTCCAAGTCTAATAAGCCCCTTTCTCCCTGCCACGGCCACATTTTTTGACAAATATAAAAATTTGTGAACAAATTTTGAAAAGAGTGACTCAAGGAATATTCCTGCCGAGTTTGGTTCAATTGGGCCCAATGGTTGATTTTTAAAGAATTTTCTTATGATTTCTAGTCTGATAAGCCCCTTTCTGCCTGCCACGCCCACATTTTTTGACAAATCAAAAATTCACGAACAAGTTTTGAAAAGTATCACACAAGGAACATTCCTGCCAAGTTTGGTCAAAATTGGTCCAATGGTTTAGGAGGAGAAGATGTTGAAAGAAATTGTGAACGGACGGACAGATGGACGGACGGACGGACGGACGGACGACGGACAAAAAGCGACCACAATAGCTCACCTTGAGCACTTCGTGCTCAGGTGAGCTAATAAAGAGCAAAATAATCGGGACTTGAAAATTACTTCGACGCAGGGAGAACTTCCGCTAAGGGACGTTCGACATAAAGAAATTTTACTGTATAAGATTGGTGAAAATAAAGGGGGGGTCTCACCCTATTAGAAATTCCCATAGGGTTGTGCCCACGCTCGGATTTTCATGAAATTTGGTATGAAGTTAGTATTCTTTATTACCACGTTATTCCCGTAATGTTTTTTAAAAATCTTTTCTGGAAAATATTTTTTCAAGAATTTTAAGATTTTTGCTTAAAAATGGGGGGTATCCTTACTTAACGAGGCCATATACACACAGCTTTGTCGTATAGGAGCCAAATTGTCCCAAAAAATAATGTCTAATAATTTCTCATCGTGTATAAACCAGAATAGTATATATTACTCAACAAAAAACAATTTTCTAGAAGATTTTGTATGGCCTCATCGCCAAATTTTTTAGTTTTCAAGTATTTCGACCAAATTCAGGTCTTAATTTCACCTAGTTCCAGTTTTTGTCAACCTATAAAATTTACATAAAAATTGCTTTATATATGCCCATGCTTATGGTAAAATACGAAGAAAAAATAAAACCGGTAACAGTGTTGTTTTTAATTTAAGTGTAAAGGGTCCAGATTTCTAAGAATGTAAAATCTAAGATTTTACTTAATTATTTTCAAATACATTTGTAAATAGCTCATTGTGCTTTGTTGTGTCTTTATTTAACATAACCAACTTACACATGGCATCAATTTTAACTTTTTTCACACAAAAACATGATTTTAAAGAATAATGGGCACATTGTCGTACCCCACCCACCAATAATATAATGGAAGAAAAAATCCCAAACAGCAGAGTAAATTATGAAATGTGGGGATGAAAAATAAAGGAGATGCATAACGTTACATATTCAATCTATTACGTCACCCTTTTTAACTTTCCTTTGTGGCTTATCAGCACTTAGAATACTTTCTTCTTCTTCCGGTTACATTGCTGGGCCCTTATAAGAGCATTATCGCACAGTTATTTAAAAATATTAACATTTTTTTCTTTACTACACTGCTCAAGATAATAAAAAGAACACAAAAACAGTTTTTATTGTACATTAATTGTGCCTTTGAATGCAAAATTGCTAACATTTCTATTGTAATGATGAAATAGCCATTGCTTTGTTGACATATTAACTTTTTGATAATCTCAGATTTGAGAAGAACATGCATCATTTTCGCATGTTTGTATCAACAATATTGATACAAAAATGTTGTATGATGACTCCTCTTGCTATTCTGATTTAAGATTGGGGACTGATATCAATACTTTGTAGGCAATACTGAGCTTTTGCTAGATGGGTACCATTAAAATCCGGGAGCATTCTAAGGTGCATTTGTTCACAATTCTCATTATTTGACAATGTTACCGGTTTCAAATTTTCACCAAATTCTGCATACGACTAGGAGACATATATGGCTAACCATTTTTATCAATTTCATAGGTTGACAAAGACGGGAACATACAAGTAAAATTATTTGAATTGAAGGTTTTGAAAATTTCTCGCAGTTTTTCTGACAATTCCTGACCAAATAAATTTCTGAGAATTTTTTTTTTGCATGTTGGCATCAACATTGTAAACACCAAAAATGTTCTTCAATGACCCCTCTTGCTATTTTGATTCAAAATTTGGGACTGATATCAAAACTAGGTAAGCAAAATTGGGCTTTTGCTAGACGGGTACCATTGAAATTCAGGAGCATGTTAAGATGCCGTTGTTCACATTTTTTTTATAATTTGACAATGTTACCGGTTTCAAATTTTCACCAAAGTTTGCATGCAAACAGGGATCATATATGGCCAACTTTCTCATTAATTCCATTGGTTGACAAAGACGGGAACATATAAAAGAGTTTGATTGAATGTTAGGTTTTATATAATTTTCTGGGTAGTTTTTCTGTCAATTTCTGACTAAATAGATTTCTGAGAAATTATGTGGCATGTTGCTATTAAAAATATTGGTCTGAAAATGTTTTACATGTTCTACAATAACTCTTCTTGCTATTCTTATATCAAATTTGGGGCTGATATCAAAACTAGGTAAGCAAAATTGGGCTTCTGCTGGACGGGTACCATTGAAATCCGGGAGCATCTTTAGGTGTCGTTGTTCACAATTCTCATTATTTGACAACGTTACCGGTTTCAAATTTTCACCGAAATGTTCATGCAAACAGGGGACATATATGGCTAATTTTCTTATCGATTTCATAGGTTGACAAAGACGGGAACATACATAAACAAATTGATATAATTTTAGGTTTTGAAAATTTCTCGACTACTTTTCTGACAATTTCTGATTAGATAAATTTCTAAGAATTTTTTTGTTCATGTTGATATCAACAATATTGGTACCATAATATTCTACAGTGACTCCTCTTGCTATTCCGATTTAAAATTTGGGGCTGATATCAAAACTAGGTAAGCAAAATTGTGCTTTTGCTAGACAGGTACCATTGAAATCCGGGAGCATCTTAAGGTGCCGTTGTTCACAATTCTCATTATTTGACAATGTTACCGGTTTCAAATTTTCACCAAATTTTGCATACAAACAGGGAACATATATGGCCAACTTGTGTATCAATTTCATAGGTTGACAAAGACGGGAACATACAAAAATATTTGATAGAATTTAAGGTTTTGAAAATTTCTCGGCTATTTTTCTGACAATTTCTGACTAAATAAATTTCTAAGAATTTTTTTTCATGTTGATATCAACAATATTGGTATCAAAATATTCTACAGTGACTCCTCTTGCTATTCCGATTTAAAATTTGGGGCTGATATCAAAATTAGGTAAGCAAAATTGTGCTTTTGCTAGACAGGTATCATTGAAATCCGGGAGCATCTTAAGGTGCCGTTGTTCACAATTCTCATTATTTGACAATGTTACCGGTTTCAAATTTTCACAAAATTTTGCATACAAACAGGGAACACATATGGCCAACTTTCCTATCAATTTCATAGGTTGACAAAGATGGGAACATACAAAAATATTTGATAGAATTTTAGGTTTTGAAAATTTCTCGTCTATTTTTCTGACAATTTCTGACTAAATTAATTTCTAAGAATTTTTTGCGCATGTTGGGACCAACAGTAATGGTATCAAAATATTCTACAATGACTCCTCTTGCTATTTGTATTAAAACTTGTGGATTTATACCAAAACTAGATAGCCAACATTGAGTTTTTGTAAGAAGGGTATCAATGAAAACAGGGAACACTTTAAGGTGCCGCGTAAAGACCTATATGCACTCTTTGAGTAAATCGAATATATTTTTGTAGTTCATAGGGCAGGGGCATTCTATGAGTAAAGTTACAAGAAAATCTTTGCGTGGGCACAAATGAGACCCCCCCTTTCTGGAAAATTTGTAGTCTGACCGAGAGACTTACATGTTGAGAATTCAATATGAGACAGGATAAGGACAAAAAAAGTTCCTTATAATTGAGACAGCAATATTTCAAGATCAACCTGTGCCTCAATGTAGTCTCACCAGGACTAATGCTGCTAGTTTACGGTTACAACAAGATACAAACAAGCTATTGCCATAATTGGAAAAAAACATGGTTCTTGATCAGACCATCTGGAACTATGTTGATCCCAAAAGCACAGAGACCGTTTTTTTGGATCATGGCTCACACATATGTGAATTAGGTGATTTATGTATTTTATCATGATCTCGATTTTATTTTCCACAACGGAATAAAAGCTGAGTGTTACTTTACTTCTATAATTCAATTAGCTGAAAACCATACTCACAAGCCCACAGTTTATTGAGATGCCCTCTTTAGCCCTGTCCCCTGTAGCACCAGTTCGTTTTAATCGTTCAGACCCCGCGAGATCAACAAAGTGAAACTTGGCTGTGAGGGTCTCAAACTCGCTAAGTCTATCTGTACTGTCAGACATCTCCTTACTCTCACCATCCTCCAGTACAATCTAGAATACAGATATAAATATTGTGTGTATAACAGATCTACAATCTTGGCTGTGAGGGTCTCAAACTCACTGAGTCTATCTGTACTGTCAGACATCTCCTTACTCTCACCATCCTCCAGTACAATCTAGAATACAGATATAAATGTTGTGTGTATAACAGATCTACAATCTTGGCTGTGAGGGTCTCAAACTCACTGAGTCTATCTGTACTGTCAGTCATCTCCTTACTCTCACCATCCTCCAGTACAATCTAGAATACAGATATAAATGTTGTATAACAGATCTACAAACTTGGCTGTGAGGGTCTCAAACTCACTGAGTCTATCTGTACTGTCAGTCATCTCCTTACTCTCACCATCCTCCAGTACAATCTAGAATACAGATATAAATCTTGTGTGTATAACAGATCTACAATCTTGGCTGTGAGGGTCTCAAACTCACTGAGTCTATCTGTACTGTCAGTCATCTCCTTACTCTCCCCATCCTCCAGTACAATCTAGAATACAGATATAAATATTGTGTGTATAACAGATCTACAATCTTGGCTGTGAGGGTCTCAAACTCACTGAGTCTATCTGTACTGTCAGTCATCTCCTTACTCTCACCATCCTCCAGTACAATCTAGAATACAGATATAAATGTTGTGTGTATAACAGATCTACAATCTTGGCTGTGAGGGTCTCAAACTCACTGAGTCTATCTGTACTGTCAGTCATCTCCTTACTCTCACCATCCTCCAGTACAATCTACAATACAGATATAAATGTTGTGTGTATAACAGATCTACAAACTTGGCTGTGAGGGTCTCAAACTCACTGAGTCTATCTGTACTGTCAGACATCTCCTTACTCTCACCATCCTCCAGTACAATCTAGAATACAGATATAAATGTTGTGTGTATAACAGATCTACAAACTTGGCTGTGAGGGTCTCAAACTCACTGAGTCTATCTGTACTGTCAGACATCTCCTTACTCTCACCATCCTCCAGTACAATCTACAATACAGATATAAATGTTGTATAACAGATCTACAAACTTGGCTGTGAGAGTCTCAAACTCACTGAGTCTATCTGTACTGTCAGTCATCTCCTTACTCTCACCATCCTCCAGTACAATCTACAATACAGATATAATACCACAGGGGATGATGGCTTTTCAAAATGCATTATTTCTTTTATTTGTTCATCAAACCTTATGTTGTGGGTATTCATTGGAATTGACCAAACACCAATCGATAGATCGCTCTGCCCAACATGGAATCAAATACAAACAATGGGGGCATTGGTATGTCGATTGTTTTGATTGTCATACGATAGCTCGATACAATACCACGTGCAACGAAGAATTTAAGACAAACAATGGTAATGTGGCATTTTTCTGATCGTCCATTGGCTAATCGATGGTTTTGATTGACAGCCGGTGTTTGCTCAATCGTCTTGTTGAGACATTTCAAATGATTACCCACAACATAGGGTTTGGAATTGAAATAAAGAAGTTAGAATGTCTGAACCTCCTATTATCTGTTTCTCTGATAACCCTTTCCCATACAAGACCTGGATTTGACGTCCCCAATAGAAAATGCTTGAGAAAACATTGAGACAAAAGAAGAAACTGCTGATAATCAGCAGTTTCTCCTTTTGTCACAATATTTTCTGTGCCATATCGTACACACATTCTTTCTTTTTCAACATCCATATTGGCGTTTGCAGTGGTTTTCAAATTAGACAGCACTAATTTTTCATCATTTGGGAAAGGGATAACACCAAATTATTGCAGACAATAGTTTTGATACAATCGATACAAAGACATCATTTACTCAATATTTTCTGTGCAATAAAATGCAATGATTTTTCATTTCAGTATCTTTCATCTGCATCAGTTTTCAGTTAGGGGCGGAGGTGGTTCAGTGGTAAGGTGCTGGACTTGAAACACAGGGGTTGCTCATTCGATCCCCGCTTCTCCAGTCTTTCGGATGAGACTTGAAACCGAGGTCCAGTCTCCATATGACCTTAGCAGTTCAGTGGGACTTAAAACTTCATTCAATCATATCAGTTTTCACTTAATACCATCTTATGAATAAACAAGAAAATTTGGTAAAGAGTTTAAGAAAAGAAATTTATGTCCTTTATTTATCAGACAGAAAGTTGCTATATTACTATTGTTCAAAATTAATTAACAAATAATTAATCTACATAACAAATTCATTGACCTATTGATAAATTGATCTAAGATAACTTAGTTTCCTGACATCTTTAAACGTTTTATAATTTACCTCTGTAACTTCCTCTCTGACTACCCTGTGTTGTTTTATATGTAGTGTAAATATAGCGTGAGATCGTGATGAGGTTGCATTCATATTTGTACTGGCTGTAGACCGAGACAGGGCTCCCGTTTGTAGACATTGGATCGTCTGAAATAAACAAAATATACAACAGTCCTTGAAAATGACATTTTCTAGCAATCTTCAAACAAAAAGAAAGCTTCTAGTCTTTTACATCAGTTTTTGAAGTCATGTGGTTTTCTCCCAAAAAACTTGGTAAGAATACAGTAGTGACAGAGTTTTAATATATTGAATGAAAGATTTGGTTGGTAATAGATCAAAGACCATTCCGATATGCAAGTGAATACAGATTCCTGCAATATCAGAGTTTGGGTTGAAAAATCATTTTATACAAAACAACAAAATTGTAGTCAGGGTGGGAGATCAAAACGGTTACTGTGTAGGAATGGGTATACACATTACACACAATTATCTGATTTTCTTCAATGCTTTTCTGTGGATTATAGAGAAATAACGGTAGATTATCATTTGATAAAATCACCGCATATCCAGTGAAATTATCAAAAACTTGTGCCCTGCTTTCATTCATTTTACCCTATCTGACGTTATCTATGCCGGGCCAAATAAGTGACATCATTTTTAATCGTTGCATAGCAGTCACATGCAAAGTGACACGCTTTTAGAAAATTTGTCCTAAAGTTTCCGCATTTTCTCTAATTTTTGCATTAAAGAAATAGAATAATCATTTGTTTTCTGAGTAAGATCGATTGATATTTCATTTCACAAAAAATTCAAAGAATACAAAAGGCTAGTAAAGTATAAAAGGAGGCAGTTTAGAGATTCACTGACAAACGTTTTAAATAAAGCTATGGAAGATGATCCAAAGAAAGCATGGTCGGTAATAAATGAATTGAAAAATGATAGCTTACCACCTGATAAGGCAGAACAAATTAGTAAAACACAATGGTTTTCCCACTTTGAAAGCCTATTAAATGATAATTCTAGTAAAATTGATGAAAACAGAAAGAGAGATGTCCAAGATGAACTTAAATCCTTTGAAAACAAAGTCCCGATGGCCAATTTAGACTACGAAATAACAGATAAAGAGATATATGATGCCTGCAAAAAAACTAAACAATAATAAATCTAGTGCATTTGACATGTTGCGTAATGAAATGATAAAATCAGCGCTTCCATTCATTAATAAGACTCTTCTTAAACTATTTAATATTCTTCTGAGAACAGGTATTTTCCCTGCTTCTTGGACAGAGGGTATCATTATACCCATTCACAAGCAAGGCCCCTTAACTGACCCTAACAACTATCGTGGAATTACATTAAACAGTTGCTTCGGCAAATTATTTTGCCACATACTTAACAATAGGATTTCGGCATTTCTAGAGCAAAGCTCTTTTATTAAAAGGGAACAAGCTGGTTTTAGGACAAACTTCCGTACGTCAGATCAAATATTCATTTTGAAAACAATTGTAGACAAATATATCCAAAATTCACAAAGAGATAATAAGCTCTTTAGTTGCTTTATTGATCTGAGAAAAGCGTTTGATACGGTATGGCACGATGGTTTGCTGCTTAAACTCCAAAAAGCAGGTGTAGATGGTAACGTGTATAACTTAATAAAATCCATGTATCATAATTCTACATCACGTATCAAATGCAAACACAAATTAACAGACCCTATTACCATTAAACAGGGGGTCCAACAAGGTAATGTTTTAAGTCCTCTCTTGTTCAACATTTTTATTAACGATATCGGATCGGACTTATGTACAGAAAATGCTCCAATGATTCATGACACAAAAGTAAATCATCTACTTTATGCAGATGATTTACTATTACTTTCAACATCACAAAAGGAGTTACAAGAAAATCTTAATAGAGTATATGAATATTGTAAAAAGTGGGGTCTGAGAATAAATGTAGATAAATCTAAAATCATGACATTCACTAGAGGAGGTCGTTTACAGAAGGAACATAGGTTTTATGTAGGTGGATGCGAATTGGAACACGTGAAGCAATACAAATATTTAGGGGTTGTTATTTCTAACACAGCAAAATTTTCTACTGCAGAAAAATTACTAAGTCAGAAAGCGAGGAGAGCTCTTTTTTCAGTTAAGCAAAGTATATTTGATAAGGATGTGAAACCATCCGTTATACTTAAAATATTTGATGCACTCGTGAAACCAATCTCATTATACGGAAGTGAAATTTGGGCAGCTTTTAAACCATCTTTTAAGAACAAAACAATAGATGAATTGTTTGACTTATCGGTTAAAGGAAGTGACGAATTCGATAAAGTTTTGATAAAATTTTGTAAATATGTTTTAGGAGTACACTCAAAGGCTTGTAATATTGCTGTTTTGAGTGAACTGGGACAATTACCAATGCTGATAACTATCTTAACAAGTTCTGTTAATTTCTGGTTACATGCTATCAATTCTAGTGAAGATTCATTGCTTAATAAGGCATACTTAGAACAATTAAATACTTCCAGTAATAAAGCAACTTGGGTGCAATTTGTGAAGACTAAGTTGCAAGAATTAGGATTCTCTCATATCTGGAATAATCAGTTTTCCTTTAATCCAAATGCTTTCCTAGATGCGTTTAAACGCAACTTAATAGATAGATTTGTATCCTATTGGAAACGTCGCTTCTCAAACACCGAGGATATGAGAAAATTACAGACATATAAGTTATTCAAATCTGAATTCAAATTTGAACCTTACCTTGACGCTTTATCGGATAAAAGATATAGAAAATGCTTAAGTTCATTTCGAATAAGTGCGCA
Organism: Fragum sueziense; assembly: GCA_963680895.1. NCBI lineage: Eukaryota > Metazoa > Mollusca > Bivalvia > Cardiida > Cardiidae > Fragum > Fragum sueziense. The sequence continues at coordinate 7,615,048 of OY804602.1, read as the reverse complement.
TCGACTTAGAATTGAGCAAGGCAGATACCATGGTGAATCTGAAGAACAGAGGTTGTGTAATACGTGTAACAAGATAGAAAATGAAATACATTTCTTATTTAGCTGTACTAAGTATTCTGCTCAAAGACAAGTATTATATGAAGATTTGAATACAACAGACTTTATTCACAGTGATGATAACACTGTCACGTTTTCAAGAATGTTCAACAGCAAAAATGTGCGAATTATGCAGTCTGTCGCATCTTTTATTCATGAATGTCAAATTGTTTAAGTTTTGAACTCCAAACCAATTATGACTTCCAGCAATTTGTTGCTTTATCCTATAAACACATGTTTCATTGAAAGCAGCATATGTGTATGTTATGTATTTAATTGAATGACATTAATTTTATTAGCCCTTTCAAACAACAAAATATCAATTGTTTAAAGATCAATGATTAATATGCTCCAGGCAAATAGATTTACTAATGCCATTGTAAATATAAATGTACCCTGAAAAGAGAAGAGGAAATTTGTTATCAGCTTCTTCTTTTCTCTTAAGGATTCTACCATGAATAGGCTCGTCAAAATCAGTACTTGTTTTGAAAGGGGTAAGTGATGTTTTTGCATTTGTGTTTTTGTGTTTATGTATGTTTAAATGTATGCCTTTAACCCACGAATGGGTATAATTGAGCATTATTAAATATTCTTATTCTTATTCTTATTCATTTCATGAACAACAAACCTGACTGCTATGCAGCAATTAAAAATGATGTCACTTATTTGGCCCGGCATAGAGCTTTTGTTGTTCACTCAATGAAATATAAATCGATCTTACACTAAAACAAACAATTATCCTCTATTCACTTACTTCATCCAGTGAATGGACAAGTTTTGTAGTAAAACCAACAACATAGATCCCTTCTCCTGATCATTGAAGGGTGGTGGGGGGGGGGGGGGGGGGGGGTAATGTGTGGGAATGAGTTGACACATTACACACAATTATCAGAATCTACTAACTTCATCTAGAGAATGGACAAGTTTTGTAGTAATACCAACAACATAGATCCCTTCTCCTGATCATCGGAGGGGGTGGGGGGTGCTGAGGTGGGGAGGGGGGTTTAATGTGTGGAAATGGATTGACACATTACACACAATTATCCTCTATTTACTTACTTCATCCAGTGAATGGACAAGTTTGGTAGTAATACCAACAACATAGATCCCTCCTTCTGATCATCTACGGAGGGGGTGGGGGTGGGGGGTACTGTATGGGAATGGGTTGACACATTAATTACACACAATAACCAGAATTTACTTACTTCATCTAGAGAATGGACAAGTTTTGTAGTAATACCAACAACATAGATCCCTCCTTCTGATCATCGGAGGGTGGTGGGGGGGGGGGGGGTTAATGTGTGGGAATGAGTTGACACATTACACACAATTATCAGAATCTACTTACTTCATCCAGAGAATGGACAAGTTTTGTAGTAATACCAACAACATAGATCCCTCCTTCTGATCATCTACGGAGGGGGTGGGGGTGGGGGGTACTGTGTGGGAATGTGTTGATACATTAATTACACACAATTATCAGAATCTACTTACTTCATCCAGAGAATGGACAAGTTTTGTAGTAATACCAACAACATAGATCCCTCCTTCTGCATCTTCATGGATCTTGACATTAGATTTACGACCCTGAAATTAGATAAACATGGAAATGATTGATATATACAATAGTCCCAGCCGAAAATAACAGTGACGTAGGCTGATGTTTACTACTTGACAACCAATCAACTCTGTTCGTATTTATAACAGTGCAAATCAGACGAATTGATTGGTTTTGCAGCAGTAAACATCAGCCTACGTCACTGTCATTTTCGGCTGGGACTATTGTACAATACAACTTAATCCAAAACAATAAACCATTGGACTAATACAATCTTAAGGGGGAATGCTCCAGTTTCCTAATTTTTTCCCCAATAATAGAATTCATTTATGTTTTGTATGTTGAAATTACATGTTATTTCCAATTGAAAAATAAAATAAAAATGGATGGTCAGCGATCTTGTTTGAATTTTATAGGCATTCGTATCACATACCCCTACATCGAAAAAATGCACAATTTCTTGCACCTGTACAAGGTCACTTAAATGCTAATAAAATGCTGTATAATCATCGTTCAGTCCCGAAAACGGATTTAAAGTGACGTCTTACATTTGATAAGAACAGAAAACCCAAAATATGTGCTACTATAAACGCGTAAATGTATAAAACAGCATGCTTACGTGTTCTGTTAGATCAACGAAGCTGGATTGTTTTATGTCAAAATTTTCATATTTTTGGAAATATTTCAAGTTCTACATAATAGAATTTGATAAAACTCTCTCATTGTATTAAGCAACATGTCCTGGTAATAATTCAAAAAGAAAATGTATAGGTCAGCGCACTTATTAGTGAATTACAGCAATTTTTATCAGCTGCACATGAATAAAATGACGCAAAACAGTGGTAACTGCATACACACTTACGACTGTCTTGCTCTAAATAATCGATTTCCATCTTGAGGAAATCAGTTTCGCATAATAAATACACTTTTACCATCGAAAATGGTAAATTGTAATGATGTGTCATATGTTTGAAAATATGGTAGCGAAACATATTGGTACGAAATATTTAACTTACTACAGTAAAGACCGAGTGTTCCGAAAAACTGGAGCATTCCCCCTTAAAGGTAATGCAGATGACAACAAGATGCATTTGTGAAACACAAAATGTAATGCCCTGCAAACGTAAATGTTATGTTTCACATTAAGTTTCCGACTGACAAACAGATGGATGGACAGGCAGACAACGGTAAAACAATATGTCCCGTACTGATATGGTGGCCTAAAAATTAAATGAATTTTCTCCTTTTTTTCAGTGCTTTCCCAATCATTCTCTGACAGGAACAATGAAACCAGGCCAATTTGCCAGGAATTGCAGACAACCCAATAGTTGTTCCTGGATGTCTGGAAAAGTCAAAGTTCATAACGAGACAAATGTTACCCTACTAATGGAATTGAGTAGGTAGGAAAAATCCAGAGAAACTGAAAGTTTAGAAAGCCACATAGCCTACCAATGGTAACAAGAGTGTCTGTAGTACTTTGGAGGAGGAGCCTAATACAGGTAATACCATGCAAGCTACAACCCTTTCCCAAACAAGACCTGGTTTTGATGTCCCTAATAGATAAGGCTTGAGAAAACATTGAAACAAAAGAAGAAACTGCTGATGATCAGCAGTTTCTCCTTTTGTCTCAATATTTTCTGTGCCATATTTTACACAGATCCTATCTTTAATAGCATCCATTTTGTCACTTGTGTCAGTTTTTGAAGTGGATCACCCTGAAAATTTGCCGTGTAGGAAAGGGTTAAGCAAATTTCATTGTCATTATTCAGTGTCACAGTAACAATATTGGCTGCTTTTTTAGCATTCAGTCCTTATACCATGACACTGCATTATACCATGGCAAAACCTTAACATGCACAGTCAGGTGACTAAAAAGAGTTTGTGGAAATTTCATCCGAAATCTGTTCTTAAATGTAGGAGGAACTGACAATGTCTTATTGAGATTTTTACAAACATATATAGCAAAGTACAGAGAATTGATGTCTTTTATTGTCCACCATTAGTGGTGTATAGAAATGTTAAAAGTAACATAAATTCTCATACAAACAAAATAAACCAAAATGAAAAAGAGCCGTCACAGACGGATTATGCTCCCCGAATAAGTGTTTGTCACAAAATAACAAGAGCTGTCCAAAGACAGCCCGCTCGACTTTCTAAGTTGCTTAGTATAAAGGGGGCATAACTCCAAATAGAGTGGTCCCAGGGTCATGGGCCCTGATAGTAAGGTAGAGGGTGTGATGGTGAATAAGTATTCCAAGTTTGGGTTGAATCCCTTTGATAGTATGGAAGTTATTGATGTTTGAAAAAACTTTAACCTTGGTTGCAACGCCTTCGCCAACGCCAACACCAACGCCGACGCCCAGGTGACAGTATAAGCTCTCATTTTCTTCGAAAAGTCGAGTTAAAAACTATCATACATTAAGCCCCCTTTTCCCATGACAGCTTTTTTGTACACACATTATTTATAGAATATGGTCTAGAACATCCTATTTATTACATGAGCACAAAATTTCCTTAAATTCTGCCCATTAGATGAAGAGAATAAGAGAAAAACTAATTTTTACACTAAGGCCCCTTTTTCCATGACGCAGCCTTAAACTTACAAACGGAGACAAAGTTTTCTAGGTATTGACCCAGGGAGTTCACATGTGAAGTTTCATTGAATTTGGTCCAAGGGTTGCTGAGATATGGCTGTGGACGGACGGACGGACTGACACACGGACAGCGTGGCGACTATATGCTCCCCCGAAATTTTTTCGGGGAGCATAACAACAAGCTCGAAATTGATGTGAGTGAAAATGAGCACAAATATCCAGTGGACAATTCATATTACTAATCAAATGGATTGACTATTAGAGAACCTGGCAGATAATTATGTTATGTGGGAGAAATTACTCTGCCTTACAGCTACAACACAATATAGCATCCAATTATGGATAATTTCTCATTTTCTCCCTCTGCTAACTCAATATAAAGCATGTTTACAACATATTCAGTTACAGAATTATTCAAATCCGTCCATGACAAATTCCAGATTCTAGGCCTTTTATTACTAACTACGAGCTAAGATGAGCATAATAATCACAGGCTGATCTTTGGAGGCAACCCCTAGGAGCCCTTTTTTACACACTTTTAGTCATATTCACTAGGTTTTTGCTGAAATTCATATAATTAAAGATAGTTGAACCTCCCTTAAAGAAATCTTGAATCTGCTCTTGACGCCTAGAGCACTTTTTGCAATATCCCAGACCATAACAATTTAATCCAGAAAGCTCAGGAAAACAATTATCTAACTTATGTCTGTTTTGTTTCATTCAGTAACAAGATTTTGTATCCTCCCATATTGTTAACCAGTTTTATCTAGCATACATGCACAATTAATCCTTTTCCAAACAGTCCTCTTCAAATTGAAAGGTGTTGCAGACAACACAAGTAATGTTATCAAAAGCAAGATAATTAAACATCATAGCAAAAGAAATCATATCAGCATTTCATATCATACTGATCATTGATCTCTTACGAATCCTAGTGGTAGTGAAAAAGTTTAATAAAAAGAAAATTATATTTCAAATCTTAAACAGTGTAAGTGCCTTTTTTCCATATTCTAGTACCAGCTAAATTGTAAGTGAATTACCCTTTCCAAAACAACAAAATTTTATGGTGGTCCATTTTGAAAGCTGCTCAAGATGACAAAATGCATGTTTCTAAAGGCAAAACTTGTGAATAACATAGCACAGAAAACATTGAGGCAAAAGGAGAAGATGCTGAATACCAGCATTGTCTTCTTTTGCCTCAATGTTTTCCCAAAACTTTGCTTTTAGGGATGTCAAAACCCGGTCTTGTTCGGCAAGGGATTAAAAATGTCAGAAAATATAGCTTTATATGCATGTACAATGAATGGTATTGTGGTAACAAATTGATGCAGCATAGCTGAACTATCACAAACTAACAAATAATATTGATATTACAGACAAAATTGATACAGCCCACAATAGCTGGTGTTATGTTAAATGCTAATTCTGGGAAATATTCTGCTGATTCATGCAAATTGTACATTTCTATGACCAGTGTAAACAAGATGCATAAGTGAAACACAAATGCCCTTGACATGGCCAATGTTAAGTTTTCATGTAAAGTTTAGGACTGACAGGCGGACAGACATAGGGAGGGCTGGACAGACAGACAACAATAAAACAATATGCCCCCAATCTTTTGATATAGGGCATAAAACTAAAGTTAAATGCATTGGCAATATTTGTTCAGCAGGATGTCCCTTGTAATTCAAGAGAAAATTGGCATTTTCTACAATTTGAATTCATCTTGTACAATATATAACCCACCAGGGACAAATATACAATTTGTATAAAGGCTGGTAATAGTTGTATCATCATCTATCTTGTTCCAATGAAATACATGCAATTCTATCTCTATTTCATTCCAATGACAAAATACACAGGTCATTTTTTTTTTTCAGATACACTTCACAGTCATTGTGCACCAAAACATGCGCTCATATAGCATTTAATGCCACAATCAGTCAGCTTAGCTAATCCAATTTAGACAAAATAAAACTCCATGACTTGTGTCCAATGCCAACAAGTGTGCCACTCACAACATAATCTATGTTGCTTTTTTGCATTGAGTCTGAAACTTTTGTGATGCAGCATAAAATCCCAAACCCCGCCAAAATGTACAAAGGTTGTGACTAGGAACATTTGAGAAAATTTCATCAAATTCTGTCCATATAAGTTGGAAGATTTGTGTTAACCCATTACCGTAGTGCAATTTATTAGATCACTCCAATTTCAAAGTTGTTGCAGACCACATTGCAACTAATTGGAATTCTAAATTTTTTGGTCTTCCAGTGTAGAAAACATTGTGGGAAATGAAGAAATTGCTTATCACAATTCACAAGCAATTTCTTCATTTTCCATGATGTTTTCCAAAGCCTTTATTTTGTGAGGCGTTAATAGGAATCAATGTGGTAGGTTAAGAAGAAGAGGACATGTACAGACAGACAAAGACAGACCGAAAAGATTATACCAATATACATGCAACTTCTGCAGCCTACAAAAAGGGTGATATATGAGTCTGGATTTCAAGCCAATGTCTCCAGAATGTTGGACTAAAACTCTATGAATTGAGGGCTGGGGGTATAATAAACTGTAGCATACTTACCCTACTCTCAGGGTCTCTAGTTGTATCTAATAAATCTAGTATTTCTTCATTATATAACTGAAAAAAACCATTGGAACATGCAATATTATTTATGTCATGTAAGTAGTTTGTGGCTTTTCATCAAAAACCTCGTAACTGCAGCTTGTTTTAAGCTGCAGTTAAGAGACTTTCGTTGAAAATCAGCGATATGGTGAGAAAATTGCAAACATAAAGACATTGGGATATTGATGTCAATATTTTTCTTCAATATTTCCACAATATAAGAATGATTTGTAGTCATGGATGAAATTAAAAATTATAATATCTTTTTTCACCTACATCGACTTGTAGTAGGGGGTCCAAAAGAATTCCTCAGTTTTATTGTGAGAACTGGTGAGCATGTGTGCTTCTTATCAGAATTCTCACACCAGTGCAAACATAATAAGCAATCCAAGTCAGCAGCTGCTAGTCCTGTGTAAGATGCTGTGCCAATTAGAGCAACGACGGGTATTATCGACCACTTAAGATTCAAATCATGTTACGGGTGAAACAGGCTGACTGTCCTCCTAACATCGTTGACTGTCACATAGATTCAAATATTCGCTTTCGATTGCATGTGTTACCGACCATATATCTTTGAAATGTAATAAAGTACCAACGTTTTTATAAGATGACCTTGAGCAGTCTGTTATCGACCAGTGTGGCAGTTATCGACCACTTACCCAAAATGTTATTTATTGTTTAAAAGTTGATGTACGGGTGTAAGATCCGTCATCTCTATGCAAAGATCATCGCTTTTACAAGCCATTGATTACTTCTAGGGAGGTTGTTTAGTAATAAACTGAACAACAATGACTGATCGGAGGAGTGTGGGGCATTATCGACCATTGGAGATTCAAACCACGTGGCAAATGAAATGGGTTGACTTTTGTTCTAACATAGTAGACTGTCAGCCATATCAAAAAATGCCTTTCAATTGTGTGTGTTACCGACCTCTGAACATGGTTACAGGAAGAAGGGCACATCTTTGGTCGGTAACACCCGCACTCCATAAATGTTAGTGGCAGTTACCGACCACCCATGTATCTAAGGTCACACAGCTTATATAGTAATCAGACAAAGTTAGAGAGGTGAGAAATTCAATTTGGCACTTGTTTTGAAAAATGAAATGGAAAAATACAAAGCGCTATATCATAAAAATCCATTTTTTCAATGACCATAGCTCTTAACTCACCCGACAAGACCGCCATTTTGTAAAAAACGTTCATGTACCTCTTGCAGTGAATGATTAAAAAATCTTGAAGAACACCTGATTTGGGGTAAAAATGTAGACATAATACTTGGTAAAGATCCATTGTGTCGGATTTTTAAGCTATAGTGAAATCTAATGAGATCATATGAAGGAAATGGCAATCAAAACAGTAATGGTCGATAATTCCCGATGGTCGAAATAACCCGACGTTGCTCTAGTTACTGAGGAAATGATCATCATCCAAATGAATTGACCCATTCCCACATATTGACGCCTTCAAGCACCCAACAAGATATAGCCTTTGAAAAACCTTGTGGTAAATGAAGAAATTGCTTGTGACAAGCAATTTCTTCATTTCCCACAATGTTTTCTACCATAACAGTCAAACAAATGTACTATTCCATTCCCTTGAAATTGCCATCTGCAGCATTTTTGATTTTGGAACAGTCCAAAAATTGACATTTGGTAATAGTTCAATCATGCATGATCAGATGCAATTGACTAACGATTGATAGATCGCTCCGCCCAACGGAGAATCTAAGACAAACAATGGAGAGCATTGGCATGTTGATAAACTGACACGATTTAAAAACGCAAAAAAGGACTTTTACGAATGGTATCTCCTACATCTTGAAAAACCGATGTATAGCCATGTAAAATTGCAAATGTTACAATTCTTAACATAACAGGAGAGAAACTGACCTTAAAAGCCAAGAATAATGCCTGAATGGACGTCAGATTATGCCAAAATGCACGTTGAGTCAAGGGCCTGGAATCGAACAGGACGACGACAGCGAACCCCGTGTTTTCACAGGCGGTTTATCACCATGTGGCGATGTATAAGCCGCCCACGATTACCAACCATAGAATTTGCTGTAGACTGAGCCGTCACAAATCTGTTGCGTTGGTGACGTTAACGTATACAATTATGTTGACGTACAGATGTTACACGCAGCTGACCGGGACATGGGTGGTCTGCAAATCTTCCCGTGTCATTTACACGTCTCATAAACCTTGGAACCGTCGATTCGTCTACATTAAAGCGTCTAGCTACCTTCATTTGCGAAACACCGCAAACCAAAAGCCAAAAAACTCGGTTCCTTTTTTGCAAAGTAAGTCTCAGCATTTTGTACACAATTTTCGTTCGTTGTTCTCGTATGTTTTCAATAAGTAAATCAAAGTGGCAATTTGTACACAAAAAATCTTAATGATTTAACACGTGGTCTGAATGCACGAGACACACGAGCATTTAGTGATGGGCAGTTCAGATGTCCGGATAGTTTACAGAAAACACGACAAAATTGCTGAGGCGTGAAGCTTATACATTTTCTCATACATATCCCAAAATATGGTGCCGATCACGGCAATAGGAAAGGAATGGTTAATGAAAACGTGTTTTGCGTTTTTAAATCGTGTCAGTTTAGATCGATAAAATATCATGTGCAACAAAGAATTTAAGACAAACAATAGGGGTGTGGCATTTTTCTGATTGTCCATTGGTTTATCGATCGTTTTGATTGACAGCCGACATTTGGTCAATTATAAGAATAGAACTCAGAAGACCTACCTCCATAAATTGAGCATTAACTTTAAAGTCAGGACACGGTTCATTTTTCTCGAGCGCCTCTCGTTTTCTGTCCTCGATACCCCTGAATAAATGGGCCACCGCCCTTGGAATGATTCCAATTTCAATTTCTGGAATGTTAAGGTCAAATCCTGTTCCCATAGTGTAAGTTTTGCCGGAGCCAGTCTGAAGTGAAATGAAATTTAAATGTTTAACCATTTCCAAAGCACCGTAATTTTATACCAGTCCATTTCAAATGGAGCTACATACAACAAAATAAGTAATATCAAAAGTAGAAAATGTGTATGTTATAAGCCAAGAAATGCTGATCATCAGCATTTTCTTCTTTAGTCTTGACATTTTCCTAAGCCTTATCTACTAGAGATGTCAAACCAGAGTTTTCCACGAAATGTAATGATTATGCCTACAAAAATTTGGCAACTTTATTTGTGTAGTGTGCAACTTCTTGAAATTCAGACCAGTCTTAAAGTTTTGGAAAGGGTAAATTCTTCAATAAATTGTTTCCTCAATTTTGGTAAAGTATGTACGATTTTGGCATGGGTTATGCATAAAACATAAGGCATGTAGCCAGGGTCAATATTGAAGATAATAGATCATATGAATGCAACTGCTTTCATTGATTTAGTCCAAATGTCTTGTCCATCATTCTGTTGTTTTCCAGGAATAATCATTTCCATTTCCTAACCCCCTTACTAGAGAAACAATTGATAGCTTTTAGGAGGGAGGGTTTATTTTGAAGTAAATCTTTTTTGAACAATCAAAAATATTGATTGTAACTTTATTTTATTGCCTTCATTCAGTTGAATCTACTTAACTTGTTCTGGTCATTTTGTTATCCTTGTAGTTATTTAGGTTATTTGATTAACCCTTTCCCGAACGACATAATTTCAGGGCAACCCACTTCAAAAACTGCTAAAAATGACAAAATGGGTGTTAGTAAAGACAGGATTTGTGTAAAATATGGCCGAGAAAATATTGAGACAAAAGGAGAAACTGCTGGTCAGTTTCTTCTTTTGTTTCAATGTTTTCCCAAGCCTTTTCTAATAGGGTCGTCAAAACCAGGTCTTGTTTGGGAAAGGGTTAAGTGTAAAAATTTTGTCAATTGCAAAAAGGTTCAAAGCTTCGGATAGGGAGGTAAATGTTTCAAACAAATGGCATAATTTTACATAAAATTAAAATAACTTAAGTAAAATCTTGCTAATGACTCCATGCATGAAATAGTTTAATGACTAAAACAGCAATCAAAATTGCTTATAGAGCAAAGATCAACTAAGAGATTTACTTTTTATTGGCAAACTTTATGCTTATTGGAGAATTTTGTTTTACTGATTGGTTTCACTTTTTATGTTTATATAAATACTGAATGTCTTATGAATGTTATATCAGCAAACCACAGGGACAGCAACTCAAAATTTGGTGTTTCAAATTTTTCCCTTTGCCTCAATGTTTTCATTACTTATAATTTTGTTAACAATTATTTACTCTATGAACATACATTTTGTTGTCTGATGTAGAGCTCTATTTTCACCTAGAAGTAAATGGATGCTGTGGTCACAGGTTACTGACATGGAGGATCAGAGTTAAATTAACCCTTTCCCAAACAAGACTTGGCTGGTTTTGATGTCCCTAGTAGAAAAGGATTGGGGAAAACATTGAGACAAAAGAAAAAAATGCTGGTCACCAGCATTTTCTTCTTTTGCCTCAATGTTTTGCATGCTACTATGTGCACCATACCCATATCTATCACCAACCATACTGTCGTCTGTAGCAGCTTTTAAATAGGCCCACCCATAATTGTTGCAGTATGGGAAAGGATTAAATATAAATACAAACAAGACTTTGTGTCCATTACATTGGGCGGGTCAAGTACAGGGGATTTTGAGGTCAGTACTATGTTTACAAACTCATAGATTTAATTCTTAAGTCTGTAATCTTACATTTTCTGTTCAATGATACATCAAATTTTACATTGATCTTACATGGTGCAGGACTTAGTCATCATAATTCATCTACATTAACTCTTTCCCAAACAGCTAAGATACAGATTTTTCCAATTTTAAAGCTGCTGTAGACGACAAAATTGATGATCATAAAGACATGATTAATGTATAATACAGCAAAAATTATTAGGGCAAATGGAGAACATGCTGGTCATCAGCATTTTCTTCTTTTGCCTCTATTTTTCCAGATAGATCAGAGTTAAATATTGGGAAGGCACAGCATAAGATGTTTGTAATGCTAGTTTCAAAATAATAGACATAGGAGGTGCAGAGATAGAGAATTTTTCATGTACTATCTTGAACAAAACAGTTTGCTAACATTGGTGCCAAGAAGACTGGAATTGTGTATCACATGTACTGTAAAACTTTTTGAACAGTCAAACAATAAAGAGCAACTATTATTTTGCATTTGAAAGAAGAAATCATTGCTATTTTTGGGTGAAAATTTTTATGTGCAGTTTTCATTCATCGAAAAAAGGTTCAAAGACCGTAAAGTAGTATTTTATTGGGGTTAATAATCTAGTATTACAGAAATATTATAGCAAATTATGGAATATAAAACAGCTCTATTTGTTGTGTATTTTACCATAAATGTTATAACCAGTAACCACCCTTCAGTCTTGAGCTTGTTAAATTCTATCATTTTCCTGTACAAAAATTTGGCTCTCTTCTAAAAATTTAAAAGAGAAGCAGGTGGTAAAATAGTAAATTTTGCTGCTTCAGCAAAGAAATAAAAGGCTAATCTAGTTCTAAATCATCAAACAATTTCAAATTTGAATGACTCTCTCCCAACTGCCTTAATTAATGTTTCATAATGTCATGTACATGATTAGGAGAAAATAATGTTAAGATATATGATTGACAATGAGCAACTGACACAGCTTAACAGCCTACTAACAGAAGCATACAGTGTTGAGAATGGTAAAGATTAACTCAAGGTTACCTCCCTTGAGATCTACAGGGTGGTATAAATGTAATGACTACATTATTGATTTTGAACAAGTCTTCCAGAGAAACTAAGTTTGTTCATTGCAGCTAACTTATAAAACTAAAAAGTGCATGATGTTTCACATTTGTCATAAATTAGTTAGAATTAATCCTTTATCAACAATAATTAAGGATGATCAAATTTGAAACTGGTACTATTACATTGTAACAATGTAGTGTTAACCCTTTCCAAAACGGCAAAATTTTAGGGTGATCCACTTCAAAAACTGCCACAAATGATAAGTTACTTAAGACATAATCTGTGTAAAATATGGCATAGAAAATATTGAAACAAAAGGAGAAACTGCTGGTTATCAGCAGTTTCTTCTTTTGTCTCAATGTTTTCCTAAGCCTTTTCTATAAGGGACGTCAAAAGCCGGTCTTGTTTGGGAAAGGGTTAAATGGGGGAAATTTTCAGTGCCCCGTCAACCTTATATACTCTATATTATACACTTTTGTGAGATTAACATCAAATTACAAAGATCAAAATCTTTATTTCAAATTGTTCGCACAACCGTTAGTCAATATGAGTTCATATAAATTGGTAAATTCATTTTCTCTTGTATTAACAAATGCTTTTTTCAAAGCATATTAAAACTTTACTAAATAGCAAAAATCTAGGGATGGGAACGAGTACTCAATAACTCGAGTACTCGATCGAACGTCCGAGTATCGATTACCGATTTCACTAATCGAGTAATCGGACAGAAAAAATACCTCGTTTCCAAACTAAAGTTGAAAATATCGATCGCTCTTTTCCAACACTGTACCGTGCAAAGGGTAGAGTATGTAACACCTGGACGTCCGCCGATTATCTAATCCCTCGATTTAGTCCTAATTTGCAATCAAGTGCCAACGGCTATTGTTCTCGCTGTCAAACAATGTCATAAATTTTCGCACCTTCGCCGCTCTTTACTCGGATTTCGGGCGATGCATTTTAATTGGACGTCCGTAAAATTTACCCTAGAGTTGATTGGTTAATGCAATATTCGGTCAGCCGATTATTGGATTATTGTTAAAATTTCATTCTATTGCTATTTGTTTCTCGAAAAAGAAGCATATCATTCCCGATTACACGCAAATAAATTCAAGAAAGTCTAACAATGCCTCCCTCTTAGTCTACATAGTGACTTGTGTATATCTCACAACATGCGTAAATATTACGAACGCTTTTCAGATAAATAACAAAAACAAACTTGCAGATTCATTTTATTTTTCATGAGTTTAATGGAAAGATTTTGAGACTTTCTGTAATTCTCACCACATATTGAACAATTGTCCATTTTTCTCAAATAAAGTACAGATCAAATGTAATTTAAAGAGATATTTATACCGAAGATATGCTGGATAAATCGCTGATGAACATGCTGAAAAACACCGATACTTTAACCAAAAGACGACGTTTCTATCCGAGTACTCGAGTACTCGATCAGAAGGGTGACCGAGTACTCGATTAGTAAAATTGGTACTCGCTACCATCCCTACAAAAATCTAATTTCCAATTTGAAAGCTTTCTCAAACAACAAAATGGATATTGACAATGATAGGACTTGTATACAATATAGCAAGAAACTATTGAGGCAAAAGGAAGAAATGTTGATTATTAGCATTTTCTGTTTTGGCCTCAATGTTTTCCTATTTTGATAGAGGGGCTTGAAACAATGCTTAGCACATACAAAATTTTAAGACTCTTGGCCTTATGGTTTGGCAGATTTTTTTTTGTAATTGTAGACAGACAGACACACTGACGGTGAATGATTACAATAGTTTGCCCTCGGCACTTTGTGCAAAGATGAGCTTTAAAGATATTAGCAACAAATAAAGTTTAACAAGGTCATCAATAGCTATCAGCTGATTTCTAAAAATTCTTCCAAATTCATTGAATCCCTGGCGCACTTCCGCCTTCTCAAATTTTTAATTGGTCATACATTACCAGAAATTTTGGATTTTCTGCAATAATTGTGTCACATGAATCCCTGTCATGAGTACAAAGCAGCCACAGCGCAGTTGGTAGCACATTAGACTCTTACTGGAGAGGTCCTGGGTTCAATCCCTGGCTGCAGCAATATTGCCACCCACCAATGGTTTGATAATGGGTAACATGTGGGCAAGCAGCTGGAGGCTCAGTAAGGATGTTGTGGTAGAACTGGTATGAGAAACGATAGGAATCCGTGGTTAGGTGTTCCAGTCGCCATCTTATGTACGTAGCCATACAAGAATCTAGACTTACCTGGCCATAAGCAAATACTGTAGCATTGTACCCATCAAAACACCTGAAAGGACAAAATAAAACATCATCAGGGGATGTATTTATCATTATTTCTAAATTGATTGTCTTAATCAAAATTACATTAGAAGCCATCTGATTGGACGAGACTATGTCTCGGCCAATCTGATGGATTGTTGTGTAATTTTAAAGGCAAGCTTAGAATTAGACAGGTTGGTGAATACCACCCCAAGTCATCTTCTGTAATGACATGACAAAAATACAATTGAAAATTTTGCTCAAAAAAGACAAGATAAATTTTGTACAGGTATCTATTGACAGACATGGGGTTATCATTGTACAAATCTGTCTAGGGTTTCACAAGGACCGTTCATCTTTTATCATCAAATCACCTCCTAACTCATTCTTTCTCATTGGTGGATTAGGGGCAGTATTCATCAAAGATTCTAACTTGATTGTCTAAATCAAAATAACACGACAAGGCATCTGATTGGACAAGATGTATTACCAGTGTTTATCTCAGACAATCTGATTGATTGTTTGTTGCTTAGTTTTAAAGGTGAACTTGGAATTAGACTGGCTGGCAGAATACTGCCACAAAGCTATGGAAATCGCCATAAAGGCTTTTCAAAATGCAAAATATCTGTAAAATGACCCTAACAAGTGCCCACAACATAGGATTTGAAATAGAAATTACAGTTCGATTGTCCCAACACCCTCTGATCTGTTGCTCTGGTGGATGTAGTCAAATCAAAGGAATAGAAAACATTGCAGAAAAAGGTTAGAAAACACTGCTGGTAAGCATTTTCTCATCTTTTTACAACATTATAAACTCTCTCCAGCAAGATGTGAAACACAAAGATGATAAATAACACGTAATCATCTTATAGACAGTCACATAAGTATCATTTTTAAAATTGTGTCTCAAATTTCAAAAGGACCGTTCTTCATTTATCATTATATCACTTTTTCAACAGGTTTTTGACACTTTATAAAGATAGTTTAGGCAAGTCAAGCCAAAATGAGCCCAAAAATTAGGAAATATAAGCATTGCAGGTCTTACTTTCAATCAAGTAAAAGTGTTTTGCCTTTAAGTTTCTATTTCATGGGTTAAGGGCAAAAAAAAAGCTTTAGGAAATAAAAGTTCGTAAATCTCAAGCTATTTTGTCTAATCTCTTTCTCATATTTTTCAACAGATAACAATTTTGTACAAATAATGCAGTAAAATGGTTGAGTTAATCATGCAATAAAATAGACAGAAGAAAGCGTAAAGATTTTCCTGATAGGATACATCATAAGTGTAACATAGGCGCTGAACAAAAATTAGGAAGAGGCAAAAGCATTCTAAATTTGTTATTCTAAATCCAAACCCTAAATTGCTTGTTTTCTACACATGCAAAAAGACAAAAGAATTTAATTTTCATTTACTAGTACTTGAAATTGTTTTCTGCAACATCTTTGAATTTGGAAAATTTTGCCAATTAGTAATGGGTTAAGGTGGAATTATTGATGAGACAGTTTTAATGAGTATCTACTTTGCTTTGCTTTATTGGAGTTTTTCGCCTTTTTCAACTACTAAGGTCATATAATGACGGTTGGAGCATCTAACCATGGATTCCTGTCGTTTCTCATACCAGCACTACCACAACACCCTTACAGAGCCTCCACCTGCTCCCCAACATAGGTTCACGATATCAAACCATTGATGGGTGACATTTTTGTCAGTAAGGATATTTTGCCGGGGCCGGGTATCGAACCAGGGACCTCTCGAATGAGAGGCAGATGCGCTACCAACTGCGCTATGGCCACGGCAATGAGTATCTACAACACAGGTTTCGATCTAGAAGTAATAATCCAGGTAGTGTATAATTTTTGAGATGTATCAACCCCATGTGAAAAGACAAAATTAACCCTTTCCCAAACGGCAAAACTTTAGGGTTGTCTTACTTGAAAGCTGCTGCAGAAGTCAACAATGATATTGACAGATTAGATCTATATACAATATAGCAAAGATAATATTGTGGCAAAAGGAGAAAATGCTGATCATCAACATTTTCTTCTTTGCCTCAATTAATGTTTTCCTACACCTTTTCTAATAGGGACATCAAAGCCCCAGTCTTTTTTGTAAAGTGGTTAATTTAGCGAGAGTAAAGATATATTCTGATAGGATACACAATGTAACACAAGTATCTGGTGTTGTATGCAACACATAAAGTCCCCTACCGGCTTCACATTGACTCAATATGGTAATCAATAATAGATTAAGATGAACAAGTCATCAAAATAATTGTCAAACATATGAAATGTTATGCCAAACTGGAGGTGATTGATACTGCTGCATCACCACCCTGACTAACATGGCTTATAAATTTTTTTACATTTTAAAACAGGTTTCATCAAGTTAGCTTGCTTAGTTATTAAGTTATTGCAGGATCCATTTTTTGCCATATTTTCACTATTTCCGTTACCATAGCAACCGCACTTTTCGTCAAAGAACAAAGATAAAATGATGTGCATAATCTACACATTGATATCTAGTCATATACCAAGTCTCATCAAATTAGCTTGCTTACTTATTAACTTATCGCAGGATCCAATATTTTTTGCCATATTTTCACTATTTCCGTAACCATAGCAACAACAATTTTAGTCTATAAACAAAAATAAAATGATGTGCATAATCTACACATTGCCATATAGTCATATACCAAGTCTCATCAAACTAGCTTGCTTAGTTATTATATTATCGCAGGATCCCATTTTTGGCCATATTTTCACTATTTCCGTAACCATAGCAACCTCAATTTAAGTCGAAAAACAAAAATAAAATGATGTGCATAATCTACACATTGCCATCTAGTCATATACCAACTTTCATCAAAAACGCTTGCTTAGTTATTAAGTTATCGCAGGATCCCATTTTTGGCCATATTTTCACTATTTCCGTAACCATAGCAACCTCAATTTAAGTCGAAAAACAAAAATAAAATGATGTGCATAATCTACACATTGCCATCTAGTCATATACCAACTTTCATCAAAAACGCTTGCTTAGTTATTAAGTTATCGCGGGATCAAGATTTGAGCGGACAGACGGACAGACGGACGGACGGACGGACGGACGGACAGACGGACGGACGGACGGACAGACGGACGGACAGACGGACGGACGGACAGACGGAGGGCAAACCTATAGTCCCCTCCGGTGTGAACACCGGTAGGGGACTAATAAGACACAAATAAATTATCCCGATCTATCCCAGGGTGGTGACAGACAAATTATCACTTACATCATAACAAAATATCTTTTTAAAATACCTTGTCTCTCATGTTTCTACATCATTAAATCATCTTCACCAGTTTTCACTCCACTTTTTCTAGAGAGGGTCATTATGTCCCAATGTTTTTCAAATTAGTGTCTACTGTGCATGGGCAGATCTAGAAGGGGGGGGGGTGGTGGTCAGGACCCCCCCCCCCCTTGGCATCGGCTTAAAAATTTAATTTTGACCCTATAACTTTAGTTTAATGTTACATATCACTACTTTTCAACTAAACTTTGCAACTGCAGCTTAAAAAAAGCAACTATATTTATCACACTTTAACCCATCAGTTGAGCTTGGAAACCCCCCCCCCCCCCCCCCCCCCCCCCCCCCCCCCCCCCGTGGAAAAAAATCCTGGGTCCACCCTTGCTGTGATATTGTTTCTTCATGGTGCAGCTGATAATTTTTATAGCATCGAAATGCACAATTTGTGTGCATTATAAGGAAAACCCTGTCTTCAACATCTTTTTCTCGATTCTAGAAACCATTTATATCTGACAAATTGTAGATCTACTGGTACATATTTCTCTAAAATCCTTTCTATATCAACATTCATTAAATTTTGTTGTGGGTAGGAGCTTTGTAAATGGATCAGTTCAATTTTTTTGTCATTTTGAAGAAGGTTAAAGAAGATTTCGGATATTACCAGCAAGCAACACAGAAAGTCAACATCGAAAAGTTACAAGATAATAAAATCCTACTTAATCATTAGATGAATGTGTAACAATGAGCTATAAACAAATCAAACCATTGACATACAGGTGGAGAGGACATTTAAATGCTAATTATGTTACCTCAGTCTTTAGCTAGATGATAACTTGCAATTTTTTATTGTAGTGTAGCTTTCTTATTTAACCCATTCCCACATAAAAACACCAGTCTTTTAATGCCCCATGACATAAAGACTTTGAAAATCATTGAGGAATAGGATGAAATGCTTGTAACAACTGGGTTTAGCCATTTGAGAGTGACATTATAACAAGCCAAGACGGAGGAAACTTGGTTATTTGGCTTTGAAATTGCCCCTGCGAAAAAAGTTCAAGAACATATTTTAGTTCTGGAACTGTTCTAGATTGTTAAATGGCAGTTCTAGATTTGTTTTAGAACAGTTCTAGAACTGCCATTTAACGATCTAGAACATTGTAGAACAGTTCAACTTCAAGAACTAAAATGCGTTCTTGAACTTTTTTCGCAGGGGCACATATCTATGACATAAACATGAAGAATCACACTGGGTCAACTCACAACACCAACAACAACTAGAAATCTATCACTGAAGGTGATAAAAATACCCCCGCCACCACCTTTGTTCGGACAAGCGTTTTTGTTGAATCAAGAGCCATGAGTCAGAAATTGTCAATCCTATTTTCTTGAAATTTGGTCAAATCAGGGGCCATAACTCAGAAAGTATCAGTCTGATTTCCGTATATCTTTCATCTCGCATATAAACAGGTGCTAATGCACACCTGTGTCAAGTATGAAGCAAATCCGACAGTAACTGAAGGAGGAGTTGTTCAGAAAAGCGTTTTTTTGGTAAAATCAAGGGCCATAACTCAGAAAGTATCAGTCTGATTTCCAAGAATTTGCGTCTTGCACATCTACAGGTCCTAATGCACACCGGTGTCAAGTATGAAGCAAATCGGACAGTAACTGTAGGAGATGTTGTCCAGACAAGCATTTTTGGGTCAAATCAGGGGCCATAACTCAGAAAGTAAAGGTCGGATTTTTGTGAAATGTACGTCTTGCACATCTACAGGTCCTAATGCACACCTGTGCCAAGTATGAAACAAATCAGACATTAACTGTAGGAGGAGTTGTCCGGACAAGCATTTTTTGGTCAAACCAGGGGCCATAACTCAAAAAGTAATGATGGGATTTTCGTAAAATTTGTGTCTTGCATATCCACAGGTACTAATGCACACATGTGCCAAGTATGAAGCAAATCGGACAGTAACTGTAGGAGGATTTTTCCGTACAAGCATTTTTTGGTCAAATCAGGGGCCATAACTCAAAAAGGATTAGTCCGATTTCTGCGAAATTTGCGTCTTGCACATCTACAGGTCACAATGAACACTTGTGCCAAGTATGAACTAAATCGGTCCACATGTGCAGGAGGAGTTATCCGGACAAGCATTTTTTTGTCAAATCAGGGGCCATAACTCAGAAAGTAATGGTCGGATTTTCGTGAAATTTGCGTCTTGCACATCTACAGGTCCTAATGCACACCTGTGCCAAGTATGAAGCAAATCAGACAGTAACTGTAGGAGGAGTTTTCCGGACAAGCATTTTTGGGTCAAATCAGGGGCCATAACTCAAAAAGTGGCGGTCCGATTCCCGTGAAATTTGCATCTTGCACATCTACAGGTCACAATGAACACTTGTGCCAAGTATGAACTAAATCGGTCCACAAGTGTAGGAGAAGTTGTCCAGACAAAGTTTTGGAGACAGACCAACCATCCAACCAACCAACCATCCAACCAACCAACCAACCAACCGACAGGCTGATTCCAGTATACCCCCTCCAAACTTTGTTTGCGGGGGTATAACAATCCTGTGAAAACCAAGCCGAGTTTGAAGCCAACAGAGTAAGGACAGACAGATAAAAGCTTGTAGATAAGCATGACATTCTCCCTTTTTTGCTTTCAACCCTTTCCCAAACGGCAAAATTTTAGGGTGATCCACTTCAAAAACTACCACAAATGACAAAATTGAAGTTATTAAAGATAGAATTTGTGTAAAATATGGCATAGAAAATATTGAGACAAAAGGAGAAACTGCTGGTTATCAGCAGTTTCTTCTTTTATTTCAATATTTTCCCAAGCCTTTTCTATCAGAGACGTCAAAACCAGGTCTTGTTTGAGAAAGGGTTAAGCACCAAAAGAAAATGAATGAACCACAAATCCTGTTTGGGTCCAAAATCATGTCCACAGAGACAGAGCACCACATGGCCCTACTAGCTGGGCCGATAAGGGGAAAAATTGTGCACTTAGTGAAACAAGCATGAAACTTGGTATGTAGGTTCAACATGTCCTACTCTTTCAAAAAACATTGTTGGCCACTCGAAATTCAAAATGGCGGTCAAAATGGCGGCCATTTTCAAAATGGCCGCCAAATAGTACTTGCTGTTACGGTTTTTGGTATTAAACTGAGCTGAATTGACCGATTTATACGATTTTTTTGTCAAAACGCATGTGTTTGACGACAGTGAATCCAAATCCATATATAAAGAGTGCTTGTTTTCATCATTTTAGCTCACCTGGGCATATTATAATCACGAAAACCTGTTACAGATGGGCAGATAAGAGAAATGTTAGGTTTTTAGGGTAATAGGCATAAAACTTGACATATAGACTCACCATGTTGTACTCATTTGAAAGAAACAAATGGCCACGCAAATGTTCAAAATGGTGGACAAAATGGCAGCCATTTTCAAAATGGGAAATGGCTGCCATTTAATGCTTGGTTTAATAGAATTTAATTTTAAATTTGTCATAGTTTATCAATATGTATGATTTTTGTGCTGAATTTATTCGTTTGATCATACGAAATTCAAATATATATTTTGATTGATTTAATCATTTTAGCTCACCTGAGTGCAACATACTCAACGTGAGCTCCAAGGGTAACCCTTTGTCTGTATCAGAACAACAGCAATTGAAAACTATGAAAACAGAAAACTTTGTTCCTGAGCGAAAAACTCACACGCAAACAATTGTACAATTTGTGCCAGACAAACACAGACATTTTGTCTTAAATTTAGCAAAATTGCTCAAGTAAGAGTGTCAGAATGGTAATATCTTGCTCACCTCTTAACCCTTTCCCAAACAGCAAAGTTTTAGGGTAATCCACTTCAAAAACTGCAATCAATGACGAAATGGAAGTTATTAAAGAAAGAATTTGTGTTAAATATGACATAGAACATATTGAGACAAAAGGAGAAACTGCTGGTTATCAGCAGTTTCTTCTTTTGTTTCAATGTTTTCCCAAGCCAATTCTATTAGGGACGTCAAAACCAGGTCTTGTTTGGGAAAGGGTTAATAAGACTGCATGGCGTAGATGTGGAAATTGTTAATTTATTTTCAAAGATTTTACAAAAACTAATGAATCCAATTGCTACATACAATGTTTGTTTTGAATTTATTGTTATAGGTCCTGAAAAATGTAAATATGTACAAATTCATCATTATAGCTCACAAGAGCATGACACACTCAAAGAGAGCTCCAAATGTGGCAATTTGCCTGCTGCTTAACATCAACAATGCCATATTTCAGATAGGGTATACAATTACGCCAGTTGATAGCCAGCAAAGAAACATTGTCTTTCAAATATAGCAAGAATACAAAATCTAGAGGGTCAGAATAGTCACAAAATGCTCGCCTATTTTTCAGAATCATGACATGGATTTTCAAATACAGCATTTGATGTGGAAAGTACCTAACTCAAACTTCATTGTATCCATTTCTGACTGGATACTATTGGGTGCTTTTAGCATTTAGCTATCAAAGTTGCTCAAATTGAGTCTTTGTGATCCTTGGCAGTCTGAACAGTCAGAACACTTTGTCAGTCGCTAATTTGACTAAATATTTGTCTAGCGTGTGGAAATTGTTAACAATTACTTGTTGTTGCATATTGAATTTGGTAACATTCTAACGAAAATGGTAATTCTAGATGGCAAATATTTGAAAATATCCCCAATATTAAAAGATGCATAGAAAACACAAGCTAATGTTTTTTTTTAAATGACATCTATTTTCCTCACCGACATCCATGTATGCATATATTTGACCAGCCCATGTATAACTTGTTGGGTATACGGTATATTTCATTGACTCCACAATATGATAAATGTGGGCATTTATCTATAATCGTATGCGTTTACAAAGAGAAAAAAATTGTATATATCCATTTTTCAGTCCCCAATCATTAGAGATCTGTGTATGTGGATAAATGAGTGGAATAGCAATTCTTCTCCATACTTGTTACATATCATTTTGGTATTTGTCTTTTGATACATAATATTATGTTAATGGTTTGACAAACAGCATAGCACAGAAAGTAATGAACTTTTTAAATCCATTCAAATATAAAGATATCCTGTTATGGATTGGTTCAGCAACAATCATTCGTTTGACACACGAACAAGCCAAACTTCTACTCTGGTTACTATGTCTCTTTTGCCTTAATAAAAATTGACACAAATATAAACAGGCTATAAGAAAGATGGCTAATTAAGTTTGATTCGCAACGTTTTTCTTGCATTCATTCTGCAAATCAAAGTTTTTATCTACAACTATATGTATCAAAATTAACACATTTTAAATAGTCGGTTTTTAAATTAAAAATCAGATCCATGCCTATAATTACGTACAAGAAAACATGTACCAAAGGGGACATATATGAGCCAGGGTCTGTAAGTAAGGTCATTGTAACATTTGTGACCATATCAAGCTGTACAAACGTCTAATAAAGATAATCATATTACTATATTTCTAATGATTTCTTGGTAACATTGTACAACTTTGTCAGATTATGCCCATGTAAGAACTGATCTGGTTCCGTGGGTGACTAAATTGCGATAATGGATCCCTTTTCCATACCCGGGTCATATATATTTTAAGACAATGTAACTAAGCATTGCAGGACATCGTGTATAGATAGCTGTAGAAAATGTGTTTGAAGTCCACAAATCCTTGGTTCAATATTGCAAATGTGTAGACTTGATGCTCGCTACGGGATATTGAGTGTTTGTGGTTTCAAAGTTGAGCTAAACAAAATTATGCTGCATGGATTTGTTTGATTGTTGGGCTCATTGAGTAGGAACTTTCAGGCTTTTAATTCCTATGTTTTGTTGGTCTATTCCATATACAAGTAACACTTAAGGTTTTAAGTTCGCCGATGCTGTATCCTAAGTTGAGTCATTTGCCATTGATGACATCAACATGCATTAATTCTCTGATTGTACAAAGACAGCTACTGTTTGTGTGAAATGAGCATGCAAATCTTTAACAAAATGTGTTTGTGAAACATGAATGCCCCCGAAAAGTTTTCATGTTAAGTTTGAGTGTTAAGGGTTGATAAGGGTAAATGAATGACCATGAGGAAGGTCATATTGCATGGAACAGAAAGAAGTTTACATATCAAATTTGACCTTTGTATGTCAAATACTTTTGGAAAAAAGGCAAATGCTACGTTTTCGGACTGACAGGCGGATGGACAGACAGACAGACGTAAATTGTGGAGGAAACCTGTAGTTAATAGTAGTCATTGATCGTGATTTCTGTCGTAAGAAAATTCCACTTCTTGTCAAATACAACATTCTTAGGAACACAAATAGACAAATATATATCAATCACAATCAGAATCATTAATTTATTTAATATTACTCGTCTAGATAACATGCAAATACCATGTACATGATAATGCGCATAAAAATGGCGGCCATCTTGGATTTTTCTAAAGCAGTATCCCCATAAACAACATAACTTAAATATATCAGTATTGAAAATAAATATTCCACACATTTGTACCATTTGTGAAAGGAAATTTGCAGAAAAAAACAAAATCAAGCTGAAATTTACCCCCAAAATGGACTAAATCATGACCATGGCGGCCATCTTGAAAATGGCCGCCATTTTGATTTTTTCCGGTGGCCAACGGGTTTTTTGTGAACAGCTATCATTTGCTGACCTCTGTGCAAAATTTCATGCTTGTTTCACCAAATGCACAATTTGAGTGAAAAATCGACTTTATCGGCCCAGCTATACGTAACTCTGTCTCTGTAGTTTCCGTACCGTATCTTCTAAACTCTGATAAATGACTACAAAATAGACATGCTGTTGACCGATGAGAGTGGTTAAAGATTGAAAATAAAATCCGTTGGAGCATTTTAAAGCATTTAAATTCAAAGTTTGATGAATGAGTTCATTCAGCGTCACACACCATGTTTAATATTATGTATACATTACATATTGAAATTAACCCTTCCCACATAGTAGAAACTGTCACTCAAACTTTGCCTAACCCATTACCAGACAGTGAAAATTTAGACTGGTCATAAATCAAAGAGGTTGCAGACAACAATTTCCAATGGATGCAATTTAATTGTTTTGTCTTTCTCTGTAGAAAGCATCATAGCATTGTCACAAGCAATTTCTTTATTTTACACAATGTTTTCAAGTCTTTACCTTGTAAGGCATCAAAAAGCATCAATGTGTGGGATGGGTTAGCTCTTTCCCAAACAATGTTGTCTTTTTGATACACCTTGGCGTTAAAATTCAGATGTTGATAATCAGCTCTCCATTTTCCTAAAACATTTTTTGTGTTATATTGCACACTAATCATATTTTTATCAACAACTGCTCTATGGTTTGCAGCAGATTTTCCATTGAAACAGCCAAATATTGTTTGTTTTGGAACTTTAGGGTAAAGCAAATCACTTGACATGGCAGAAAGAACACTTGTAGTTGAACTTTAAGAACAAAGAAATATAAAGTCTGCATGAACAATGACAGAGCATCAGCACAGAAGATGTATAATCAAAGCATACAATGCCAGGACAGCAAATTCCAGTAAATGTAAGAGAACAACAATTGACATTAGCTACAGAACAAGGCAGTTTTCATGGTGGGGAATCATGTTAAGATTTTCATGTCTTTCAACCCATTACCTAAAACAAGACCAGGTTTTGCAGTCCATGATATAATTGTCTTGGGAAAACATTGGCGCAAAGAAGAAAATGCTGATAATCAGCATTTTCTCCTTTTGCCTCAATGTTTACCGAGCTATATTACGCACAAATTTTACCTTTCAAAGTAACATCTGTTTTGTCCTCTGCACCTATAAAATTGGACCACTCTAGAATTGTGTTGTTTGGGAAACGGTTAAAGGGATTCAGAATCAAATGTGATGTGAAAATGGGATTGTATCCTGTTTTATAACTCTGTCATCATTTTCCTGGTTCAGATGAGGGATAAAAGCTAACTAACTCATCAGGGAACATCCACCCACCATCTTTATACTTGTGTTTACTTATTCAAATTCTTCAAATTACTTTTCAACACTTACAAAATGTTTTGACAGTTCATAATCTCAAGATACCTAATTATGGGGATATTTTCCAACATATAAAAGGGGCGTCAAAGCTAGGTGCTGTTGGGCAAAGTGTTCATTATACAATGAAAATAATATTACCATATATTCTTTCACATGTTCATAAGTTCATAACTAGACATACAATTCTGACTGCCTAACTGTGTCTCATAAACTACTTGTACTGATAGCAACAAAGATTTCACTATAAGCCTTTATTTACAACACAATGGTGGTTTGGAATAAGTAACAGATTCTTGCTTATGAGTCTGTTTTCGTACAGCTTGATATCACTACGTTTGAAAATGTCACAACCAATACAGCTAAACCAGCCAACATTGTACTTACAAGATTGTATTGTTTAGGTTACAGTTCATCCCTAATGAGATTCATAGAATCTCTGTATTTTTCGTACTTCGTAAGCATTTTGCGGAGGAACATTCAATTAATTCAGATGTGTGAATCTCGTAAGGGTTGGACTACCTTAACTTTGGTTGATGTTATTGCAAAACCTTGTAACTCTAGCTTCATTAAAGCTGGAGTTACAAGGTTTTGCAATAACACCAACAATTTACAGTATGAAAGTCCTACTCACCCGTCTATCAGTTTTTCGACACTGTCTCCGTATATAAACTCCTGCGTTGTGTGCATGTCATACACAAAGTCGAAGGTGAATGCCTTGTCTTTACCCAGCAGGACCTGTTGTTCTTCGTCCATGACCGTTGTACATACTTGACACATGTCGATCTTCTCACGCGCCAACTGAGGACGGATCCTGAAATATACACACAGAGAATGAGACCAGCCTGTATGCAATTAATTAATTCTGATCAGGACCTGTTGTTCCTCATCCATGACCATTGTACATACTTGACACGTGTCGATCTTCTCACGGGCCAACTGAGGACAAATCCTGAAATATACACACAGAGAATTAGATCAGCCTGTATGCAATTAATTAATTCTGATCAGGACCTGTTGCTCCTCATCCATGACCGTCGAACATAATTGACACATGTCGATCTTCTCACGGGCCAACTGAGGACGGATCCTGAAATAAACACACAGAAAATGAGACCAACCTGTATGCAATTAGTTAATTCTGATCAGGACCTGTTGCTCCTCATCCATGACCGTCGTACATAATTGACACATGTCAATCTTCTCACGCGCCAACTGAGGACGGATCCTGAAATAAACACACAGAGAATGAGACCAGCCTGTATGCAATTAGTTAATTCTGATCAGGACCTGTTGCTCCTCATCCATGACCGTCGAACATAATTGACGCATGTCGATCTTCTCACGCGCCAACTGAGGGCGGATCCTGAAATAAACACACAGAGAATGAGACCAGCCTGTATGCAATTAGTTAATTCTGATCAGGACCTGTTGCTCCTCATCCATGACCGTCGTACATAATTGACACATGTCAATCTTCTCACGCGCCAACTGAGGGCGGATCCTGAAATAAACACACAGAGAATGAGACCAACCTGTATGCAATTAGTTAATTCTGATCAGGACCTGTTGCTCCTCATCCATGACCGTCGTACATAATTGACACATGTCAATCTTCTCACGCGCCAACTGAGGACGGATCCTGAAATAAACACACAGAGAATGAGACCAGCCTGTATGCAATTAGTTAATTCTGATCAGGACCTGTTGCTCCTCATCCATGACCGTCGAACATAATTGACACATGTCGATCTTCTCACGCGCCAACTGAGGGCGGATCCTGAAATAAACACACAGAGAATGAGACCAGCCTGTATGCAATTAGTTAATTCTGATCAGGACCTGTTGCTCCTCATCCATGACCGTCGTACATAATTGACACATGTCAATCTTCTCACGCGCCAACTGAGGACGGATCCTGAAATAAACACACAGAGAATGAGACCAGCCTGTATGCAATTAATTAATTCTGATCAGGACCTGTTGCTCCTCATCCATGACCGTCGTACATAATTGACACAATGTCATGTCAATCTTCTCACGTGCCAAATGAGGACGGATCCTGAAATATACATACAGAGAATGAGACCAGCCCGTACATAAAAGCATTCTGATGAGTACCCACAACATTGGGTTTGATGAACATTTATTGTAATATTTCATTTTGAAAAGCCATCACTCCCTCTTATCTGTAGTTCTGCTTCTCTCATTCTGAAAATCTAATGGTCCATAATTTAAGCCTCTCTTACAACCCGTTGTGCGTCTTTTTAAATCGTACGTTTTAAAACTCTGCAAAATCGCACGATTTATACAGACGCTCGTGCAGTCTGCGTTGTGGTTGCGTCCACCAAAATTGTACCTTGCATGTACGTGCATCGCACGACTAAACATACGTTTTAGACGCAGACCGCACGCAGGAGCATGTACGACCGGTTGTAAGAGGCTTTAGATGGATACCAGTAAAACTGAAATTCTTATTAAGGAGTACAAGTCATGCACGTTTGTGCATCTTCTACCATCATATGTGACAACAGCAATTAACGAGAGACAACCTCATCAATTTCCAGGAATCATCCATGGCAAAGAAAATTGACGAGTTGAGGGATACCCTTGTCAATTTCTGTTGCTATGGATGACACTTGAAGATGCACAAAGTGTTCCGTAGTTAATGATGAGTTGTAAACCTTAAATTGCCCTAGCTTTTATTGTACCAACTGAGTGCCAACAAGTTGGTTTAAATAAAATTTCTTCCATGTAAATTGCCCTGAAGTCTTGTTATCATATTTTGCAAAATGTTAGTTGAAGTTAGAAATGAAAGCAATTCAAACTGCAGAGTCATTAAGTATCAATTTGGAATTCATCTTAAGTGCTATACACAGTACTTGAAAGTAGATTAGCAACAACAGTCTTTCTGCTCTAGGAACATGTAAGCAGTTTTCATTTTACAAGCACACTTTTTCTTCAATCAATGGGTCTGTTCGGACAGGGATCATATACCAGTAGTAAACAAAGTTTTGAAATACATTGAAGCTTAAAACCCTTTCCCAAACGACAAAATATTAGGGCGGTCCAATTTGAAAGCTGCTCCAGACGACAAAATTGATGATAAACAAGAGCCGTCAGAGACGGACAATGCTCCCCGATTAAGGCATTGTCACAATAAATGTATGCCATGCAGAGCTAAGATTAAGCTAACAAACGTTAAGCCCCCTTTTTCCATGACATACTTTTTATACGCAAATTTAAAGTAGTTTATTGTCAAGGGCATCTGATTTGCTACTCAAATATGAAATTTCATCAAATTCTGACCATTAGACTATGAGAAATTAGAGAAAAAGTGTATTTGACCTTAAGTCCCCTTTTCCCATGACGAGGCCTCAAATCCAAAAACTGGGAAAAGTACATCGGCATTATGTCATAGGGAGTTCACATGGTAAGTTTCATTTGATTTGGCCCAAGGGTTATAGAGAAATTGCTTCGGACGGACGGACGGACGGACGGACGGACGGACGGAATGACGGACGGACGGACAGACGAAGCGGCGACTATATGCTCTCCCTTCGGGGAGCATAAAAAGACATGATTTGTGTAAAGCATGGCACAGAAAATATTGAGACAAAAGGAGAAACTGCTGGTTATCAGCAGTTTCTTCTTTTGTCTCAATGTTTTCCCAAGCCTGTTCCATTAGGGACGTCAAAACCAGGTCTTGTTTGGGAAAGGGTTTTTAAATAGAAAATGCTGATAACCTTCATTTTCTCTAATGGCATCTGAGTTTTCTGTACAGTACTGCAAAATTTACAAAATCTCTATCTTTATTTAATAACCTAGTATATTATGAAAATTGATTAACATACTGTATATCGTCGTTGTAAATGCAAAACCTCGTATCTCGTTTTCGGAAAATTTTAAAGGGGAGGGAATAAAGCGTAATAACTTTTCCCAAACTGAAATGTTCTACTTGAAATTTGGAAATATTTTTTTCATAAATAATGTATCATTGATACTGATCGGTAAAAATATCTCAAAACCTGCAAGAATTGTCTAAATTGGACACACAAGTTTGTACTTTGAAAATCGCTAGAACCGACATACGAGGTTTTGCATTTACACCGACGATATATAAAGGATAGCTATAGCCCAGAATTTAGTGGAGAAATACGGGCATCATTGTACTTAAAAATAAACACAATCAATGTCTTTTATCATACATTCATTTTATTTCCAGGAAGACTTTTCAAAATTTAGAATTCCAGAATATTGCTCTGAATAATAGGTAAAAGGGTAATTCAGTCTCATTTGTAATTTGACCTTGGGCTCAAACTAATAAGCAGGGGTGTGGAATTCACATGCCCGACTTGCCCGACCTGGGTTTTGTGGTGGACGGGCAAGGGCTTTTTTCAAGTGAGCTTGTCCGTGGGCAAGTGCATATCAAGGGGATAAAAATGTGATAAAAATTTGTATGTTGCAATTAATGCTTAAGAATTGTCTAAATTGGACACACAAGTTTGTACTTTGAAAATCGCTAGAACCGACATACGAGGTTTTGCATTTACACCGACGATATATAAAGGATAGCTATAGCCCAGAATTTAGTGGAGAAATACCGGCATCATTGTACTTAAAAATAAACACAATCAATGTCTTTTATCATACATTCATTTTATTTCCAGGAAGACTTTTCAAAATTTAGAATTCCAGAATATTGCTCTGAATAATAGGTAAAAGGGTAATTCAGTCTCATTTGTAATTTGACCTTGGGCTCAAACTAATAAGCAGGGGTGTGGAATTCACATGCCCGACTTGCCCGACCTGGGTTTTGTGGTGGACGGGCAAGGGCTTTTTTCAAGTGAGCTTGTCCGTGGGCAAGTGCATATCAAGGGGATAAAAATGTGATAAAAATTTGTATGTTGCAATTAATGCTTAACAGACAAGAGCCGTCACAGACGGATTATGCTCCCCGAATAAGTGTTTGTCACAAAATAAAAACTATCATACATTAAGCCCCCTTTTCCCACGACAGCATTTTTGTACACACATTTTTCATAGAATATGGTCTAGAAAATCCTATTTATTACATAAGTACAAAATTTCATTAAATTCTGCCCATTAGATGAAGAGAAATTGGAGAAAATCTAATTTTTACACTAAGGCCCCTTTTTCCATGACGCAGCCTCAAATTAAGAAACAGAGAAAAAGGTCCGTAGGTATTATATCAGGGAGTTCACATGTGAAGTTACATTGAATTTGGTCCAAGGGTTGCTGAGATCTGGCTGTGGACGGACGGACGGACGGACACACGGACGGACAGCCGGACGGACGGACGGACGGACGGACGGACGGACAGCATGGCGACTATATGCTCCCCCGAAATTTTTTCGGGGAGCATAAAAACAAAATTTTAATGTTATTTTTGCTCACGATCCGTCTGAAAAAATCCATTTCAATCAAATCACATTTTAATTTTAAAAGGTAAACATGTTTGAATTGTGTTCATTCAGTTTTATGTGTTAACTGAAAATAGAATTAAAATAAGGTTTAAATATTATTTTCCTGTCTAGATGTTGTTTTTTTCTGGACAAGTAAACTTTGCCTTCGGACAAGTAGAAATTTGAGTTCAACTTGTCCGAGGACAAGTGGAAAAATTCCATATTTCCACACCCCTGATAAGTATAAACAATTTTGTCGAGAAATTGTCGGAAGACAATAAGTTTAAAAGGCCACAAGAAGATGTCTTTTTACAATTCATTTATTGTATATTGCAACCAAATACAATGTATTACCTAGAAAACCATCAAGCTATCCTAGAGGATGTCAGATAAATTGTCTATATTCAGACTTAACCCTTTCTCAAACGACAAAATTTTAGGGTGGTCCAATTTGAATGCTGTACAAAATAGATGTTAAAAAACGTGAAATTTGCGATGAAAATAGCTCAGAAAACATTGAGGCAAAAGGAGAAACTGCTGGTTATCAGCAGTTTCTTCTTTTGTCTAAATGTTTTCCCAAACCTTTTAAACTAGGGACGTCAAAACCAGTTCTTGTTTGGGAAAGGGATAATTATCTCAATTCAGCAGAGTTATCGATATTCTAAGACAGCAGCCATTGCAAACCAGCAGATAAGAGGGAAGTAAGACATTCTTAATTCCTTCATTTTGATTGCAAATCCAATTATGTGGGACCTCGATGGAATTGTCTCTGTGAGATGGCCCTAATGAGTACTCACAACATAGGGTTTGATGAACAATAAGTGATACTTTGCAATGCAAAAAGCCAGTATTCCTATGTATCTGTACCTAAGGCAAGAACTAATGTTTCCAGCAATCTGTTTTTCCCCAATCTCTCTGACTTGTTATTTCCAATATCAAGACTATTAAGTTTGCCATTCAAGAAACTATTATCTTTCTTCCTGTTTTCTCCCAAAATATAAACTGTTTGCCTCCGATAGTACATGACTTGTAAATGAGACAGGATCTGGGAAAAGGTCCAATGACAGGGATGATACAGAATATTAAACTACAGTCAAAACTGTGTTAGCGGCCACCTGTGTATAGCAGCCAAACAGTTGTATGCAGCCAGCCCAGGTCCTCCCATGCAATTTTACTCTTTAAAGTAACTGTGAATAGCAATATACTGTCTAATGTGGTCAGTGGCCACCTTTAATTGTCCCAATTTCTCTTTACCTGCATCCCCTTAAGCAGCTAGGCACAACTAATTAGTGGCAGGCAATGTGTGAAATATTGATAACACACATCTAGCAATTTGCCTAATTATGTGCATAAACCATGAAAAGGTGTGATAAACAGTTAAATGTCATATAAAAATGTACCCTTTTTACTTTACAACACTTGCCTTTTCTTCATATTAATAGGGCCAGTCATACAAGTAGACATTTACATTGAGCCTTCAGAATGTTCTTTTCTGTATTTAGCAGCCAACTGTCGTATGCAGACAATTTTGGTGTGTCCCTTGGCTGGCTGCATACGACAGTTTCGACTGTACCACGGATTGAGATCAACTCATGCCTTATTTCAGTAACATCAATCATGATCCATGCTGCTTATTATCAAAGTACAGACTATTGAAGCCAGAGAATATTTTGGCTAATACCATTGCATTTAATGCAATCACTTCATTTGTATTGGTAAAGCATTGAACAGGCATCCAAGAAAAACAAGATTTGTAGATGGTTGATGTCACATTTATTCAATACTATTTGATGGGAACAATTATTGGCCAATCTATCCTGGACTCTACTGACAAAATAAACATGACAATATGGACAGATTCCAGATTCACAGCCAGTTGTATTGACCAATACATCGCCGGAGAATCGATCATTTTCCAAACCAATGCATTGTATTCAAGACTCTATTGTAGACAGCTTTCAAAAAAAATTTTTTTCGAAAGCTGTCTACCATAGAGTCCTGATATTATCAATTTTCAAGGAGGGATTCCATAGGCTGAGGGCAACTGGGACCGGGGTATATATTTATTTGCCTGAAAGCAGCATGCAAGTGAAAAGGAGCATTAATTTGAGGGAAGAAAATTTAGGAATCCAAAAAGGTAATCCAAATTCCAGTGCACAGATGCAAAACTAGACATCACTGAGTTTCACTGTGGCAAGTTTGAACTCATCTGTATGAGTTATTCAGACAAGATTGCTATAATAATAGGACAGACAGACAGACAGACAGACGGAAGACTGCAGCAGTATCCAGTATCATTATAATTGAAGCTTTGGAGTTTGGACATAATAGAAGTTTCGTCAATTCCTTTATTATTATCAGATTATTTTACTGCTGTATAAAAGTTGTCTGTTCTCAACACCAATCAATTGCTTTGTGACACTATGAATAAATCGTCAATTATGGAAATCATATCAGAGAATTATCCAGTATTAATACAAAACATTCTCATTTATGTGCTGGCAGGGAATCAACTAATTACAATATAACAACACTGTTTTCTGTGTCCGGGCAATATCCATATAACGGAAACATTCAGATTCATTGACCTTTTTCTGATCATTTATCTTTTCCAGAACCATTACAAGTTTTTAAGACTTTAAAAAACAACAACAGAAAGGTTGTGTTTCATGTACATGTATTTACTATTTTGCTCTTCAATTAACTTGCAAGTAAGCAAAGAAATTGTCAGTACTTAAATGGCATTAACACCAAGCCTGCACAACACACAACAAAATATTTAACATTTTGGCCTTTCGTGGGTTATAGTAACTGTTAGGGTCATAACCGAGAAAAATTGCCTGCCACCACCAATGTTTTGTCATAATGTAATTGAGAAGGACCGAAGATCAAAATCTATGATATCACTTGGATTTTCACTTTGTTTACATTTTAAGTCAATACTACTTTACATAAGTAGGGCAGGAGTATAGCTACAAAGCCGCCCTTATCTTAATGTCATATTTACAACTACGAGATCACAGGCCCGGGTCAACTCATAACGATAATAAAAAGTGAAAATATCGATAAACATAATATTACAGGTGTCATCACTCGGCTACTGATGGGATCCGAAAACTGCACTCTGTTTTCAATGATCTGTACTTAATCCTTTCCCAAATGACAAAATTTTGGTTCCATTTTAAAAGGTTTTGCACACTACAAAATTCTGCAATCAACAAATTGCATTTAAGAAACAAAGTAATAATGTGACTGAATGTCCTCTTGCTTTATTATAAAGGAACAAATTGTTGAAGGAAAATTAGAAAATTATGCTTATCAGAATATCAGCAGGGTTTTCAATGACGCATAAATTGTGTGTCATTGTCGCAATTTCAAAACAAATGACCTTTTAGAAATTTACCTTTAGAAGGGTCATTAGTAACTAAGTTTTTAAATCCAGATTTTTGCATGATACTTGAGTCCTACCGCTTTAGAAAATTTGACCCACAAAATTGGAGAAATTACCCCAACTTTGACACGCGTATAATCATGTGACTTAGAATTTCCGATAATCTTCAATAACTTTGAAAATACTTGACCAATTTGAATTCGGTTTGAAGCAGAGAAGGTGGATAAATGTCAGGAATAACATGATCGTGGTAGATGTTTAAAAAAACAACTGATAAAAAAGTTAGTGAAGATAAACCAAAATTTTGGTTTATCTTCAATAACTTTTTTATCAGTTGATTTTTCAAAAATCAACCGCGTCCGTCTAATGCATGACGTCTGTCCACATTCTCTGCTTCAAACCGAGTTCAAATCGGTACCGTATTAACAAAGTTATTGAAGATATTCAGTAACTATTGCATCATGTGATTATCCACTGTGTTTGAAGGCAAGTGGGTCATACTGACCCCCATATTTATATGCCCCAGGGAAAACCCTGCTATCAGCCTTTTCATCTTTTCCATCTATGTTTTTTAAAAAATACCTCAAAAAGGGCTGTCAAAACCTGTGAATGTTTGGGCAAGGATTAAAAGGAGTTTGAGCGATTTATTTTCATACAAATTTGCTGATAATTAGGACAAATTCGTTCTACTTGAAAGAGTAAGCAATTTACCTTGTACAATATTATCATATAACCATTTAGATAGCATAACATTACTGTTTGTGTGATCTTTTCCTTGGAGCTGGGGTAGAAAAAACGGCATTATCGCATTCAAGACTAATATTAGATCATATGCAAAAGCACAGTCTGATCAGGATCCATAATGTTATCTTACAACTTTTTCATAAATTAACCCTTTCCAAAAAAAGACAGGGTTTTGGCATTGGTGATGGATAGGTAGAAATTTTACAGGAAAAGAAGAAAATGCTGAAAATAACCATTCCTTCTTTCCCTTCAACATTTTCAGTACTAAAAATGCACAAATTTCTTCTTTGTACACCCATTTTGTCGCCTCCAGCAGCTTTCAACTTTGGCTGACCTAAAATTTGGTAATGGCCCTAATGGGTTATTACTTAAAGTGACAGAAAGAAAGCAGCAATCATCTTGATCAGACCTTTTGTAATTCCACGTAAACTGATCTGGATTCATCTTGATCTTAAATAACATAAGAGCCCTTTCCTAAATCAGGGCTTTCCCTGGCGCACAAAATTGTGCATTTTGGCACAGTTTTCACTTAAATGACCCTCCAAAAATTATCAGCTGGGACATAAAGAAACAATGTTACAATAGGCATGAAGACAAGGGGGACATAATGACCCCCTCTAGAAAAGTCAAGGGGAAACTCTAGTAAATCATGTCTTATTTAGATCACAGAACATAACTGTTTGTATGATCTATTCATTTGCAATCATTCTGCTCAAATAAAAGCAGTTCTTTTCCCTTTAAAAGTATGAAAGGTAAAACTTTTTTGACCTTTTTATTATATTCTTTTTGGAAAAAAACTCACATTTTTTTCTCAAGTCAATATTGAAAGAAGATGTGAACAGCAAAATCAAACTTTCAATAAATTATTCAAGTACAGATAAATGTTGCATATCCAGTGATTTTTTTTCCTAAAAAAATGTTGTTATGGGCCCCTTCCACCTCTCTGTGGAATATACTTTCTTTTTTTTCCCATTTCAGATAAATGTAAAAAAAATTCAAAACTTATTACAGTAATTTGGAAAGGGTTAATGGTTATTTCGAGCGTTTCGGTTAGAATAGCTCGAAATGATTGTCTTCGCGTATACATAGTTCAATACAGTGGTTAAGTGCTCAATGGGGCGTAGCGGTGCACGGGAGTTTTGTTTTATGCTGATATATATGCCTCGAGGGGCGTGTGTATTGTCATTCTACCAGACGACGGCGCACAGAGCAGTCAGATTCAGTTCTTTAGTACTTGCTTATTTCGTTTTCTTACCACGTGGCAGCCATGGAGTCATCGCTTCTTTCGCAGATGGAGGAACTTATTAGCTCTAAATTGAGGGACTTCGAACAGCGGTTAAGTGTCAGCCAGCGAGAGTTATCGCAGTCACAGTTATCTGCTATCCAGCAGAGTATTGGGAGCTCGGACAATTACACATTTCGGAAGAAGGGCCATGAGGAGCAGTTCAATGTCAATGGTCGTATTTTGGACAATTTGGGCCAGGCTGACGGTTATTTGCAGGAGGTCTCGGCTGGTAATGCAGACGCTTTGAATGGAGCCAGGGACAAGATAGTGGAAGAATAACAGTAACCTGACAGGACTAGTGTGTAACCCGCTAGCAGACGACTCGGACGACGAAAAGAGGATTCAGCGGGCTCACAACCAGGCCGAACGGAAGGCTAGTCAGGGGAAGCGTTTTACGGGCAGACGATACAGACCTTATACGGCGTCTACAGAGGCGGACAAACAAACCACGGGCGCGGTATCGACCAGCGCTAATACTGGTGTGACGGCAGCGAACCGACCTGGGGCGTGTTTTCGTTGTGGGAAGTTGGGCCATTGGAGGGCCGAGTGTAAGGCGGTTATGGAGCCGGCGGTTATTAATACACAGATAAGTAGCTCATTTGTTAATTGTTCTTTGTTAGGTCCTTTGCCAGTTGTAGATTGTTTGAATGAGAAAATTGAGACAAAAGATCAAAAATTGGCTATTGAATCGCCGGTTGGTCGATTGAAGAGTTGCATAGAACTCTGGAAAAATGCAAATGCAAATGAGTATATAATGGATGTTGTGGAGAATGGTTATAAATTGCCTTTTATGAGAATACCGGTCAGCTGTGAGTTGAAAAATAACAAATCTGCTTTAGAAAATGCTGATTTCGTGGCCGAGGAAATAGAGAAATTGCTTGGTAAGGGTTGTATACGAGAAGAGCAGACGGCTCCTTACATTGTAAACCCGTTGACGGTTGCATTTGGTAAGTCTGGTAAACGTAGGTTGGTATTAGACTGCAGACACATTAATCCAGAACTGTTTAAGTTTAAATGTCACTTTGAGGACCAGTCGGTTGCAAGGCAGATGTTTGACAAGGATGATTTCCTCTTCACTTTTGATATAAGGGGAGCTTATCACCATATAATGATAAATCCTGAACATTGCACGTATTTAGGCTTTGCTTGGCATGACGGGAAGCGGAAAAGGTATTACTGTTACACTGTTTTAGCGTTTGGTTTGTCCACTGCTGGATATATATTTACCAAGGTCATGCGTACTGTAGTCGAAAAATGGCGAGGATTGGGTTATAGAGTGGTTGTTTTTCTTGATTATGGAATGGGTGGAGAAAAGGGTCACATTTCGGCTAAAGATGCCAGTTGTTATATGAGGGAAGATCTGATAAAATTTGGGTTTTTGATAGCGGAAGAGAAGTGTTGTTGGGAACCTGTTAAGGGTGCCAGATGGCTCGGATTAGACTGGGATACTGTTGAGGGTAAGATTTCAGTGTCTGAAGAGAGAGTTGTGAGAGCGCTAGAGCTGCTCGATTTATTGATAGCTCGCGTACATCATCACGGGGTGTTGATATCGGTTAGACTGGTGGCCGCTATGGTCGGTCAGCTGTTATCAATGCAGTGTGTCATCGGTAAAGTGGTCCGTATGCATACTCGTTTTTTGTATAGATGTATCGCTAAGAGAGCTGGATGGAATTCGCAAGTTATGTTAGATAAGCAGGCAAGATTTGGAATTTTGGAAGAAAACTCTTTCCATGTTAAATACATGTGATTTTCGTGAGTCGGGTGATGTAAGCCCGGAGAGATTGAGTCTCTATGTTGATGCTAGTGCCACTGGGTATGGCAGTTTTATAGAGGGCGTAGCTGACAGTCAGGTATGTGGTACATGGTCTGATTTGGAAGCAGAATCGAGCTCTACGTGGAGAGAGCTAGAGGCTGTTCGGCGTACGTTGCGCGCTTGTCAGAGCATAGTGAGAGGTAAGTCGGTTTGTGTAAATTCTGATAGCAAGAATGCATGTAGTATTATGCACATCGGTAGCAATAAAACCGGTCTTCAACACATTGCATTGGGACTTGAGAAAATGTGCAGTCAAAATGATGTTAAGCTTAATTCAAAATGGGTACCCAGGTCAAATAATATGAGAGCAGATCAGTTGAGTCGTGTGCTTGATAGTGATGACTGGTCCGTCCGTGATGAAATCTTCACTGCGATTGAGAAGAAATGGGGTCCGCATACATTTGATAGGTTTGCATATGACCATAATACAAAATGTTGTAAGTTTAACTCCCGGTTTTGGTGGCCAGGCACTTCAGGCGTAGATGCGTTTAATTGTAACTGGGGCGGAGAAAATAACTGGGTTGTACCGCCACCAAAGCTCATAGCAAAAAGTATTAGAAAGATTGAAAGAGAGAAAAGCAAATGCACACTAATTGTCCCAGAATGGAAATCTGCACCTTTTTGGCCAATGCTTTTCCCTGGTCCGCATAAAAGAGCAGAATTTGTCGTTGATGTAGTACGTTTTGAGCCAGGATTGTTGACCAGACGCGGCAGGGGTAAAAAATGGCATTTTTGATGGTAGACCCTTGCCGTTTGGTCTATTGGTATTGAGAATGTGGGGTTAAATTGCATTATATGTATTTATTTAGGCCTGGAGTTAAAGCAGTGTATCAGTGAGGAGGTGGAGAGAGCGGATGTAAATAGTGGGTCGTTGGACGGTTTAACAGAGACAATGGCGGGTTATCTGGTGGGATCGAGAGCTGACAGTACAGTCTGTAAATACTACGGATACTTCAAAAAGTGGGAGGACTTCGTTAGTGCCAAAGGAGGTATAGCAATCCCAGCATCCCCAGTTATGGTGGCTTTATATATGACTGACTTAATGAATAAAGGGTGTTCTTACGGTGTTATATCATCTACAATATTCGGTATTAAGTGGGTGCACTCAATTAGAAACTTGGAAGATCCTACAGACAACCTATTTGTGAAGAACCTTTTAGAATCAGCGAAACGTAATTTCTCTAAGCCTGTGTTAAAAAAGGAGCCTGTCGGACAAAACATTTTATTTGAATTATGTCAAAAATATGCAAATTCCAATGACGTTTTGATTTCTAGAGATGTTTGTATTATTGTTCTAGGTTTTGCAGCATTTCTAAGGTACGATGAAATTAAAAATTTGCGTTGTAATGATATACAGTTCTACGATGAGTATTTTGCTTTAAAGATTCGAAGAAGTAAGACTGATCGTTACAGACAGGGGGATGAGATAGTGGTTGCTAAGGGGAGTACAGTTGCTTGTCCTTATCAAATTCTTTCTCATTACCTTGAGCTTACTAAGCAGACGACAGATATGTCCGTTTTTCTATTTAGACCATGTTATAGATCAAAGTCAACATGTAAACTGATTACTAAAGATAAGCCTTTAAGTTATACACGTGCAAGGGAAACAGTGCTTAAACGTATTAAAGAAATTGCCCCGGGTTCAAATTTCGGTTTGCATTCGTTGAGGTCCGGTGGGGCTACGTTGGCTGCAAATGCAGGTGTGCTTGATAGATGCTGGAAGCGTCATGGTCGATGGAAAAGCGATAACAGCAAGGATGGTTATGTGTTAGACTCTTTAGAAAGCAGGCTTGATGTTTCACGTCAGTTAGGTTTATGAAGATTTCCTTACATTATTATGGATTTCATTTGATATGAATGATCATGTAATTACAGTTACAAGCGTTTTCTTTTACTGATTTGGTTACGCTGGCATCATGGTTAGGGCAAAATGCATTGTATGTAGTAAAACAGTAAATTGTCGTCATCCACCAGCCCGTTCTTTGGTCATTCTAAACGCCTCGTCGTGGTACAGCAAAGAGTGGTGTTATTGTTGTTTATTGAAGTTAAGAGAAGACTGGTTATTTCGAGCGTTTCGGTTAGAATAGCTCGAAATGATTGTCTTCGCGTATACATAGTTCAATACAGTGGTTAAGTGCTCAATGGGGCGTAGCGGTGCACGGGAGTTTTGTTTTATGCTGATATATATGCCTCGAGGGGCGTGTGTATTGTCATTCTACCAGACGACGGCGCACAGAGCAGTCAGATTCAGTTTTGCAAATTAGAATGTGGTCCAACATTCCTAGCCTGTCATTGACAAATGGACACAGGTTTCCAGAGTTTTTTCCACATATGTGTTTTATCTCTGGTCGTTCCTGGGCGAGACGGGTCATGATGCCAGTGGTAACGATTGTTTAGTACGACATGAACAAATGTATGCACGAATGTACCGGTATGTTGTGGCTGCCTTCTCTGTCGCCTAATAAACGCCTCGTCGTGGTACAGCAAAGAGTGGTGTTATTGTTGTTTATTGAAGTTAAGAGAAGACTAATTAGCTCCAACTAAAGAAAGCACTTTGTCGCTGCAGGTGATATATCTGAATCAAAGTGAATACAGGTGTATGCTAAATGATGCTTGCTGTTTGTCTAATTATATTAATTACATATCAACAACTAATCCAGCTCAAAGATTTTTTTTTCTTAACCATTGCCCAAATAACAAAATTTTAGATTGACCAAATGTTAACGATGTTGAAAGAAAATAATTTCAAGTTCATGTAATTTTACTTTTTTTTATATTCATTCGCAGGAAGGAAACATAGCGGGAAATGAAGAAATTGCTTGTTACAAGTATTTTTTTTCATTTTCCATGATTTATCATGTGCTTTTGTCTTGATCAGATATAGAAAGTGTCATAGTGTGATGATGAAATTTACAAAGTAGCCATAAATTAATTTGGAAAGGGTTATTATAATCTGTATCTTCACTTCAGAATCAAGGTGAATACAGGTGTTTTCTAAATGAAGCTTACTGTTTGTCTAATTATCAACATCTATTCCAGTACTCAGCATTAACCCTTTCGTTTGCAAGCGCGCTTTAAAGCGCGGTTCAGGAACGCTTATACTGTTTAGGGGGGGACATGGGCTTTTAAAAGCAATTTTTAGGGACTGGAACCTGACCAACATCGACCCTCAAGAGAAGAACAAATGGAGAACAGGAGTAAGGACAGCCATACGTGTAGCAAGCCAGCTATCTGGAAGGGAGCCCACTGATGTGGCCGAAGCTTCTACCCCTGCACGTTAAATACGAAACCCGGGAGTGAGTGAGTGAGTGTACACTATTAAAGTTATTATGACACCAGAAATATTGCGCAATATTGTTATGTTCTCGTAAAATGTGAAGAAAAACGCAGTTTTTGGGTTTGTATGAGCTGTAACGATGGTCAGGAGGGTTCAATATTTTGCAGAAGAGGTCCGGCAAATCACCATGTCAGTGCCGGACGATGATGACAGCGATTACCCTGTTTATTTGCGGGTACAAAGATGATTTGAA
This sequence comes from Fragum sueziense, assembly GCA_963680895.1. Lineage (NCBI taxonomy): Eukaryota > Metazoa > Mollusca > Bivalvia > Cardiida > Cardiidae > Fragum > Fragum sueziense. The sequence goes on along the minus strand of OY804602.1, from coordinate 7,572,627 downwards.
CATTAGAAATGTTTCAGAGACTTCAAATAGTGACTCCAATAGTGATTCCGATAACCCTAAACCAAATCAAGTCCCAAATTGTAGGGGTGGGGTGGTCGGGGGTCGTGGCAGGGGGCCTGACAGGAGTCATTGGGCTAGGGGTCGAGATTTTAATGAGATGCACATTTTCTATCAGTTACTCATCATATTGTTAAAGGAAATTGAATAACCTTTCCAATGATATATAGTTTTATGGGTATTCTGCTGGTAAAATCTATTTATTATGCATGTGTATACACAAAGTGCTTGGAAATAGGGAAAAAGTCATTTCTGGGAAATAATTCTGCAAATGAAAGGGTTAACCCTTTTCCAAACAAGACCTGGTTTTGACGTCCCATACAGAAAAGGCTTGGAAAACATTGAAGCAAAAGAAGAAACTGCTGATAACCAGCAGTTTCTCCTTTTGTCTCAATATTTTCTGTGCCATATTTTACACAAATCCTTTCTTTTATAACATCCATTTTGTCTTGAGGCAGTTTATGAAGTGGATTACCCTAATTTTTTGTCGTTTGGGAAAGGGTTAAACAAGCTGGAAAACATGCTTAAACAACATTTTTCTTTTTAACGTTTTCTTTACCCTTACCCACACATTCACAAGACCTGGTTTTGACGTCTCTAATAGAAAAGGTTTCGGAAAACATTGAGACAAAAGAAAAAACTGCTGATAACCAGCAGTTTCTCCATTTGTCTCAATATTTTCTGTGTTATATTGTATACAAATCCCTTCCTATTTAACATCAATTTTCTTGCCTAGAGCAGTTTCTAAATAGGACCACCCTAAAATTATGTCATTTGGGAAAGGGTTAACAGCAAAACTTTTGACAACTGATGGTCCTAAATCACAGCAGTTGCAGGAGGCAAAAAATAAAGTAATTGAATGTACAACATTTTCTAATATCAGGGTTTTCTTCTTTTGCCTAAATATTTTCTCAAGTGTTTTCTAAAAGGGACATCAAAACTGTTGTTTGGGACAGGATTAATTAATGTTTTCCCAAGCTTTCTGTGTTAGATTTGATTTTATTTATTGGGATTTAGCCCTTTCCCACACATTGACGCTTTTGGACGCCCCACAAAATAAAGGCTTTGGAAAACATTGTGGAAAATGAAGAAATTGCTTGTGACAAGCAATTTCTTCATTTCCCACAATGTTTTCCATCCAAAAAGACATAAAAATAAAAAATTCCATCCACTTGAAATTGTCGTCTGCAAGATCTTTGAATTTGGAACACCCTAATTTTTTGTTGTTTGGTAATGGGTTAACCCCATTTTCAACTGCTATGGTCATATTGCAGCGGCTGGACTCTGGAGCACCTATTTCTGTGTTAGAGACAGCAAAAGCAAGTCTTGATTTACAAGACTGGGTTCATTGTCTGGATAAGGGTTGAAAAAAGCTCAGTTTCAGAACGAAGAATCAAATTGATGGCATCAGTCCCAGTTTGAAAATGGATATCTTTCAATAGCAAATTATGACATTAAGGACAATTACATTGAGGCATACATTTTCTTTGATTGGCATTAAGTTTATATTTTTGTAAAGCATACATGAGTTCCATTCTTAAACTGTAGCTGATCCATTACTAGTAAGGGGCTTCAAACATACAAAAAGCTGTTATTTGTTTTATTATTTAATATTGCATGATTTCAACCAAATTTCTGCATGACTTCAACAAGACTTACTCTTCAACAAGACTTACTCAATTTAGAAAAATGGGAGAGAACCTGGTCAATGGAATCTAACCCTGATAAATGTGAAATTTTGAGAATAACGAGGAACAGACACCCACTAATCTATCCATACAGACTACATCACGCAGAACTCAAGGCAACAAATGCAGCCAAGTACCTAGGTGTCACCATTACTTCTGATTTAAACTGGTCTAAACACATTGAAAACATTACATCCAAAGCAACATCAACCCTCCGCTTCATCCAAAGAAACGTTAGAACTAATAACCGACAGGTCAAAATAGCTGCATATAATACCTGTGTAAGACCACAGTTAGAATATTGCTCATGTATATGGCATCCGTGGCAAAAAACCCTTTCCCACAATATCAAAAGAGTGCAAAGGTCGGCAGCTAGATATGTCATGAATGACTATAACTACACCAACAGCGTCACCCAAATGATAAATACTCTAGAATGGAAATCCTTATACGACAGAAGACTACATAATTCCCTCATACTGCTTTACAAAATTAGAGCTGGTACAATTGCTTCACATAGATAATAGTCACCTTTTTCCAACCAGAAATCTTAATTATCTTATTCCTTTCTCCAAGACCCAATACTATACTACCGGTAACTCCTTTTTCCCTAGAACAGTAAAACTTTGGTACACTCTACCAATCAGTATCAAGTCTAGCCCTAGTCTCGGCATATTCTCAGAGAGACTAGCGGCAGTCAATCTTGTATAAACCAATATCTGCTTTTACTTTTTAATTGTAGCATACTGTCCTCTTTTACAATTTTAACCATGTAAAATATCTTTTCTTTAACAGCTCTTTTACCGGTTATTAGCACACCTTCACATAGTTGCAAACTTGCAATAATGTAACAGACTTTTTTCATCCTGTCAGGAGTCCATGAACACCACAAAATCATCAAAGTTCATGGAGTACGATATCGCAGCTAACCTTCACACAGTGATATTAGATAATCGGCAATCGATTGTTGGGTTAAACAGTAGAAAATGAAATAATCAGGCTATGTACAGAGGGGGGTTCGTTTGAACAAATGACTTTTAAATTGTCAAATAATGGATACTAGCCAAGCCAGGGTTCAACTTCAAGATTATGACCCCTGCCGGATTGACAAACTCTGGTATTGCCGACTGCCAAGACTGGATCTTGGTTTAAAATCTCACCAAAAAGGCCTAAAGTGGTCATGACCGAATCAGCCACTTGTTAGATGCATCCGAATTAGGAATGCTCTAGAGAACAACCACCTGTTGCTGTAAAAGAATGTGCTAGCTAAATCAACATATCTGTGAGCATGAATTGAAATCAACAATTTACAGCATAGCATGATTTGTACAGATGTCATTATACAATACGTTCAATTTACAAAGTCCATTATTCATGACATAGATCCAGATTGGTCTGCACAACCTGCATTTCTTCGTTAGCTGGTTTAGTCTACTTACAAGGTCTGACACATTTTACGAATAAAATTGGTTAAAGAAAATGATTCTAAATTCATAGTAGATTACTGATAAGCATTCTCACCTGAGTGCCACACGGACACTTGAGTTGTCATCCTCCTTTTTCTCTGTCAATGTCATTCTCACTTGATTTTTTGATTATCCGAACTGCTAGGAAACTTGAAATCTCAATGTCAACAGCTGCATTCTATCCGAACTTATCCATTATTTCACGGTAAACTATGAAGCACAGCACTCATGACATCATTCTGATTTGTGCAAATATTCACAAATTCACATTTTAATTGACGTTTACGTGAAAAATAGCAAATAATCAACTTCTCATCGTGAGATTTCGGTTATGGAGAACGTCAGCGACATCTAACCTTTATCACAATCAAGGGACGTAACTGTTACGTTACAAGTACAGACTGGGTCAAAAGTATTGTATCCAAATCATTACATTTACAGCATAGCACTTTAGTAAAAAATGTTTTGAAGCCTTTATGGATTGTCTGTTTGTTTTAAAGAATTTATAGACATAAATGAAAAAGTGAAATTAATTTTTTTTGAAGGGGGGTGCGTTTCTCATTTTCCCTCAATGTTTTATTCACAACCCTTTTCAGAAGGCCATGTTTGCAGTAAATAAATTGAAATTGCACGTGTAGAAGCATTGTAGTCCTGAAAATGAGAAAATTGTGACTTGTTATGAAAATAAATGACCAATTTTATGATTTTTGTGCATTCTTCATTCTTTATTTAGAAACAGAAGACATGGAAATCGATTTAAATAATTGTAATCTGCTGTTCTCACAAAATTTGGGAGGAAAACATCTGTAGAAACAGGTTAGGCAAAATTTAACGCTTTCCCAAACGACAATATTTTAAAGTGATCCACATAAAAAACTGCCACAAATGACAAAATTTAAGTAACTAAAGATAGAATTTGTGTAAAATATGGTAGATCTATAGAAAATATTGAGACAAAAGGAGAAAGTGCTGGTTATCAGCACTTTCTCCTTTTGCCTCAATGTTTTCTCAAGCCTTTTCTTCTAAGGACGTCAAAAGCAGGTCTTGTTTGGGAAAGGGTTAAGCAAAATCCAAATTTGGAATTGAGTGGCTTTGACCAAGGGACTTACAAACCTGTGTTGTGGTCCCGTAGACATGTAGGCTTACAAAGTTCCAAAGTGATAACTTGAGTGGTAGTGGAGATATTGAAACTTACGCATACATGTAATTTCCCTATCAAAGACCTGGTTGTGACTTCCTGACTGGATAACACTGTACATAAAAAGCATTTAACCCATTCCCAAACAGTATTCCATAAAATAAAGGCTTTATTAAACATTGTGGAAAGTAGAGAAAAAGCTTGTGACAAGCAATTTCTTCATTTCCCACAATATTTCTACCAAGAACAGCCATAAAATGTAAAATTTCATTCACTTGGTTTTGTAGTCTGCAACATCTTTCAATTTGGGACAATCTAAATTTTTGCCATTTGGGAAAGGATTAAGAATACAAGTTTTGTTTGTGAAACATAAGTGCCCCAAAAATAGCACATGTTAAATTTTGGGCAGAGATACAGACAGACAAGTAAAACAATTCATCCCTGATCTTTCTATTACGAGGGCATAAAAATGCTGATTAGAAGCAAATTTTCTGTAGTTCTCAGGCAAGTCAGGACGGAATTGGTGACAAGCAAATCCTTTGTTTTCCACAATGTTTTCCAAAGCCTTTATTTTGTGGGGCATCCAAAGGCATAAATATGTGGGAATGGGTTAAGAAAAGATTCATTGTTGAGCAAGATGTAAAACTCCTATACAGACAGCAATCAACAACTTACATTATAGGTATTTTCATAAATCCTTCATACATGTATTTTGATAATTTAACAGCTTTCAAATCATACTTTTCTTGACACTTCTATTCAAAGAAAGTAATAATACATATTATACCAGTGGGGATTGATTGAATAGGGTTTAACACCACTTTTAACTGCAATTTTAATATTACAGCAGCTAAGGCACCTAACTATTGGTTCATGGTATTTCTGTCACCAGTACAACCACAATATCCAGTCTGACCCTCCAGTTGCTGTCTCACTTAGATGATTCACATCCAATGGTGAGAAACATGACTTTTGTCAAATGTCAGAAAGGATATTGACAGAGCCAAGGTTTGAACCCGTGACACCTGGATTAATAGAATCCAGAAGTTATCAGCTGAGCTATCCAGGCTCAACAATATAACCAGTGTAGGAAAAGCAAACGAAAAGTGAGAGCCATTTCTAGAAAATCAACCATGTTTATTGACTGTAAAATTCGGATAGCACTGTATAAAACATAACAAAACATATCTCTTTACAAACAAATGCCCAAACTTGCATTGACAATAATTTCAAAATCATATTTACAATTAACTCTTTTCCAAACAAGACCTTGTTTGACGTCCCTAATGTAAGAGGCTTTGATAAACTTTGATTGGCACATTCTTCTTTTGCCTCAATATTTTCTGAGCTATCTTGTACTTAATTCCTTTCTTTAGCAACACTCATTTTGTCTTTCTCAGCAGCTTTCAAATTAGACCACTCTAAACTTTTGTCGTTTAAGACAGGGTTAATATATCACCAGTATCAATTGACCAATAAACCCATTATTACATGGCAAAATTTAAGACTTGTCCAAATTAAAAGGTTGTTGCATATACTGTACATGTAATGATATCAAGAGTGTGGAGTTTCACATTTTCTGGGGGTTTTGTTTAGCAAACAATGTCGATAATGAAGAAATTGCTTGTAAAAAGCAATTTCTTCATTTTGCACAATGTTTTCCAAAGCCTTTATATTGTATGGTGACAAAAAGTGTCACTGTTTGGGAATGGGTTAAACCAGTCCCACATAACGATGCTCCTTGACACCCCACAAGATTACCAGACAATCCCCTGTTAATTAACCCATTTCCAAACAGTGACGCTTTTTGACGCCCCAGGATAGAGGTTCTGGAAAACATTGTGTAAAATGAAGAAATTGTTTTTTACAAGTAATTTCTTCATTTCCCACTATGTTTTCTACCAAGACAGTCCAAAAAATGTAGAATTTCATTCAATTTGCCATATGCAACATTTGTGTTGGAGATTATTGGATGAAATTGTTAAAAGCACAAACGACGAAAGTTTGGAATATCTATTTAAGCCATACCCTCTCAGTGACGCTTTTTGATGCTCCTCAAGAAAACGTTTGGCAAAATATTGTGGAAAATGAGATAATTGCTTGTACCAGGCAATTTCTTCAAAATCCACAATGTTTTCTAACTGAAAATGGAAAGAGTTTTGAAATTTCATCAATTAGAAATTGTCATATGCAACATTTTTCTAATTGGAACAACTGTGAAATTGACACAGTCTTAATCTGATTAAAACCAAGTTTCATCTTATCTTTATACAGTAATATCTACTGGTCATCAGTTAGGGTTCATCTTCCATGACCTGTGAATATTGATATTGATTAATCTTAATCTAACTAATCAAATCTATTACTACACATGGTTATCCATGACAAACATATGCAACAAACACATGGTTTTAAAATGACATGTCATCAAGGGATTGTTTTCACTTTTAATTGTTTTCTTGTAAACATGTATTTGATTGATCAGAGGAAAAGGTCTCTGAAGATGACCCCTAACTGCCAGATGTTACTTTAAAGTTAACATAGGATTTTCATATAAGATTGGAACAGACTAAAATTATGTCATTTGGGAAGGACTAAGTGTCAGTGACCTTGACTTCTCAACATTTATCAAATTTGACTGGTCTAGTCTAGTTTGGGAGGTATTTGGCCCTTTCAGAAAGAAGACCTGGATTTGACATTCCTTGAAATAAAGATTTCAGAAAACATTGAGGCAAAAGAAAACAAGAGTTGTCCGCGGACAACGTAGCTCGCCTATACAGGTGCTTGTCACAACAAGAGCTGTCCGAAGACAGCGCGCTCGACTTTCTAAGTCGCTTAGTATAAAGGGGGCATAACTCAAAATATAGTGGAGCCAGGGTCATGGGCCCTGGTAGTAAGGTAGAGGTTGTGATGGTGAATAAGTATTCCAAGTTTGGGTTGCATTCCTTTGATAGTATGGAAGTTATTGATGTTTGAAAAAACTTTAACCTTTGTTGCAACGCCGACGCCAACACCAACGCCCGGGTGACAGTATAAGCTCCTATTTTCTTCGAAAAGTTGAGCTAAAAACAGCTTAATTTTTAAAAAGTAGGTCAAATTCCAAGGTCAAGGTCACAAGGTCAAAGTCCCAAATGAAAGGTCTTGGCAGGAGGTATCCATGTGTGAAATATCAAGGCTGTATCATTAATAGTGCATAAGATATTGGCCAGGTTAAAGTAGGTCAAACTCCGAGGTCAAGGTCACTAGGTCAAAGGTCATGGTCCCAAATATAAGGTCTTGTCAGGAGGTATCCTTGTGTGAAATATCAAGGCTGTATCTCAAATGGTGCCTGAGATATAGACTAGGTTAAAGTTTTTTCAAATGAAGACGCGACGCCGACGCTGACGCCGACACTAGGGCTGTGACATTAGCTCCCCGGACATAAAGTCCCGGCTCGCTAAAAATGCTAATTATCAGCATTTTCTCTTTTCATCTCAAAATTATCTGATCTATCTTTTAAACACGAAATATTATTTTAATCAACACTAATTTTGCAGTCCCCAGAAGCCGTCAAATTGTACTGGTCTAAAACTGTATTGTTTGGAAGGGTATTATAAAAACATTACCAAATAACAAAATTCTAAACCTGTACAAAATGGAAAACTAGAACTGTCGCAAAGCGGACAAATACCCCCCCCCCCCCCCCAGCGCGTTGTCACTGAAAAAGTGCTAAAGTTCAAAGTGGCATAACTCTGAAACTACTGCCTGGATCAAGATGAAAATGGCAGGTGCACAACTTCATATGATAGGAAACAACCTGCTAAAATTTCAGCAAAATCGGTCAAAATCTGTGGGAGGAGAAGAGGACACAAAATTATGTCTATGGACGGATGGACAGACGGACGGACGGACAACCTGAATCCTGTATAGCCCCCATAACGTTGTTGTGGGGGGTATAAATAGCTGCAGAAGACATTTTCAATGTGAAGAAATTCTGAAATTTTACGACTTTTAGGGTAGAAAACATTGTGGGAAATGAAGAAATTGCTTGTCACAAGCAATTTCTTCATTTTCCACAATGCTTTCCCAAGCCTTTATCTTGTGAGGCGTCAAAAAGTGTCATTCTGCATTAATGGGTTATGGCATGTGGTGCAACTTCCCATGTCACCACTGTCAGAGATTCGATAAAGATCCAGATGAGATGAGATCAGGATTTCTTGGACATTTTTCTGGCCTGCCAGGTCTCAAACTTGGAATATGCTGTAGTGAGAAGTTCTTGCATGTGACTAGTAAGCTGGAAATAAACAAAACAAAATTGGTTTGTTACAGAGCATTAAATAAAAGGGGATGAAGACAGTCTGTGTAAATGTTGCCAAGTACAGGTATTTGGTGATAATTATATTGTATGGCAAATTCGACATGTGGTTCAGTAGCTCAGTGGTTAGAGTGTAGGAAAGGTATTCCTGAGGCCCTGGGCCTGGTCGAGTCACAATACTTTTCACCACCTGTTACATCAATTCAAGTCCAAACCATATGTTGTGAGTATTTATTCTAATTGTCTGAGGAAGATGATCCCATTTCAAATGATCGAACTCTACATACGGTTTGGTCAACAATAATCAAAGCTTGGGAAAGCATTTGAGAGAAAAGCAGAAAATGCTGATAACCAGTAATTCCTCCTTTTCCTTTATCTTTCCAGGCACATGAAGATTCCAAGTTTGTATCAAGGTAAAGGTATTCCAGAAAGGGGCCTAACCCTTTCCCCAATAGCAAAATTTTAGGGTGGTCCTATCCCAAAGCTCCTGAAAATGACAAAATGAGTGCAAATAATCATAAGTGTACATAATAGGTAAGAAAATATTTAGGCAAAATATTATCAGCATTCCTTCTTTTGCCTAAATATTTTCTCAAGCCTTTTAGAATAAAGATGTCAAACCAGAGGCTCGTTCTTTAGAGCGAGATTTTTTGAGATTTTTATACCCCCCACAACAAAGTTATGGGGGGGTATACTGGAATCAGGTTGTCCGTCCGTCTGTCCGTCCGTCCGTCCGTCCGTCCGTCTGTCCGTCTGTCCGTCCGTCCGTGGACATAATCTTGTGTCCTCTTCTCCTCCCACAGTTTTTGACCAATTTTTCTGAAATTTTATCAGGATGTTCCCTATCATATGAAGTTGTGCACCTGCTATTTTCATCTTGATCCAGTCAGTAGTTTCAGAGTTATGCCACTTTGAAGTTTTTAAGGGGGGGGGGGTGGACATAATCTTGTGTCCTCTTCTCCTCCCACAGTTTTTGACCAATTTTTCTGAAATTTTATCAGGATGTTTCCTATCATATGAGGTTGTGCACCTGCAATTTTCAACTTGATCCAGTCATTAGTTTCAGAGTTATGCCACTTTGAAGTTTTTAATGGGGGGGGGGGGGGCGGGGGCATAATCTTGTGTCCTCTTCTCCTCCCACAGTTTTGGACAATTTTTTCTGAAATTTTATCAGGATGTTTCCTATCATATGAAATTGTGCACCTGCAATTTTCATCATGATCCAGTCATTAGTTTTACATTTATGCCACTTTGAAGTTTTTAATGAGGGGGGGGGGGGGGGGGGGGGGAGTGGTCAAAATTTACAATTTGGTTTCTGTGTTCTAACTCGAGAACCGTTTGACCTAGGATCATGAAACTTTACACAGTTGTTGCCCATGACCAATGGAGGTGCCCCATCGTTTTGGGGTCACCAAGGTCAAAGGTCAAGGTCACAGTTAGACTTTGTTTAAAATTCGTTTCCATGCTCTAAGTCAAGAACATTTTGACCTATAGCACTTTTTCAGTGACAAGGCCCTAGTGGGGGGTATTCGTCCGCTTTGCGACAGTTCTAGTTGAAGATGTTTTAGGATAAAGCATTCATTAGAGCAAGATTTTTAAGGCACCCATTACCCTATACTTTATGCAGGACCCCTCGATTAACTCTGTAGAAACAATATGAGAGAATTGACCGAGTTGTTCCAAATGCTCCAGGGTACGATGGTAATGCTCCATACTTAATATAAATGATGTCATTATGACGTCATTTGTATGGAGTATGGAGCATTTGGAACACCTCGGTCAGAATCTAGTTCTTAAAAAGGCTTTATCAAAAACATCTTAAGATCTTAAAAAATCTCGCTCTAAAGAACGCGCCTCAGACCTTGTTTGGAGGGCTTTTAATTAAGCATGAGGATTATCCAGGTAATACTTACATCCATACTGTAATGGCTCTGTTGTAACTTGTCCTTTAATGGATTCAATTTGGCCATGTGGAAACGTTCTAATGTGGATTTCATTTTAACAACCTGCAAAATGAAAAATTGTGAAGTGATTGATAGAATGGGAGTTACCGCCTCTTTTAACTGCTATGGTCATATCTTGGTGACTGGAGCAACTAACCCCACAATCATATTATTTCGCTCACCGGTACTACCAAAACATCCTTTCTAAGCCTCCAGCTGCTCACCCACATAAGTTTATAGTTATCCAACCATTGGATGTTTGCCACAGCCCAAATTGTAAATATAACGAATATTTTATACAGGTAATACACAGCCTTGTCTCTACCTTTGAGAACATTTCCTAAATACAGTCGACACTCGTTGTGTCGAAGTCATAGGAACCATCAAATTACCTCGACATATCCGGAGTTCGACTCATCCGATTTTTGTTCATTTTTATTGAAATAATATTTGGCCATTTTTGTTGTTCATCAAGTACGTTCATAATAGAAATATAGTAGGAAAAGGAAAGAAATTGCTCGAAACGAGCAATTTCTATCCTTTTCCTTCTTTATTTCAATGGCTGTTCATATTTCAAAATGATTTTGTTCAGCATTTTAGATGTCCATTGTTGATGATCGGGCAATACTTTAACTTCGACTTGAGCGAAAATTCGACTTATCCAATGTCGACATAACGAGTGTCGACTGTATTTTTCTGCAGTCATCTCCTCAATCACAGAAGCTTTGTAATATTTGAAGACCTTATAGTTCAAGAAGGAAGTACTAGCAATTTTCAACACTTGTCTGATTCTAAGCTTTAACATATCTCATATTATTAAATGTTTTTAATTCTAAACGACTTCATAATGTGATAGGTTAACCCTTCCCCAAACAAAACCTGTTTTGATTTCCCTGACAGAGAAGGCTTTGGTAAACATTGGGACGATCAGCATTCTCAATATCTTCTGTGCTATATTGAACACAAATTCTATAAGATCTGTATCAAATTCAATTCTGTCCTCTGTTGCAGCTGTCAGATTAGAAATATTTTTGCTGTTTGGGAAAGGGTTAAAAAGCTAACAAACCTTTTCTTCTAATGATGGCGTATTGGTAGGAAAACAGAGCCAGAAATGTCGTAGTAGCTCACATAGAGCGTTATATTGATCTTTCAGCTCTTTCTGTATGTCATCTGGAACCATTTCTGTCGATATAGATATCAAATCATAAAGAACATACATCAAGGTATGGCTCACGATAAATGACCTGGCACAGCAACTCTAGCTATTAGCTGGGGATGCTCTTCCAGGTCATTTAATGTTAGATATAAAGTGATGACAGACAGAATATCATGCAAACAAATGAATTTGATTAACAAATCATTGATCACAACCTCTTAAACCTTCCTAAACAAGCCCTGGGTTTGATGTCCCTAATAGAAAACACATAGGGAAATATGGAGACAAAAAAAGGAAATGCTGATGACCAGACAGTCCCCGTTTTGTCTCAATACTTTTTTATATTGTAAATAAACTCTGCTTTATCGAAAACATATTTTTGTCTACAGCAGCTTAAAAATTGGAAAATTCTCTTTTTGGCATTTGGGAAAAGGGACAAAAGAGATATCACTATTTTAGTTTTCACCATTTTGGTTGAAACAGCAAACATGGCAGAGACAAAGTTTTATCAAAGTTTCTACTTTCATCAGATTTGTTATAAAATCTCTGAAGCCAAAAACTTTATTTGAACAAAATCTTTGACAAAAATCAAGCAGTGTGGGTCAGAGATGCTGACCATAACTTTAACTGAATTTGTTCTTTGATTGTTCAATTGATACTTTGTAGTAGCGATAATTAATTGATTAACCCTTACCCAAACAACAAAATTTTAGGGTGATCCACTTTTAAGAACTGCCATAAATGACAAAATAGATGTTATTAAATATAGCATTTGTGTGAAATATGGCACAGAAAATATTGAGGCAAAAGGAGAAAATGCTGGTTATCAGCAGTTTCTTCTTTTGTTTCAATGTTTTCCCAAGCCTTTTCTTTTTGGGACGTCAAAATCAGGTCTTGTTTGGAAAAGGCTTGATTGAATATATTCTTTAATTGATCCATTGATACTTTGTAGTAGTGACAATTAATTGATTAATAATCTGACGAGACAAAAAGCAAACTTACGACTAAGTTGTTGTTGACTTGTACCCTGCATTAATATACCACCAGGAGAGAGTTCACCCAACACACTTATTGCTGTATTGCCTAATAACACCTGTAATGTAATTAGCATGTTTAACCCTATATAAACATGTCAAGTTGTTGACTTGTACCCTGCATTAATATACCACCAGGAGAGAGTTCACCCAACACACTTATTGCTGTATTACCTAATAACACCTGGAATGTAATTAGCATGTTTAACCCTATATAAACATGTCATGTTGTTGACTTGTACCCTGCATTAATATACCACCAGGAGAAAGTTCACCCAACACACTTATTGCTGTATTGCCTAATAACACCTGTAATGTAATTAGCATGTTTAACCCTATATAAATATGTCATGTTGACTTGTACCCTGCATTAATATACCACCAGGAGAGAGTTCACCCAACACACTTATTGCTGTATTGCCTAATAACACCTGTAATGTAATTAGCATGTTTAACCCTATATAAATATGTCATGTTGACTTGTTCCCTGCATTAATATACCACCAGGAGAGAGTTCACCCAACACACTTATTGCTGTATTGCCTAATAACACCTGTAATGTAATTAGCATGTTTAACCCTATATAAATATGTCATGTTGACTTGTACCCTGCATTAATATACCACCAGGAGAGAGTTCACCCAACACACTTATTGCTGTATTGCCTAATAACACCTGTAATGTAATTAGCATGTTTAACCCTATATAAATATGTCATGTTGTTGACTTGTACCCTGCATTAATATACCACCAGGACATAATTCACCCAACACACTTATTGCTGTATTACCTAATAACACCTGGAATGTAATTAGCATGTTTAACCCTATATAAACATGTCATGTTGTTGACTTGTTCCCTGCATTAATATACCACCAGGAGAGAGTTCACCCAACACACTTATTGCTGTATTACCTAATAACACCCTGTAATGTAATTAGCATGTTTAACCCTATATAAATATGTCATGTTGTTGACTTGTTCCCTGCATTAATATACCACCAGGAGAGAGTTCACCCAACACACTTATTGCTGTATTACCTAATAACACCCTGTAATGTAATTAGCATGTTTAACCCTATATAAATATGTCATGTTGTTGACTTGTTCCCTGCATTAATATACCACCAGGACATAATTCACCCAACACACTTATTGCTGTATTACCTAATAACACCTGTAATGTAATTAGCATGTTTAACCCTATATAAATATGTCATGTTGTTGACTTGTTCCCTGCATTAATATACCACCAGGAGAGAGTTCACCCAACACACTTATTGCTGTATTGCCTAATAACACCTGGAATGTAATTAGCATGTTTAACCCTATATAAACATGTCAAGTTGTTGACTTGTACCCTGCATTAATATACCACCAGGAGAGAGTTCACCCAACACACTTATTGCTGTATTACCTAATAACACCTGGAAAGTATGTGAACATACATGTATTCTTCTACTGCAAATACCATAGAATAGTTGACTATTATATGAAACTGATTGGTTGACAGTAGTACACACAGGCCGTTAGAACAAGTTTGACCTTAGCTCTGGGACGAAAAACTTTATTCAATCCAATATAATGATAGATAATAAATACTTTATAATATTGAGACCAGCATTTTCTCTGTTGTTCTCACAACATTAACCATATCCCCAACAACAAAATTTTATTGTTGCCTAATTTGAAAACAGCTGCAAGCAACAAAATGGGTGCTAATAAAGAAAGAATTTGTGAGCATTATAGCTAAGAAAATATTGAGACAAATGGAGAAACTGCTGGTTTTCAGCAGTTTCTTCTTTTGTCTCAATATTTTCCCAGTCATTTTCTTTCAGAGACGTCAAAACCAGGTCTTGTGTGGGAACGGGTTAAGTAACACCTTTTATAGAACTGTTATGTAGGCTGCAAACAACATCAACTTTGTATCAGTATAAAGGTTTATATTGCAAGAACTTGTTCTGAAAGGGACTGTATAATGCAGTAATAATTCATTATGATTAGTACCTCTATCTCAATATTTTGGCCTATTATTACCTTTTTCAAGAGTAATTTCTGAAAATTACACTGACTACATGTTCACTGTTATTATCTGTGCCTTTAAGTGAAAAAGTAGCCATTGCAATTTTCAGCAAATTATCTTGAAAAAGGCCATGATATGCCAAAGTATTAACCCTTTCCCAAACAAGACCTGGTTTTGACGTCCCTGGTGGAATTGGCTTAGGAAAACATTGTGACAAAAGAAGAAACTGCTGATAGCCAGCAGTTTCTCCTTTTGTCTCAATATTTTCTGTGCCATATTCTACACAAATTCTATCTTTAGTTAACTTCCATTTTGGCAGTTTTTGAAGAAGATCACTGTAAAATTTTGTTGTTTGGGAAAGTATTAAGAAAAAGTTATAAATCAATACTAAAGTTTTTTTGTCCGAAAAATATTTTACAGCCTGAAGAACACTCAATATCAATATTACATACATGAGTAAGATCAGGGTTCCATTCATCTACTTCCTGAGACACGGTACTGTTGGCGGAGATGGCGTCCTCGCTCGAGGTATATCTGGTGGACGTGACGGGGGTCGGTCCGTGTAAATAACGCTCCATCTTGGACAGACGGAGGTGGATAGATCGGCTGTTCTTACCCTCGTCAAGGTCATCATATGTCAACTTCTCACGTATTCTAGCCTGAAAACAAACGCAAAATTGGACTAAAATTTCCTCTGTCATATGAATCAAAGAAAATATTTTCTTGAATTAGAATAAACACAGTGTAAAAAATAACAGTGCATTATCGATCATAGTGATCTTGCTATCTAGGACATTTCTATCTATTCCCAATGTTTCCTTAATATTTTCTCTTTAGAGTAGACAATGATATTTTAACAGTATTACTAAAGAAAATTTTTATCCCTTTCCCGAACAAGACCTGGTTTTGACGTTCCTAGAAGAAATGGCTTTGGAAAACATTGAGACAAAAGAAGAAACTGCTGATAACCAGCAGTTTCTCATTTTGCCTCAATATTTTCTGAGCTTTGTCATACACTAATTCTACCTTTATCACCGTCTATTTTGTTGTTTGAAGCAGGTTTCAAATTGAGCCACCCTGAAATTTTGTTGTTTGGGGAATGGTTAAACATGTTGTTAAGGCAAAGGTTGATGAACATTTTATCTGAAGACTACCCATGTTTCTCACCTTTTTCCTTGGTGGTTGTTCCTCTCTACCATTTTGTATGACAGGACTGCCAGGTGTTGACCCATTGGTGCCATTCTGAGATGAAGTTGGTGTGCCATTCTCGGTCGTAACTGTTTCTATAAAAGAGAGAAATGTCTTGTTTTAAACCAACATACAAATTGCTACCATCATATAACTGATTATTTTTGCAGATGCAAATGTTTGCGGATGGAGGCACAAAAAGGAGAAGTACTTTTCGATTCAATTCATATGCCACATGCACAGTCTGATCTTTTTTTTGTACCACCTGCTTGACTGAATTCTGCACAGCAAATGTATTTTTTTCTTTTTAACCCATTACCACACTGTGACACCTTTTGACTCCCCACAAGATAAAGGCTTTAGAAAACATTGTGGAAAATGAAGAAATTGCTTGTGACAAGCAATTTCTTCATTTCCCACAATGTTTTCTAAACAAAATGACCAAAAATGTAAAATTTTATTCACTTGAATTTGTCTTCTGCAACATCTTTGAATTTGGACTAGTTAGAAATTTAATCGTCTGGTAATGGATTAAATCAAGATTTCATACTAACCTGAAGCTGTCTGACTGCCAGTTTTCTCACAAGCCTTCAATACCATGGTAGAATGATGGTTAAATCTTCGTATCATAGTCAGATTGGCGTTGTTGGAGGAGGATGCCTTGTTGTCATCTTTACTGCTACCATAACCCTGTCAATTGAAAGAAGAGCTCCAGATAAGAGGGGGTAATGGATTTTAACAAGAATTGTCCGCGGACAATAAAGCTCGCCCAAACGAGAGCTTGTCACAAAGAAAAGTCATTTCCTAGGTCAAGGTAAAAAGGTCATGGCCCAAAATGAAATTTTGTAAAAGTAGGTCAAGCTCCATGGTCAAGGTCACAGGTCAAATGTGAACTGTGTTGGAATGAGGTGTCCGTGTGTGAAATATCAAGGCTGTAGGTGTAAAAGGACATGAGTTAAAGGCCAAGTTAAAGTTTTTTGAAAGTAGGTCAAACTCCAAGGTCAAGGTACAAGGTCACCGTCAAATGTGAACCGTGTTGGTAGGTGTCCATGTGTGAAATATCAAGGCTGAAGGTGCAAAAGGACATGAGATATAGGCCAGGTGAAAGTTTTTTAAAAGTAGGTCAAACTCCAAGGTCAAGGTCACCAGGTCCAAGGTCATGGTCAAATGTGAAAAGTGTTGGTAGGAGGTGTCATTGTGTGAAATATCAAGGCTGTAGGTGTAAAAGGACATGAGATAAAGGCCAGGTTAAAGTTTTTTAAAAGTAGGTCAAACTTCAAGGTCAAGGTCACCAGGTCCAAGGTCATGGTCAAATATGAAAGGTCTTGGTGGGAGGTGTCCATATGTGAAATATGAAGGCTGTAGGTGTAAAAGGACATGAGCTATAGGCAAGGTTAAAGTAGGTCAAACTCCAAGGTCAAGGTCACAAGGTCCATGGTCATGGTCAAATGTGAATCATGTTGGTAGGAGGTGTCCATGTGTGAAATATCAAGGCTGTAGGTGTAAAAGGACATGAAATATAGGCCAGGTTAAAGTTTTTTAAAAGTAGGTCAAACTCCAAGGTCAAGGTCACAAGGTCCAAGGTCATGGTCAAATGTGAATGGTGTTGGTAGGAGGTGTCCATATGTGAAATATCAAGGCTGTATGTGCAATAGGGCATAAGATATAGGCCAGCTTAAAGTTTTTTTAGGCCAGGTTAAAGTTTTTAAAAGTAGGTCAAACTCCAAGGTCAAGGTCACAAGGTCAAAGTCTCAAATGAAAGGTCTTGGTGAGAGGTATCCACATGTAAGATATGAAGGCTGTAGGTGTAATATGGCATGAGATATAGGCCAGGTTAAAGTTTTTTAAAACGGTCAAAAAGTGGGTAAAACTCCAAGGTCAAGGTCACAAGGTCAAAGGTCATGGTCTCAAATTAAAGGTCTTGGTTAGAGGTACCCACAGGTGAAATATGAAGGCTGTATCTCTAACAGGGCATGAGATATGGGCCAGGTTAAAGTTTTTGCGGACGCTGACGCCGACGCCGACATCCGGGGGTATGACAATAGCTCTTCCGAGACTATCGTCCCGGGCGAGCTAAAAATGTGAAATATCTTTAAATGTTACACAAACCCTTTATCATAAGTACTCATTGAAATTGTCTCCAAGAGACGATTCCATAGAGTACCACAACATAGGGTTTGGAGTTGAAATAACAAAGTTAGAATGTCTATACCCCTCTTACCTGTTGCTCTGGAAAGAGAATGTGCAAAATATCAGGTACTTTTTTATGTTCCTGTATTGAAAGATTGAGGGCTCATTGATTTACCAATAACTGCCAGTCTGTCCATACCTGTGTCTGTCCTAAATTTACCATGAAAACTTACAATTTCTGGGACATTTCTTCATGGTCACACTGGCATGATCATTAAATTTGAAATATGGAAGACTATTATCAATGGAGACACTAAAGTCAAACATTTGAAAAGTTTCTTCAGATTTACTTTTTTTATTGAGCTACAAAGCAACAAGAAAGAAAAAAATAAACAGATTCAGTTTACCTCTTCCAAAGTTTTATCTTTATATGTTGTTAAATCTACCAGCGGATCATTGTTCTGACGTTCTACTTCACTCTGTATTTCTGAAATTAACAGCAAGATCTTACCATGACCTTGAAAATAGGTCAACAAATTTACAGCAATGTCAAAGAAAGGGGAAAAGGCTGTTTGTCATCATATTTTCTTCTTCTTCTTCTTGAGAGTTTCTTTTCTCACAGCCTTTTGGCTAAGTATTACACAAGTATGAAAAAAGCTGGAACACCTTTCCAAAAGACACACTCATTGTGAAAGGTGTGCAAGCCGGATTCTTACCTGTCATAGATAGAGATCAGGACGGTCCACCAAAGAAAAACAAGATGTGTTTGTGCAACACTAATGCCCCCGAAAATGCTATTGGTAAATTTTCATGTTATGTTTCGGACAGACAAACAGATGGACAGGCAACAGACAGACAATGGTAAAACCTGTTTCTCACATTATCGAGGTTTCCCAATTATCGAGGATTTCACTTGTTTTGCCGCTTTTTCCACATTTAAATGTCACAGTGCGAGCTGGCATTCTAGCTACTATTCATTTAAAGTGACATTTCAGAATTTTTTGTCATAAATTTTACTTTTATTTTTTTCTGAAAGAGCATATTTCCTTATGAAAATTCTGAAAATTTCAAGCCAAAATGTTTCGCCGTTTACGAGAAATTTATATTTTTGTGTTAAAATTGAACAAATTGTTGTGGACAACAGTTCGGATTTATATGCAATTTATCGATTATGTCTCAACTTTAAACGCGTGTTTCTCGCTTATTGGCAACAACTTCAAAAAACAAATAGTATTTATACTCATTAGAATAACCAATCTTGGCATCAAGACATACTTTAAAAAATTGAAATTGGAATGAAATGTCCCTTTAAGGAATGAATGCAATTTTATTTTTTTCATGCAGGTATGAAAAATAAAATCTAATCACACTGTATGAATCTGCGAAGCGGTTCATACAAAAGTAGTTTTCATACTTCTTATTTCCCATCTGATCTGAGCCTTTACATCGCGTATGAATTCACGTTATTTGGGTATTTAGAAAAAAATGGCCACCATTTTTTTTAAAATTTTGAAGCAAGCACAAAATCAAGCATAAAACTGAGCTTTGAAGCGTCAAATGAGACCATGATAAAAGGGTAAAACGAAGTGAATACAATTAAAATGTTCTAGTCTATGATCATTCCAAATGACCAGTCTAAAACAAGGGAGATTACTGCAAATGAGTAAGACAGCTTCTGACAGAGAGAAAACGAAACAAACAAGCAAAAATACAGAAACAAACAGAGGAAACTAATGAATTGCAGGTGTTTTAAGCACGGAGGATAATCATCATTGATCGGATCGCATCTTTATCGTATTCTGTGATGTGTCTTTGGGTTGCTTTGACCAGACGGGAAAAAATACAGTCTGTGTCGAGTGACTTGAATATGTCTCTAAATACAATTTCAACGTCTTCAGCATTCACATCTCATGCTCCCGTCAATGGATAATGGACGAAAATCATGAAAGGATAAGGTTAGTTCTCTGTTGATTGTTCATGTTTATCTATTTTTTTACAGATAGATCTAGGTATGTTCCAGCAGCGAGTGCAACTGTTCAAGTGTATCCCATGAATGTGCATGATTCATTCATGTTTTGTTGGTTCATTGGTTTTTGTTGTTGGGTTTTTTTTTCTTCAAATTCTCATATTTGTGTATTTCTCTATAGCTGTTACATTAAGTAAAATCTGATTCAGATGCAGGGTTTCACTTCTAGACTTTTAGGAAAGGTAGGTGGTGTGTTTTACACAAAAATAGTCCCGTCAATTTTTTTTTTCATGGAGTTATGAAAAAAAAAATTCAACCAATCAGAACGCTCGGATTTCAATGAAATCAACTAATATTAAATTATTCGAAAATACAGCAACTTTATTCACATCAAATAAAACGACAATGCGTCAAAAGCAAGTAATTATCCACTTTCATATTTGCTGTGCCACAAAAGTAAGAAAAATAATTACATATTAAAAATATGAAATTTTATTCAATATTTCAAAGATTTCATGAAAAAAAACAACAACAGTACTTTGTCAACTGCAAAATGATAATAGCTTTAACAACTTTGAATAATATTCACAATCCATATCCTCATATATGACGTCATATTATGCAAATCCTCGATAATTGGGAAGTTTTCCGAATTTCAATGTTGGTCAACCAAGCAACTTCCGGGAAAGAATTTTGACATTTAAAATTCCTCGATTTTGACAAAAAAATCGCAGAAGGTACTCCTTGTCCTCTTCTTACGTTTGAATAATTTAAATTATGAAAAGGTCAATTCCCTTGACAGCGCGAGATGCAATTCTCCTTATGTCCTCGATAATTGGAGAAAAGGGGATACATTCCATCTATCGATACAGGGCATCGAAATACCAACATACAAGATAGTGTCTGCTTCTCACTGATATCATCAAAATGAAAAAGGATAGACAATAAAAGAAAGTGAAACATTTCCATTTGTAAGTATAACATACCTAGTCTATAAGTCTATCAACAATAAATTGCCTGATTACATGTCTTCACTTTTAAAAGAAAGTAATAAACTAAATCTTAGGTCTTACACTAATAGAACTCTTGAAATACCCAAACCTAGAATAGAATTCTTTAGAAAATCTTTCACCTATTCTGGTCCAAAATTATGGAACCAGATCCCCATCTTGGTAAGAGAAAGTGAAAATGTTCAAAAGTTCAAATCTGCGTACTTAGCATGGTGGTATTCTAGTGGAAAAAACATGCCTGTACATACATGAATAACAATTGAAATTTATCATATCGTCGGAAGTGTAGGCATATGTTGTAACTACAGCTTTGATTAGCTGTTGTTACAATGTTTTCCAATACAGCCGACAATATGTGATTTGTTCAGTAATCTTCTTTTAAGAATCTGAACTTTGTATTTTCTTTGTAATTATTACTATTTTCTACAGTCAAATTGCTATCCTATATACATTACGATACAATATGAATGATGTACAGAGGTAATGGCTGAGGAATAAATTGTATTAATTGTCCAAATGCCCCTTGCTAATACTTTCTGTCTATTATAAAATATGAATTTGTCTTTTTTGTATCCATTTTGTATCCATTTTAAAGGAGAACATGCTTATAACAACTTTTTCTTTTACCATTAATTTTATTCTTGTGCTTCAAAACTGGTCTTGTTTGAGAAGAGCTTAATATGGGTAACTTTTACAAAATTGCATTACAGAATTGCATAGATTCTTTTTTCTCTTTTGTTGTACATATTTACATTTGTTTTATGCTTTGTCTTTGTAAATATTTGTAGAGGCCCACAGGGAAGACTGGGTATTATCCCAACTGTGTAGCCTCGTTAAATAAAGTCTTTATTATTATTATTATTATTATTATTATTATTATTATTATTATTATACCTTCTTCATCCTTTTTAGCACATTCAGAGAAGAGATCTTTAGTTGATAATGCTGTTCTGTCTCGATGAAAATAATGGGATTGAAAGAATCTGGTCCAAAATTCACTTTCTGACATTTCATGTGGAACATACTCCGCATGTTTCTTCTTTACTGTAATTGAACAATATAACATACAGAACTACAGATAAGAGGGGGTGAGCGATTTTTAAAATGTAATATTTCATTTATAATTCAATAAACCTTATGTTGTGGGTACTCATTGGCAGGCGCATACCCAGCCATACTCCCATACTCCTGGGAGTACCTCGAATTTGAAAACTGATTTTTTTTCTGTGGCCTACTTTAAAATGCTCCCCTAGAGAGGCTCTGTCCATTCACCCCACTGGGGGGGGGGGGGGGGGGGGGGGTCTGCGCCCCCAGACCCCCTTCTTCTTTTTGGCAAGGGAGTACTTCAATTTTGGCTCCAGGTATGCCCCTGATTGGAATCGTCTCACCGAAACGATTCTAATGAGTACTCACAACATAGGGTTTGGAGTTGAAATAACAAAGTTAGAATGTCTTTACCACCACATATCTGTAGCTTTGAGTGGGGGTGAAGACATTCTAACTTTGTAAATTCAATTACAAATCATATGTTATGTGTACTCATTTGAATCATCTCGGTGAGACAATTCAAATGAGTACCCACAACATAGGGTTTGATGAATAATAAAAGAAATATTGCATTTTGAAAAGCAATTACGCCCTGTAATCTGTAACTTTGGCATATACACAACAGGGAATCATGCGACACAACATTATCGATAATTTTGAATAATTATGTTACTCTGTGACTGATTTGAATAAGGTTTAAAGCAGAGAAGGCAGAAATATGCCAGGGATTAGGTGGATGTGGTGGTTTTTTAAAACAACACTTGATAAAAAATTTTGTTTTGTCGTAAATAACATTATCATTTGCTGTTTAAAAAGCTTGGAAAAGATGAGACCATACTTGTCATCAATGAATTTGAGCATGCGCTCATTTGCTGTATAATTCATTTTTGAGCTCATAAAATTGTGAATACATTAAACTATTTGATAAAGTTCTATTACCCATGGGATAAGTTCTGAATATGGATTCAATAATATCAGCAGTAAGGTTGTATTTGAGACCATTACATCCATCTGTCTCTGGTTTGATGTCAGCCTGTAATAAATATCAATAGTTATTAACCCATTACCAAACAACAAAATTTTAGGCCAGTCCAAAGTGGGAGAAGTTGCAGATGGCATGTTTACTGTGATGAAATTTGAAAATTTTATGACTTTTTGTGGTAGAAAACATTGTGATAAATGCAGAAATTGCTTGTAAAAAGCAATTTCTTCATTTCTCACAATGTGTTCTAAGCCTCTAACTTGTGGGGCGTCAAAAAGCCTCACTCAATGGTAATGGGTTAATTCATTTTATTTTGATTGTACCTTGTTAAGCAATATATTGCAGTCATGGCAAACGTAAATAGATATCATCAAGACTAGTGCTACTTTTTCATCCCCATTTCTTGGCTGGGCATCTGAAAGGTCCGACACAATGTAGAGCCGATTTGACCTATAAGCCTAAAGGTCCTAGCTAAAGAATGATTCAAATCTATGACAACTATCATCCCTTTGTTACATATATTCAGCAATAATTTTCAGTAATATATACTAATATTATAATGGTAGGTACTCCTTACCATGTGGTTTTGACATTTCTCGTACCAGTAGAAATATGTCATACAGCCAGAGCCCCCTGCTGCCCACCCTACATAATACATTTACTGAACACAAAAAAAAAAGAAGAAAAAAATGAATTTTTGCCAAGTTTGAATGTAGTTATCTCTTGCGCAAACGTCTAACTCAAATGTTATGTTTAAAAATAAACATATCTGGCATTTATATGAGGATTGGCTCACCGATTTTGCAAACAAACCCAGTAAAAGCAACTGCATGTGTACATGTATATGTGTGTACATCTAAGTGGTATCATTGAACAACTGGCACATACTATGCAAATGTTTCTTTAATGTTTCATTAACGATGTTTAATAAATAATTTATTCAAAATAAATTGTATATGATTCATCGATAATCAACTAAGATAATTCTTGTAAATTGTAATGAACATTAGATTTAGGAATGGACAGCCCAGACTTACAAACTGCATGTATGTGTGTGATACCAGGAATGCAGCTGAACCCATCTCACAATCACATCACTGGTAAAGTAGTTTTACCCCTTTCATAAACAATCATCATCTTTAATGAACAGAAAAAAATCATGTAAATAGTAATGAATATAAGATTTAGAAATGGACAGCCCACACTTATAAAGTACATACCAGAAATGCAGCTGAAACACCAGTGTTCTGTTTGTTATCACCTTTCTCACCACTTGTGTATTTCTGAAACAAACATGAGGAATTACAATCAACCCATCTCACAATCACATCACAGGTAAAGCAATTTTTACATCCATTTCCAGAAGACAAAATTCTAGGGTTCTACTTTTTTATTATCAGCATTTTCTTCTTTTGCCTCATTGTTTGGTTTAGGACATCAAAACAATGTCTTGTTTGGGAAATGTTGAGGAAACAAATTAATAATCACTGCTATCAACTAAATATCAATCTACTCATTATTTCTTTCCCACAAAGTGAAAACTTACTGTTCCACTTTGAGAGCTATTGCAGACAGCAACACAAATATTGATAGAGAACCAATTTGTGTAAAATATTTCATTGCAAATACTGAGGGAAATAGAGATATGCTTTTTATCAGCATTTTCTTCTATTGACTATATACCTTATTTTTAAATCATGGAATTCAATACAAGGTTGTTTATGAAAGGGTTTATTAATTCATTCCATACCAAAGATGTCTGGTGTATCTGCTGATTTCTTTATTTGTCTAGAGGAGCAAATTAGCATTATCTTTTTGTCTTTCTATTGAATCCAAGGTATTGACGAATGAAGAAACAAGTTAAAACCTTGCACTATTTGCCAAATACATATACCAGGGCTTTTTTTCAGGATTGGGGGAAGACACAGGACGCTGGTAGAAAGGGGAAAAATCACATGCGGTATCCCAGTTTTTGGGAAAATTGTAAAATATAGAAAAGTGCACTTGATAGACTAAAACTAGTGTTGTAAAATCGGACACAAATCATAATCGATAATCGAATTGAAACGGGAATTGGTTTCGATTCAATTATCGATTAATAATCGAAACTTCATTTTCTGTAATAAAACACTTTTGTTTTGATGGGTGTACTCAAAAAATCTAAAGTTTTTTAAGCTGACAACAATAATTGTAAGTCTCTAGCAAAAGAAAGGTGCAAGCTAAGTGATTTTGTGTTCGATTTCATTAATTTCATTAAAGCTATATACTATATTCATTTGAGCTTTGGTTTCCTACATATGTATTTCTTTCTTTCAATGTGTGTATGTGTGTTGGGGGTGGGGGCGGAGGGTAAGGGTCTTCCACATTCCACAAGCCATCCACATGGAACAAAGTTATAATGTACTTCATAATTTTGATTTGTAGCCAAATTTCAAATTAATTTTTCATCCATTTAAACAAAAGTCTGGAGTGTCTGACTCTTCAATAAGTGTCTGCGTTTTATTCCCATCCATTTACTCTAGTCCTCACTCAAAGAACAGCTGGACAATTTTTAGTATTTTAAGAGTTAAGGAGTTGGAGATAACTGCAGGTATCAAAAATCCAAATCTCTTTCCCAAATTCACATCATCTGTCTAAAATATAGTGTATTGGTGGCAAAACCTGTATTATTTTCGTATCCGGATTTAGGCATATGTCCGGTAACTGGTACTCTTGATTGCGAATAGATGATGTTTAAAAAGCTCAATTTAGACTCTTTTGTTTGTTTAAAATGTCATAAAATGAACTGAATGGTCTGTTTTCCTTTCGTTAGATGAATGTTTTTCTCCAAAATCAAGTTATGAAAATGGTGCCAATGATCGCTAGAAACGATGGAACTATGTCGCTTTGATTACAGATTTATTTGATTATTAGCAAAATATGGTCTTTTTACACCTGAATGAATATCTGCAAATACAATTTCTGTCTTTAACATTTGGTTTACTCTTGATTCTTTCCTTTGGAAGCTAAAAAACGAAAAACGAACATTGCCATCAGTAATATGGAGCCGATTTTCCGGTAAAACAAAAGACGTTAACGACATCGATTTTTCATACTCATAATCGATTATCGCCGATTTTGGGCTTCAACGACGATTAATCGATTATTTCCGATTATCGTTACAACACTAACTAAAACCCTTTCATATCCACTACTGTTGACTTGAGAACAAGCAGGGCTAATTTGTAAAGCTGCAGAAATTGTGGAAAAGGTTTCCTTGTTATTTTATTTGGGATTTTAGTTTGATTTTTGGAAATATTTCTAGGGGAAAATTTATGTTTTGGGGAAAAAATTGCAATATTTCTGGAGGGGAAGACGCTGGAAACCAGTGTCACTTTCTTAAGGGGAAAAACCCCTGTATACAAATCATCAAACTTTCTGAAATGACCTACAGAAGCTTGTGTTGCCCAAAAGTCCTCAGCTGTGATGACTTGACTGACGACCAGATCTTTATACAGCTGGAATAGTTCAGGGTTGTCTTGTAGCAATCTGTAATCAGACCCAATGAGAAACCAACTCAACAGAACAACAGATAAGAGGGGGTAAAGACATTATAATTTAATATTTCAAATCCACACCCTATGTTGTTGGTACCCATTTGAATCGTCTCGATAATACAATTTAAATGAATACTCATAACATAGGGTTTGATGAATGATAAATGTTTTGGGTTGTTGTTTTTTTCAATTTGAAAAGCTAATAGTCCTTCTTATTTGCAGCTCTGACTCAAAAAGTGACTTGTTTTCTTCTCATTCTTTAGACTTTCCCTTGCTTGTAAATAATTGATCAAAAATTTCTGATAGTGCGCAATATCAAGTTTTGTCAGATGTTTCATTTGAATGTCAGTCCAAGTTTTTGCCACTCAGTCAAATCATGGTTGTAAGCTAGAGCTTCAGATAAGTAGCGATGGTTTTTCAAATTAAAACAAGAGCTTCGCAAAGCGGCGCATATACGCCCGAGAGGGGCTTGTCAGTAAAATTGGCCATTTTTTCGATTCAAGGGCAGTTAATTCAAACATGAAAAGTTATCAAAAGCTTTTGTTTGCACAACAAGACACCATAGAGATTCATTGTGGCTAGTTTGATTAAATTCTGGTTGAAACTATAGGAGTTGCACACAGGAGAAAATGGACATTTTTGAGAAAATGGGCATTTTTTCTTAAATTCAAGGGCAGATAATTCAAGAACGAAAACAGTTATCTAAATTCCGTAAGCGGTGTGCACAACTAGACACCATGGAGATTCATTGTGGCAAGTTTGATCAAATTCTGATCAAAACTGTAGGAGGAGTTGCGCACACAAGAAAATGGGCATTTTTTTAATTCAAGGGCAGATAATTCAAGAACGAAAAGAGTTAATGAAATTCCGTAAGCGGGATGCACAACTAGACACCATGGAGATTCATTGTGGCAAGTTTGATCAAATTCCGATCAAAACTGTGGAGGAGTTGCGCACACAAGAAATTGCTAACGGACGGACGGACAGACGGACAGACAGACGAGCGGGGCCATAACATAATACGACCCTTCGGGCGTATAATAAAAATAGCATTGTCTGATGCAACCTAGTTGCCTTTAATGGTGCTAAACATGAGTATCAAAATATCCAAGCATTTTCTTCTTTTACTCTAGTTGCTTTCCAAAAGGTATCTGATTATTGACATCAAAACCAGGGCAGTAAATTTGGTTTCATGCACTTCCCAGAGCCTTTAAGCATTACAGCCCAAATAGAAATACATTTATACATTACCTGTTTTTTCCTATTAATTAAATTCTTAGTTTTCCATTACACTTGAGCTGTTAATTGGGTTTTATGGGCTTCTAAGAAGGTACCTTTAGAGCAAGTTGGGCAACGTTTTATATATGAATCCATTACCTGTTTTTCTCCTCTAATTCATTACTGAGTTTTCTCCTAAACTTGGGCAGTAACTGTTGTAACAGCTCCTTGATGCTGTCTCTGTCGGCTATTTGTGCCGCCCGACCTGCGGGGTTGTTAAACTGGAATGTATTGGCTGCCCCGTCATGCATCACAAGTTGTAACTGAACTTTCTCTTTAGTATCAGGGGATATCTTCTGAGCTGTTGTTGATGAAAAAAATAAATAGTAAGCAGTGTTCTCCACAGAATAACTTGATGCTGTAGTGGCAAATCAGTAAACGTTGAAATGCATAGTGTTTATAGAAATAATTGTGGACAAAAACATGATTGGAAAAGAAGAAATTGCTCATTTTGAGCAATTTCTTCTTTTCCAATTATGTTTTTTACATACAGAATTATTACCGTATATACTCGCCTATAAGACGCAGTTTTTTGCCCAGACAGAGATTCTCTTACCTGAAGAGCAAAGAGCAGTATCAAAGCAATAATTGCTATCTCCATCATTCATCGACAATTATTTTACCAAAAAATATAGGAAATATTTTCAAAATATAGGAGAATTATAGGAATATAGGAGGTGCTTAAAAATATAGGATTAGGACCCAAAATATAGGAGTTTTATAGGAAAATAGGAATCGGTTGACAGCCTGCGCACTGATTGCCTTATTGCCAATCGCAAAGCAAAGCATTCCAACTAAATCATAGATAGAGCAGTGGTTACATTGTTTTTGCCCAGTAAATCACGCACGTAGAAAGCCGAAGGCGACCTCTGTTGACCTTGTGTACTTTATCTACTTGATTATGCAACACAAAGGAATTTTTACTACACCACACTGATTTATTTACAACACTGCTTGTCTGTGGTAGGTAAAACCACGCCCACCAATATGGTATGGGCGGAGCAAACAATTCCTTGTTCCGATTTCAGTCAATCGATAACAATGGATAAGCTTTCAATCAAAAGTAAGAAATCATTCTTCCGTGTTATCACTCATGATCACTGAGCCCATTTAGGAGTGTTGTAACTGCTTATCAATTACGGATGTAGTTACAATATTTTGGAAAGGAGATACCCGTATTTCATTTTCCTTTGTTTATATCTTTAAACAAATTACTATGAGAATTGGGTTACAGAATATGGATTTAACACTTCATATTTAATTGGCAGCAGGCTGGATAATGCCTAAGATACCATAAATATGTCTCAGATTGATGATTGAACATGGAAATATATGTAAGTCGGCGGAATGAGAGTCTGAGAAGAAACATTTAGCATGTTTGTATTGATGATGACTTTATTGCTTTCGATTTTTTTCTTCATTTTAATGACATTACAGATTAAATGTGTCCCTAAAGAAGTTAGAATAAATCGGTTTCAAAAGGATTCGGCACCTCACCTCAGAATCAGAAATAGCTCCCGATTGTCAGAAAGCTGCTGCGTCTTATAGATGAGTCAACACTTAAACCTCCAAAAATATTTTGGAAGTGG
The DNA here is from genome assembly GCA_963680895.1 of Fragum sueziense. NCBI lineage: Eukaryota > Metazoa > Mollusca > Bivalvia > Cardiida > Cardiidae > Fragum > Fragum sueziense. The sequence continues at coordinate 7,543,102 of OY804602.1, read as the reverse complement.
GGGGTGCGTCTTATAGGCGAGGGCGCCTTATAGGCGAGTATATACGGTACATTTACAGCTACAGTCAAAATTGCATCATTTATAGGTTTTGACCTGAACTTACCCCCCAAAATACCCCCATTTGAAGACCATTTAGAAGAAATTAAGCTGTGGGGAATTTTTAAGCTGTATCTGCATTACACCGATTCACATGAAGCTGTATTGGGGCCAATACAGCTTATTGGGCAGGGGAGAACACTGGTAAGCTGCAAGATCATTGGTAGATCATTAGTAGATTCCTATTTGCAACTGTCTTAGCCTACATTTAGATAGAACTGGACACTAGATAAGAATTTGATATTTTTGTGGTTGAACTCTTTCTAAAACAACGAAAATTTAAACTGTTCCACTTGGAAAGGCTGCAGACGAAGAGAATGGATGTTCACTAAGATGAATTTGTGTATAGTGAAGCATCAGAAGTATTAAAGCAAAAGGAGATAGTCTTGATATTCAGCATTTTCTTCATTTGCCTTGATGTTTACTCCGTCCATTAAAACCCTGGAAATATATGTTCCTTGCTGAAACATGTTTTCATTAGATTTTGTAAACCTATACAAAAACCTATTGAGGATACATGCAGTGTTAAAATGATAAAATTAACACACCTATTATGAAGCATAAATTAGCCTTTATGTGAAATGTCATGATATATTTTGATAATTCTCTTTTAGGAGAAATTAAAGAATACTGCAGTGTTTCCATTTACATAAAAAATATTGAGTACCTTGGACCCAGTGCAGTAGAAAAAGTTGAGTCCCAACCACTTTCGGTTGAGTCCAATTTTGACTTCCACAAATCATCTTAAAATTAATTGTTGTACTTGAACGGGCTTAATAACCCTTTCCCAAACAAGACCTAGTTTTGATATTCCCAGTTAAAATGGCTTGGGGAAACATTGAAGCAAAAGAAAAACTGCTAATAATAAGCATTTTTTCAATTTGCCTCAATGTTTTCTGAGATATTCTCAAGTTTTATACCCAAGTTATCACAAATTTAGTGATCTGCAGCAGGTTTTATCAGCCAGTCTTTGAGCGCCGGATCAGCAAGCCACTGGTCTTGAAAAGACAGCGAGTGTTTCTTTTTCTTGGCTAGAGAAGCCATTATTATTTACAGAATGAAAGTAACAGTTGGTTTCCGGCTATCAAATTGCCCAAAAAAACAATATTTTAGACATTTCGGGTACCAGACGAAAAATCGGGAATCTTTGAACAATCACAACTTTTCGGTTAGACATTGGCGAAGTCTATTTAGAGTAACTTTGGAAAACCGGTGACTTTGCTTCAAATCTGTCGTACTTAGAAATATTTTGGATTCTTTTCGCTAGTTATCCGACGTTTCTGCGTAAGATTTATGAAAATACATTGTTTTTGCCTCTCATTTTATTTTGCGTCCCATGGACGCGACGATTATAAAAATTTTGCGTCCGAGCTGATTTTCATGCTTATACAGATACTTTTACGTCGTAAATGGAAACTCTGACATGGTAATAAATAAGGCAAGCAATACATATTGAAAATTTATACCCTTTATATCTGCTTTTCATGCGTATACAGATACTTTTACGTCGTAAATGGAAACTCTGACATGGTAATAAATAAGGCCAGCAATACATATTGAAAATTTATACCCTTTATATCTGCGTAACCATGGCTGTAAGAGAAGCTCTGTTTGGATGACTGCATCCATGCCATTCTCTCACCCATCATGTATAAAATCCCATCCACTTTCTTATTCTTCACATGGTTTACAATCAAAAGCACTTCCTCAGATTTCTTTGACATGTCTGGAAAACAAATACAAAATATGCAAAGCACATGAATATTTCAAAAAATAATTAAACCAAAATCAACAATCCCTACAACTACAAACCGTCTTACTGTAAATGAGTGGTGCGAATCAATCAGGGTACGAATAATTTTTTATCAACATTTTGGCTTTGGGCCAGAAAATTTCGCTATAAGGATATGAAAATGTCATAATACAAAAAAGAAATTAAAATATCAATAAAGGAATATCTTACTTTTCTACAATTTGTATAAAAACGATATTTTCTTTCTTTACTTTGTCGGCAACTTTTTAGACCGGTGTCTGTAAAGTTCATTTGACCGTGAAAACGGCTTTAAAAAATCTGACCGGGCTGAAAAACTTTCACGTGTACATAAAACAAACATAAGATAGCTATGGTTCATGTGTACAGAACTAGAGATTTGTTTCTATCATGCATGTCAGTGATATACCTGGCTGCATTTACGTCTTTGTATCAACAAATCCCAGGTAAATATTTTTATCATCAGTTTTCGCGACGACTCAGCATCCTCATCATCCACAGGATGCAATCAGAAGAAATGAATTTGTATGTCTCAATCTGATTTTCCCGTCTAATCATAATGTTTCTTGCAAAGCGTATGAAATTGGGCTATGTCCCTTTGGTGCCAAGCATTCGTAATCCAAAGCAAGCGAAGTGATAGTCCAGTCTCCAGATCATGGCAGATTACTGGAAAAACACTTTATTTTATCAGTCCTATATTCATGAAGAAGGTTGAACTGCACCAGCTAAAGTAAAGATTGGTAATCTTTAAAGGGGCACATGCTAGGTCTTTATGCTTCCGAACTGTTCGGAAACTCATATTTGTGCATGGAAAAACAATTTGCAATGCTTAAAAACCTCAATTACGGCGAATAACCATCTTTCCTTTGTTATAGATCAATCCTTTACAAGCGTGTATACACATTCTATTTTTACTTCAAAATGAGACAAGGTCAAAAGGGATAAAGACTGACAATTTTAACTTGGGGGCCCAGAATAGGAAAATTCAATACTTAACATTAAGTCCCTTAGGGTATGGGCATTTTCTCTAAATATTCAGGGGCTCAGCCCAAAATCTAGGAGCCATGGGTGACTGGGCTCCTGCTAGTCCTTATCCCTGGATCAAGGTCAATGAGACACCCCTCCGCGGTATTAACACACCATACAACTGGCTGTGTCGATGACTGTGACCTTATTTGCGAGGGATACGTGGAAGGGTTTATTTTGTACAAGCACTGAACTTTAATATGCATATTTATCAAGTATAGAATACCAAAGATCCTTTCATTTCAGTGATTTTTTTTCCTAAAAAAACGGTCGTTATTGGGCCCCTTTCCCCTCTCTGGGGAATATACTTTTTTCCCCCATTTCAGTAAAATTTTCCCCTCCTGGATCTAGATTTTCTGTTGCAAAGAAAAATCCAAATCATATTTAGATTCTAGGCATCTCTAACAGTTCAAATGGTTCTTTGAATGTCCCATTATGATATACAAGCAAGTTAAATGCATTTAAAACACTGTATTTGAGAGAATAAGCATGTATTGAAATTTCCCCTTTTTGGGCGTTCACACGCAAACTTTCCCCCACCTATGGACCCTGACCACCTTCCCCCAAAATCAAAAAGAAACACTGCATTTATTTATAAAAGTAAATTCCTTTGACCTACCATGCACATGACATCAGATGCCGAATCTGTCTTGACAAACTTTCGACGCAGCCGGTTGTATGTAGCTGCGATATCGTAGCCACAAACTTGATGATGGGTATTGGTTTGTGGCTACGAGTCCACCCTATTCCTTCTTGTGGAGCAAGACAAAAGGGTGGAAAACAAATTTTCTTGCATAAATTTTTGAATACTAACATATCTAATCAGATGTGTATCCCATAAAAAGATATTCCATGGCACAAATTCAGTTAAAAAGTATCAGCAAGAATTGTTATCAATTATTTCTTCCAATGGAAAATTCAAGTCTCAGTAGAATAAAATGTGTGGGTACTCCGCTTCAAAATTGAATTGAACTTTATTTGAACATGATTTCAACATAAAACTGCATAAAATTGACAGAAAAATAGTTAAGCTGTTGTCAGGTAACATTCTTACTACATTCCATAGCTTTATTTTGAAGTTTGACTATGCTGAACTTGCTGGAATGAATCATTCCAGCACCTGCTCCATTGCAATGAATAGGAAGGAATTGTAACCGAAACCCAGATCAAAATTCAAAAAGGTTTCGGTTACATTATTGCAACTAGGTTGTATGGTGTGGTCACAATGATTATTAAACTTTGTTTGAAACTTGTTTCTGTGGTCTAAGTCAAGAACCAGTTGACCTAGGAGCATGAAACACAGTTCAGTGATTTTTTTTCTTAAAGGGACATTTCATTCCAATTTTATTTTTTTAAAGTATGTCTTGATGCCAAGATTGGTTATTCTAATGAGTATTAATACTATTAGTTTTTTAGCTCCACTGGCCGAAGGCCAGCGGGCTATTGTCATGGCGTTGTGTCCGTCGTGCGTGCGTGCGTCCGTCCGTTAACTTTTTCTTTAAACATCTTCTCCTCTTATACCAGTGGGCCAATTTTGACCAAACTTGGCAGGAATGTTCCTTGGGTGACCCTTTTCAAAACTTGTTCGCGAATTTTTGATTCGTCAAAAAATGTGGGCGTGGCAGGGCGGGGCTTATTAGACTTAGAAAAATCATAAGAAAATTCTTTAAAAATCAACCATTGGGCCAATTTGAACCAAACCTGGCAGGAATGTGCCTTGAGTCATTCTTTTCAAAATTTGTGCACAAATTTTACATTTGTCAAAAAATGTGGCCGTGGCAGGGAGAAAGGGGCTTATCAGACTTAAAGAAATCATAAGAAAATTCTTTAAAAATCAACCATAAGGCCAATTTGAACCAAACCTGGCAGGAATGTGCCTTGAGTCATTCTTTTCAAAATTTGTTCACAATTTTTTACATTTGTCAAAAAATGTGGCCGTGGCAGGGAGAAAGGGGCTTATCAGACTTAAAGAAATCATAAGAAAATTCTTAAAAAATCAACCATTGGGCCAATTTGAGCCAAACCTGGCAGGAATGTGCCTTGAGTCATTCTTTTCAAAATTTGTTCACAAATTTTTATATTTGTCAAAAAATGTGGCCGTGGCGGCGAGAAAGGGGCTTATCAGACTTAAAGAAATCATAAGAAAATTCTTTAAAAATCAACCATAGGGCCAATTTGAACCAGACTTTGCAGGAATGTTCTTTGAGTCTCTCTTTTCAAAATTTATTCACAATTTTTTACATTTGTCAAAAAATGTGGCCGCCGCAGGGAGGAAGGGGCTTATCAGACTTAAAGAAATCATAAGAAAATTCTTAAAAAATCAACCAGTGTGCCCAATTGAACCAAACTTTGCAGGAATGTGCCTTTAGTTGTTCTTTTTAAAATTTGTTCACAAATCTTTATATTTGTCAAAAAAATGTGGCCGTGGCAGGGAGAAAGGGGCTTATCAGACTTGGAGAAATCATAAGAAAATTCTTTAAAAATCAACCATAAGGCCAATTTTAACCAGACTTTGCAAGAATGTTCGTTGAGTCTCTCTTCAAAATTTATTCACAAATAGCAAGATTTGGCTGCCACTGTGTAAGGCTTACAAGAAATCATGGGATAATTCTTCCACTTTAACCAGTGGAGCGATTCAGGCCCTCCTGGGCCTCTTGTTTTAAAGTTGTTGCCAATAAGCGAGAAACGCGCATTTAAAGTTGAGACATAATCGATAAATTGCATATAAATCTGAACTTTTGTCCACAACAATTTGTTCAATTTTAACACAAAAATATAAATTTCTCGCAAACGATGCAATATTTTGGCTTGAAAATTTCAGAATTTTCATAAGGAAATATGCTCTTTCAGATGAAAATGAAATTAAAATTAATGACAAAAAATTCTGAAATGTCACTTTAAAAAAACGGTTGTAATTGGGCCCCTTCGTCCTCTCTGGGGAATATACTTTTTCCCCCCGTTTCAGAGAAATTTTCCCCTCCTGGAACTAGGTTTTTTTGTTGCATAGAAAAATCCAAATCATATTTAGATTCTAAGCATCTCTAACAGTTCTAATGGTTGTTTGAATGTCCCATTATGATGAACAAGCAAGTTAAATGCAATTATAACACTGTATTTGAGAGTATATTATAAGCATGTATTGAAATTTCCCCTTTTTGGGCATTCACGCACAAATTTTCCCCCACCTATGGGCCCTGACCCCCTTCCCCCAAAATTGAAAATAAACACTGCAGTTGTTGCCTATGACCCAAGAAGGTGCCCTATTGTTTTTGGGTCTCGAAGGTCAAAGATCAAGGTCACAATTGGACTTTGTTGAAAATCTGTTTCCTTGCTCTAACTCAAAAACCGTTTGACCTAAGATGATGAACCTTTACACAGTTGTTTCCCATGACACAAGGAGGTGCCCTAATCAGGGTTTTCCCGGACGCAGGATATTGCGTCCTAGACTCTTAAAATTGGGTTCAGGACTCTTAAAAATATATTCTGTGCGTCCCATGGGACTCCCAAATAAAAGTACAAGTACTAGCTTACTTGAAGTGCTATGATCGTCTAGTTTACCGAAACTACACCTGCTTACATTCATTTTTAAGCAGACATTATGTGCAATGACATCAAACACATTCTTGACAGACGCTTGCATAAGGTTCAATTTTTATTACTCACAATAAGAAATACTCCTATAGGCGGGGGGGGGGGGGGTGTTAGAAGGGATTTGTACCCAAATTGTTTTGTACTTTTCTGTGACTTTTCCTACTTTTTACCAGATTTGATAAAGTCAAGACTAGATCTACTTCCAGATGGGAGAAAGTGTTATACGAAAATCCAAACATATTCCTGTTTTCTGGGTAGCATTGGAACTCTGAAACATCAAATTCCAGTCCTAAGTGTTCTTTGTAAATTCCATTTATAGATTAAATTTGATTTTGATATTATTCAGAATGACTCCACCATTTTGGTCAATACAAACCCTATGACAGGCTGGATGCCTATATTTTGTTAAACATACACAAAGCCAAATACTAATAATGGGTCTGAGATTGCTGCAGTCTTTTTAAATATGGCCAATATTTGGTGTTCATTTTTAACTGATTTTCTAAGATAGGACTCTTAAAATTAACACAAGGACTCTCAAAAATCATAGCTGAGGGTCCCAAGGACTCCTTCTTTACAAGATCCAGGGAAAACCCTGCTAATGTTTTTGGGTCACGAAGGTCAAAGTCGCAAGTTGACGAAAATCCATTTCAGTGCTCTAACTCAAAACAGGTTGACCTAGGAACATGAAACTTTACACAGTTGTTTCTCATGCCTTAAGGAGGAGTCCTATTGTTTTTGGGTCATGAAGGTCAAGGTCACAATTGGACTTTGTTTAAAATCTGTTTCCATGCTCTAAGTCATTAACCCGTTGACATAGGATCATGAAACTTTACACCTTTGTTGCCCATGACCCAAGGAGGTGCCTTACCATTTTTGGGTCACAAAGTCAAGGTCACAATTAGACTGTTTAAAATCCGTTTCCGTGATCTTAGTCAAGAACCTGTTGACCTAGGATCATGAAACTTTACACAGTAACTGTTGTTTCCCGTGACTCAAGGAGGTGCCTTATTGTTTTTGGCTCATGATGGGCAAAGGTTAAGGTCACAATTGGACTTTGTTTAAAATCTGTTCAGGGTTCTCCCCAGAATAATTTGAAGCTGTAGTGGCAGTATCGTGAGAAGCTTACAATACAGTGTTTATACAAATAATTACGGCCACCAATCCCTCTCATTCATTGCAAAATGCTATGAGCGAAATCTCAGAAGAGGGACTTCCGGCTATGAAGAAAGGGGACCCATTTTGTGAATGTAAACACAGGCTGTTACTTTAAATCTGTGATTTTGCCAGTTTTTGGCTGATACTCAAAAATCAGGGAATGCTATTCGATGGTGAGCGTATTTAATTTTCTTTTAGAGTATGTCTCCTCGGCATGGTCTCACCGTGTTTGCTTCAAACTGCTTTGTCATGCGATCACAGTGCTTTGTTTGGAATATATGTCAAAATTGATAGAAAAATTATGGTTTAAATACTACTATTATTCCCTTCTATGCAGGTCCCATAAGCTTAGCAAGGATAAAGACTGACAATTTTAACTTAGGGGCCCAGAATAGCAAAATTCAATACTTAACAATAAGGGTATAGGCATTTTCTCTAAATATTCAGGGGCCCAGCCCAAAATCTAGGGGCCATGGGCGAGTGGGCCCCTGCTAGTCTTTATCCCTGCTTAGAATGCTTTATCTTATATATATATATATATATATATATATATATATATATATATATATATATATATATATATATATATATATATATATATATATATATATATATATATATATATATATATATATATATATATATATATATATATATATATATATATATATATATATATATATATATATATATATATATATATATATATATATATATATATATATATATATATATATATATATATATATATATATCCATTAAAGTCCAATGACTGATTTTCTGATAGAGAGAAAAAGCTAAAAAAGTAATATGATATGAAGAAGAGAGATCAGCTATGAATAAAATTAAGGGGACTAGATATGAAGAAGATATAATACGCTATAAAGAAGAGCTCGGATATTCAAAGCGTCGGATTTTGACTCTTAACTTTGCCTTTTTGCTATAATTTTCGCTCGGAAAGTGATACGAATTTATTGTTAATACTATTTCACATTTAGGATTGTAAGATCAATCTAATTTCCAAATAAGCCTACTTCAAGACTTTTCAGTATACATTGTGGTTATATTTGGAATGATGATATAATTATGTAAATAACATAGGCCTGCACATGCGGACACCAATGTCATTGTAAACTATTTAGGCAAAACTAGGCAAACCGTATAAGAACCTTAACATTTTAATTATTTTAAGCCTGCACAAGATGCATTGCATGTATTTTGAATGAAAACAGATCTTATTTACATGTTTTTAGCGGCCAGTTGAGCTATTGTCAGTGCATTGTGTTCGTCATGCGTCCGCCGGTTATTATGCCCCCTTTCGAAGAAAATGGGGGTATATTGTTTTGCAAGTGTCGGTCGGTCGGAAGGTCGGTCGGTCGGTCGGTCCATATGTCGGTCGGTCTGTCCGTAGACCAAACCTTGTCCGGAGCATAACTCGAAAAGTATTAAAGGTAGAATCATGAAACTTCACAGGTGGATAGATCTCATTATGGAGAGGTGCAGTGCACAAGAACCGTAACTCTGCCGATCAAATGTTTTGAGTTATTGCCCTTTGTTGATTTTATAACTTGATTCTTGTCCGGAGCATAACTCGAAAAGTATGTAAGGTAGAATCATGAAACTTCACAGGTGGTGGAGAGGTGCAGTGCACAAGAACCGTAACTCTGCCGATCAAATGTTTTGAGTTATTGCCCTTTGTTGATTTTATAACTTGATTCTTGTCCGGAGCATAACTCAAAAAGTATGCAAGGTAGAATCATGAAACTTCACAGGTGGATAGATCTCATTAAGGAGAGGTGCAGTGCACAAGAACCGTAACTCTGCCGATCAAATTTTTTGAGTTATTAACCTTTGTTGATTTTATAACTTGATTCTTGTCCGGAGCACAACTCAAAAAGTATGTAAGGTAGAATCATGAAAGTTTACAGGTGGATAGATCTCATTATGGAGAGGTGCAGTGCACAAGAACCATAACCTTGCCAATCAACTTTTTGGAGTTATTGCCCTTTGTTGATTTTTACACTTAATTCTTAACAATGCCTATATCTCATGTATTTTTACACAGACAGCCTTGATATCTCACACATAGATACCTCCTATCAACATCATTCACAATTGACCATGATCTTGGACCTTGTGACCTTGACCTTGGAGTTTGACCTACTTTTAAAAAAAATAAACCGGGCATATATCTCATTACCTATTACACATACAGCCTTGATATTTCACACATGGACACCTCCTACCAAGACCTTTCACAATTGACCATGACCTTGGACCTTGTGACCTTGACATTGGAGTTTGACCTACTTTTTAAAAACTTTAACCTGGGCTGATATATCATGTCCTTTTACACATACAGCCTTGATATTTGACACATGGAAACCTCCGACCAAGACCTATCACATATGACTATGACCTTGGATCTTGTGACCCTGGTCTTAGAGTTTGACCTACTTTTAAAAAAAATAAACTGCGCCTATATCTCATGTGCTATTACACATGCAGCCTTGATATTTCACATGTCGACACATCCTACCAAGACCTTTCACATTTGACAATGACCCTGGACCTTGTGACCTTGACCTTGGACTTTAACCTACTTTTATAAAAACTTTAACCTAGCTGATATATCATGTCCTTTTACACATACAGCCTTGATATTTGACACATGGACACCTACCACCAAGACCTTTCACATTTGACCATGACCTTGGACCTTGTGACCTTGACCTTGGTGTTTGACCTACTTTTATAATACATTAACCTGGCCTATATTTAATGTCATTTTATACATACAGCATTGATATTTCACACATGGTCACTTACAACCAAGACATTTCATTTTTTACCATGACCTTGGACCTTGACCATGAAGTTTGACCTACTTTTAAAAAACTTAAACTAGGCCTATATCTCATGTCCTGTTTTTACACATGGACACCTCCTACCAAGACCTTTCACATTTGACCATGACCTTGAATATTGCAACCTTGACCTTGGAGTTTGACCTACTTTTAAAAAGACTTAAACCAGGCATATATATCATGTTCTTTTACACCTACAGCCTTGATATTTCACACATGGACACCTCCAACCAAGACCTTTCACATTTGACCATGACCTTGACCTTGGCATTTGGCCTACTTTAAAAAACTTTAACCTGGCCTATATTTCATTTTACTTTTACATATACAGCCTTGATATTTCACACATATACACCTCCTACCAAGACCTTTCATATTTGACCATGACCTTGGACCTTGTTAACTTGTGACCTTGGACTTTGACCTACATAAAATGTAGGCCCTTGAGGGGGCATATATGTTTTACAAACATCTCTTGTTTTTTTCTTGTATGCACTCTAGAGGCCATATTTTTCATCCGATCAATCTAAAAGTTGGTCAGAATTAGGTTATTTCCTCTAAGGCCCCCCACACATGACAGCCTCCGGAAGTCGAAAGGTGAAATTTTTAAACAGGGAACGGTTGACTATAAATCCAATAAAATAACCATCTTACCGGCTATTAACGAATTCATTCAATTTCATTATTTTTGTTCCACTTAAAACTTCGCTTTATTACTGTATATTGAATGCATGTGCGCTTTATCGCTGTATATTGAATGCACGTGCGACGTCATTGTTTTCTCCGCATGTTTTGAGAGCCTCGTTTTGATAATGTCGATTTGTTACTATTTTTAGTAACAATTCTCATGTATACAACGTTAATTTCCCATAAACCCGTTGTTTGCCTCCTTAATCCGAGTCTTCTCTGATGAAAATTCGCTCTTTGATATTTGGATGTCACTATTTACATCAAAGCGCTGTCCCATTCAAAAACAAAAGAAAATTCCGACACAAGTTATGTCGCTGTGTCGGACTTTTCTTTTGTTTTTGAATGGGGCAGCGCTCTTTTGGAAATAGCCACATCCAAATATCAACAAGCGAATTTTCATCAGAGAAGACTCGGATTACCGGAAGTGTTCTGCGGGTACGGACTAAACATTCAAAGGACTCAATCATCCTGTTGAAAACGCTGATTGAGGGAAAAAATAAAGGATCGAAAAGAAAGTATTTATTTCAAACAACTTCATATCAGAAACAATAATATTCGTTGTTAAATAAGACCGTTCCCTGTTTATGTCGATCAATCCCGAAAGTGAGACTAAACAAGGAAACTAGAGAAAATCTGTGTTACCAGAGACATGGATAAACATATTTATGTCTCTAGTGTTACTCATAATTATGCGATGATTTGAGCCAGATCAAAAACGCCGCAAACACAGTCAATTGATGACGTAGTCATTCCAGTTTCAATATAATCATGTGATTTTTCCGCACCCAAATACGGTTACGTTTTACTATGATTTGTTTACAAAAATTGCGCGTGACAGAAAGCGCGGGAAAATGGGATGAAGCAATGAAAACAAAACGCTATCTACGTAGTAAATACACTGATGTTAGATGGTTTTAACACCGACTCGTTGTCTCTTTCTGTTATGCCGCCTCGCGATTACACAAAGAAATTCTTTCACATTCACCGGGTAGTTGTACCTATTAAACTGGTGTGCTTACTCGACCATTTCGACAGCTAATCTATCTTTCGAATTAAATAAAAAGTAAGTTTTTACAGAAATGTTAATTGGCGATTGATTTATGGTAAAAGATGGAATCAAGTCTGGGCCACATTCGATTTATTGACCATCTTTTTTAATGAAATTGTTGCCTTATTCGCTTATGACTTTTGAAGTGGCGATCGCCAGCGCGCGCTCTGTCTGTCATTTATACCGAAGAAACTTTATTTGTACCTAAACATTAAAGTGACATTTCACAATAATTTGTACATAAATTTTACGTTTATTTAATCTGAAAGAGCATATTTTCTTATGAAAATGCTGAAAATTTCAAGCCAAAATATTGAACCGTTTACGAGAAATATATAATTTTGTGCTAAAATTAAACAAATTGTTGTGGACAACAGTTCAGATTTATATAGAATTTGTCATGTCTGTCTCAACTTTGAAGGCGTATTTCTCGCTTATTAATAACAACTTCAAAAAACTGATAGCATTTCTACGCATTAGAATAAACAATCTTTGCATCAAGACATACTTTTAAAAACTGAAATAAATGTGAACTGTCATTGTTATTTAGTGACATATTTCTAATTATTTTAGTTCAACAAGTGAGGAGTTAATCAATAGATTCATAGATTGATACATTTTGTGATGATCTTTTCAGGCTTATACGGGGATAATGGTATTTTACCTGCCAAACTAGTACTGCCCAAAGGTATGTATGATTATGATTCATTTCTACTCAATACTGGTATTATATATCGAGATGCTGATTGATCCGTGTGCTATATAGTTTTGTTTATGAATCTAGTTGTATAGATGATTAGATTCTACATTCTCTTGAATCAAATATCTCATATGAGATTCTACATCAATGGGCCAAAATTCTCTTGGCAAATGGCAAGAAGCAGGCATATCAGTATTCTATATTTGTTGCAGGCATTTAATGATTTGAAAGAATTATGCTTTGGGTACTTTTAAGTACCTTGAGAAGACAATGCAGTAAATTAGCAGCAGCTACACCATGTGATTAATGATAAATGCAATTTGCAGCTCTAAAGCCAACAAGATGTGTTTGTGAAACACAAATGCCCCCTTAGCGCAGTTGGTAGCGCATCTGCCTCTCATTCGAGAGGTCCCGGGTTCGATACCCGGCCGCGGCTAATACCCTTTCTGACAAAAATGTTACTCACCAATGGGTTTGAAATCATTACCCTAAGTGGACGAGCAGCTGGAGGCTCGGTAAGGGTGTTGTGGTAGTACTGGTTTGAGAAACAACAAGAATCCATGGGTAGGTGCTCCAGCCGCCATGATATGACCCTGGCAGTTGAAAACGGCATAAAACCCCATTAAACTCAAACTCCTTAACATGAAAACTTTAGCATGAAAACTTAACATTGTTATTTCCTCTAGAAAAATAGCCACAACTTCTTTTCTAATAAGAAAAACAAAAAATATGAATTTTTTTTCACTTGAAATTGTTGTCAGACTGGTCCAAAAAATTGCCGTCTGGTAATGGCTTAATTAAGGAAAGGGTTAGTTATTTATGAAATAATAACAAGTTTAGCGGTATTTTTTGCAAATAAAAACCGATGTGCGACGGACTACATGTGTAGGTAAAAACCGAGGCGCTGTGCGCCGAGGTCTTTTGCCATAACATGTAGTCCAGAGCACAGAGGTTTTTATTGTGCAATAAAGACCGCTAAACTTGTTATTATCTCCATTATAACACTCTAAATAACAAAACGCATACACTGTGTATTTGAAATGTGTTATTTTGTGGAAATTCTGCCATGAACTAGTTTTCAGCGTAGGAAACGCATTGGCGGTCAAGTGACGTCATTGATGACGTCATTTGACGTTACCTTAACGCCATGTGACATTTTGGCGCATACACAAAGCATAATTACATAGAGTCTTTATTGGTCAAATAAAACCCGATGCAGTTTTACGGAAACGTGTTATAATTTATTTTAGAGGCAGATTCATGGGAAGAGTTAATGAAGGGTACGCCCACATTACTGAAGTTGATGCCGAAGATTGGACTGACTGTGCAGCATGGCATGGATCTACTGTGTCTAGTTGGGATGGGCGTGGCCTTTCTGTGTGTTGTGTTCCAGACCATGAGGGATACTGTCTCATTTATACTACTCTGGATGCTCTACTTCTCACTGTATCAGGTAAGGTGTCATATATATTGGAAATGTGAATGAGCAGGGATAATCTAGACCTTGAAGGCGAGCCTGTATAGCTTAGTCAGTAACATTTGTGTCTGTCAATCATGGATTCTTGAGTTCAAACCCCAGCTCGGCCTGCAGGGTTTTCCCTGGATCTTGTAAAGAAGGAGTCCTTCGGACCCTCAGCTATGATTTTTGAGAGTCCTTGTGTTAATTTTAAGAGTCCTTTCTTAGAAAATCAGTTAAATATGAACACCAAATATTGGCCATATTTAAAAAGACTGCAGCAAACTCAGACCCATTATTAGTATTTGGTTTTGTATGTTTAACAAAATATAGGCATCCAGCCTGTCATAGGGTTTGTATTGACCAAAATGGTGGAATCATTCTGAATAATATCAAAATCAAATTTAATTTATAAATGTAATTTACAAAGAACACTTAGGACTGGAATTTGATGATTCAGAGTTCCAATGCTACCCAGAAAACAGGAATATGTTTGGATTTTTGTATAACACTTTCTCCCACCTTGAAGTAGTCTTGATTTTATCAAATCTGGTAAAAATTAGGAAAAGTCACAGAAAAGTACAAAACAATTTGGGTAGAAATCCCTTCTAACACCCCCCCCCATCCCCCCCCTCCGCCTATAGGAGTATTTCTTATTGTGAGTAATAAAAATGGAACCTTATGCAAGCGTCTGTCAAGAATGTGTTTGATGTCATGCACATAATGTCTGCTTAAAAATTCCTACATGAATGTAAGCAGGTGTAGTTTTGGTAAACTAGACGATCATAGCACTTCAAGTAAGCTAGTACTTGTACTTTTATTTGGGAGTCCCATGGGACGCACATTATATATTTTTAAGAGTCCTGAACCCAATTTTAAGAGTCTAGGACGCAATATCCTGCGTCCGGGAAAACCCTGGCCTGTATACATTCTGATATTCGACAAAAGTTATTTGTCTCTTACAATCAGTGTGAATCATCTATATTAGACAGCAGCTGAAGGCTCGGTTTGGATGTTGTGGTAGTATTGGTAAGAGAAAGACCAGGAATCTAGGGTTAGGTGCTCCCGCCACCACAATATGACCATAACAGTTGAAAAAGGCGTTAAACCGCAAAAAATTGAATCTAGATCTTGAAAAAGGGCCTTTACAACAATTGAGATGGTCACTTGAAATATTTCAATTTAAACCAGCCTAAAAATTTGCTGTCTGGTAATGGGTTAAAGTTTGTGTTTATATATTTACAGGTTGGTCAGACATTTCTCTGGTTTCAATGGTGAGTACTTTGGGAATCTTTTCAGCCCTTTCCAAAACAAGAAATTCATATTCAATGTTCTCCCAGCCCAATAAGCTGTATCGGCCCCACTACAGATTCATGTAAATCAATGTTATGCCCCTACAGCTTCTAAAGTACCCCACAGCTTGATTTCTTCACAATGGTCACCAAAAACAGATATTTTGAGATATTTTATGTCAAAAACTGATAGATAATGCAGTTTTAAATTTGTAAATGTAATAATTTTGTATAAAAACATTATGGGAAATTTTGTATAAAAACATTATGGGAAAAGAAGAAATAGCTCAAGATGAGCAATTTCTACTTTTCCCATTATGTTTTTATTCACAATTATTTTCATAAACACTATGCATTTTAAAGTTTACTGATTTGCCACTACAGCTTCAATTTATTCTGTGGAGAACCCTGCATATTGCTGTAGTAGGCGTTATACATTGATCTGCGAGCATTTTGTTTGTTGGCTCACCTGAGCACAAAGTGCTCAAGGTGAGGTATTGTGATCGGTCGTCGTCCGTCGTCTGTCCACAATTTCTTTAAAGATCTTCATCTCCCAAACCAGGGGACTAATGTTCTTGAAACTTGGCAGGAATGATTCTTGGGTGGAGGGCTTTCAAAGTTGTTAAAAGGATTTGATTCCATCAAAGACTCTGGCTGCCGCGGCATGAGAAAAGGTGAAAATAGCCAAATCTTATAAAAATCTTCTTCTGCCTAACCAGTTGGCCAATATTCTTGAAACTTCACATGAATGATCCTTGGATGGAGGGGCTTTCAAAGTTGTTACAAGAATTTGATTCCATTCAAGACTTTGGCTGCCGCGGCATGAGAAAAGGGGAAAATAGCCAAATCTTTTAAAAATCTTCTTCTGCCTAACCAGTTGGCCAATATTCTTGAAACTTCACATGAATGATTCTTGGATGGGGGGGGGGGGGGTTCAAAGTTGTTAAAAGAATTTGATTCCATCAAAGTCTCTGGCTGCCGCGGCATGAGAAAAGGGGAAAATAGCCAAATCTTTTAAAAATGTTCTTCTGCCTAACCAGTTGGCCAATATTCTTGAAACTTCACATGAATGATCCTTGGATGGAGGGCTTTCAAAGTTGTTGAAAGACTTTGATTCAGATAAAGCCTCTTGCTGCTGCGACATGAGAAAAGGGGAAATAGCCAAATCTTTTAAAAATCTCTTTCTGCCTAACCAGTTGCCTAATATTCTGGAAACTTCACATGATTGTTCCTTGGGTGAAGGGCTTTCAAAGTTGTTAAAAGAATTTGATTCCATTAAAGACTTGCTGCCACGGCATGAGAAAAGGGGAAAATAGGCAAATCTTTTTAAAATCTTCTTCTGCCTAACCAGTTGGCCAATATTCTTGAAACTTCACATGAATGATCCTTGGGACTTGGGTGAAGGGCTTTGAAAGCTGTTGAAAAACTTTGATTCCATGAAAGCCTCTGACTGCCGCGGCATGAAAAAAGGGGATTTTTTTTTTTTTTTTTTTTTTTTGTTGCTATACAGGTCAAAATGTTTCCAGGTGAGCGATCTAGGGCCACCTCTTGTTGTTCTCATTGTGTTTGAAAAAGAGTAAGAACTCTAAAGGGTAGTAAAAGCCTGTTTTTAATTTGGACATGAATTATTTCACAGGCAAATTTCCAGGCTAATTATATCATTACACAACAACTTGTCTGCTTGGCTGAAACATGTTTCTTGTCAAAACTGATTACTCATTATGTAACTTACAATTAGAATTGTTGGTGAATACAGTCCTTTGGCCTTTTCCAGGGATATTCTGCTACTTGAGGCAGGTTTTCTGACGATCATCATAGCTCCGATGAACATCCAGATGCCTATAAAACGCTTCCGCATCTCACGTTGGCACCAACATGACGGTATCACACTGTGGCTGGTCAGGTGGTTGTTGTTCCGACTGATGTTCGCGTCCGGAGTGGTCAAACTGACCAGTAAATGTCCAACATGGTGGGGACTTACAGGTAGATAGAATGACCGCATCAGCAAAATTGTAGGATAGTCCAATCTGAAAGCTTCTGCAGACGACAAAAACAAATGTTACTTAAGGTGAAATATGTGAACAATATAGAACAGAAAACATTTAGGCAAAAGTACAAGATGCTGATTATCAGCATAAACTTCTTTTATCTCAATGTTTTCTCTAGCCTTTTCTACTAAGGATGTCAAAATCAGGCCCCAGTTTCTTGAAAAAACTTAAGTATATTCTTATGAGAACATGCTCAACCTCAAAGGAATACTCTCCAACCTTGGAAGGTATTCGATTGCAGTTCACATGAATTTCGTGCGATTTGAGCATGTTGCTCAGATTTGAGCATGAGAACATACTTAAGTTTTTTCAAGAAACCGGGGCTAGGTCTTGTTTGGGATAGGGATAACATGACCACATCTACCTCAGAACTCAAATGCAGTCTAACCATTATTAATTTGAAGCAGAAGTGGCAAATTTTATATGAATATCAGTAAAACTTGAAATACAGTCGAATTTCGATCGCTCGCACACAGGCCTTGTCGAACACTAGCGGAAATTCGAAATGAAATCTCGGTCCCGACAAAAATTGTTCTTTCTTTAATATGCATAGTTTTGTCGATGACGCGGCGCATCGATAAAGCTGGGTAATTTGCAATGACAAACAGGCTTCTGATTGGTTGGCTTAGTTGGTAGTTATATAAAATCTCCAGTTTGCCGCGCTTCGTGTACAGTTTGTCTTTACGCTTCGTGTACAGTTTGTCTTTATGCATATGCAGTCGACGAGTTCTTACTTGCTTTGAAATTTTTAAAAGTCTTGGTTTTACTGTACTGAGCAACTTTATATTTCATTTATTATCAAGTTAATCAGAGATGTCGTGGGTAGCTGAGCTGTAAATTGGACTATTTAGTTGGCGGAGTCTTTCGTTTATCCTGAGAGGACGTCGTCTCCTTGGTTCCAGTGGGGAAATTTGTTTTGCTGATATTCCTGGTTTGACTCTCTGAACTATTATATTAGTCAGTGTTAGTAGCTAAGTATGGCGGAGAAGCGACAGAGGTCGATTATAGACTATAAGGCTTTCCATGAGTCGGGGTTAGCGCAGACGAGTGATTTTCCCCCCTAGGGAGCCCCTCTAAACCGAAAGTAAGTGGGGAAGCCCGTGCTGACGTTCCTTCCGGTAGCGGCGTCACTTCCGGAGATGAATTGGACGATGTCGCGTACGAGGAGGACTGGAGGAGAGAGCTAGGCTCGCGACAAAATTGAAAAGATTGAGGCAGGAACAGGAGTTACGTAGGTTATGTCAGGAGATTGATGAGGCTGAAGGTCAGATTGGTAAAGAGGTGAGAAGTGAAGGACATGCTGGTGCGGCTGGCAAAGAAGTTCGAGTACATTTACTCTCTGATTCTATTGCCAAACACGTGGATAACATCAAATTCACGCGGGTAATACCCTTCCCAGGTATAAATGTTGCGCGCTTATCCCGTCAGATAGAGAAAAACCCTGATCTGGTGAAAGTTGAATATGTAATTCTACATGTTGGGACGAATGACGTGAATTCCCTACCTGTGCATGAACTTATCGGTGGTTATTTGAACCTTTTGGCTTTAATCAAGAGGATTAATCCCTCAGTGAAATTGGTAGTGTCCAGCATTCTTTCTAGACCATTGGATTATCAAGTAACTGGTGACAAAGTGAAAGTGATTAATTGTGAATTAGCTAAAGCTTGTAAAACCATGAGTTTGGTTTATGTTCAGTCTTTTAAGCGTTTTTAGCTCCACTGGCCTTTCAGGCCAGCGGGCTATTGTCATAGCGGTGTGTCCGTTGTGCGTCCGTCCGTCCGTCCGTCAGTGCGTCCGTAAACTTTTTCTTTAAAAATCTTCTCCTCAGAAACTACTGGATGGATTTCAACCAAACTTCACAGGAATGATCCTTGGGTGACCCTCTCTCAGATTCCTACAATTAGTTTGGATTGAACTAGAATAACTTGAGTTATCTGCCCTTGAATGTCAAAAAAAGCTGGTTTTGACTTTATTTTTACTCTAAAATCTACAAATATTAACCAATCAAGACAAAACTTGGACAGAATATATATAAGCATGATATCCTGCCTGGGTTCAATTTTCAGCTTGATCGGAATTTTTTACATCATGAGTTATGTGCCCTTGAATTTGACAAAATTTCCATTTTCGACTTTGTTTTCACTCTAACAACCACAATTGTTAACCAATCAAGATGCTATTTGGACAGAATCTTGTTGACAACAAGATCTTGCTTTTGTGTAATTTTCAGGATGATTGCATTACTACAATGTGAGTTATGTACCCTAGAAATTGACAAAATTTCAGTTTTCAACACTTTTTTAACTTTTGTGGCCACATATATAGATTAATACTGACAAAATTTGGACAGACCATAAGATCTTGCTCGAGTTTAATATTCAGCTTGATTATTGTCGTGTTCAAGACATAAATTATCAAGTCAAAATCATATTTTTAGATCAGAATGTCTTTATTTTCATGACCACTATGATAAATACACAATCGCAACTTCTTGAACTAATTATAATAAAGAAAAACAACTCTTACTGAACTTTAAATTGCTCATATCAAAAGTTACTTCCCTTAGTCTACCACAATTATCAACTCACATATTGAATTATGTGCCCTTGAATTTGGCATAATGACAGTTTTCAACTTTATCATCACTCTAAAAATCCCCAAAATATTAGTCAATCATTTACCTTCTTTTTGCTTTGACCACATAATTGCTTCTCTTTACTTTGTTTCTGCTCTAAGAATCACAAGAATTTTAAAATATATCAGTTTAAGCATTTAGATAAATTTGTCAATTTTTTTATAGTAAACCACAAGAAATTCAGGCCTGTGGAGCGACTCAAGACCTTCAGGTCTTTCTAGTTGTAAATTTGGTAAGCCAATTAGGGAATTGTTCGCTGTGCGGGATGGGGGGCTACATTTGAACCTGGAGGGTACCAGAAGGTTAAGGATTGCATTTATTAAAGTTGTGGCACATCTTTTGAAAGTTTGAATTTCACATAAATAACCGCATAGGGTTGTGGGGTATTTGTGGGAGGGGCCCTCTTTATATCGTCGCAGCTTATTCCATTGGAGGCTTTTCAAGTTACAATAGACTTTCATATTGTTCTTGAGTAGGGTTGGGAGGGGCTGTTCTTTTGTTGTTGGTGATGGGTAGGGGCCCTCTTTTTTGACAGACTTTTATGTCATTGAGAGGTGTGATGAAGTTGCAATAGGATCACATATTGCTCTTGATTAGGTATGGGTTTATATGTGTATCTTATTAATGTAATTCCTTTATTTTTGTTTGTGTGTTTTGTATTTGCCTGTGCTGGGCGTGGTTTTGAGGGCTTGGTTTGGCGGTTGGGCAATTAGCCATCATCGCATTGGGTTTCATTTGTATATATAGATAATTCATTGCATTTTTGGTACTAATTCATGTTGTAACAATGCGGTGGTGGCTCATTGTTCTTATGCAGCAGGTCATTCGATATTTTGAGAATTTACTTGAGAGCTACAGTTTCATTTATATATTATCGTAGCATACATTGAGCTGATATTTAATCTTTATGTTAGAGCTGATGTTTGATGACATTTCAGTCGACTGTGAAATACCAAATTAGAATCATTCAAGCTATTCGGCCTTGTTGTCTTATTGCTAATTTTTTCAAACTAGCATTGGTTGTACACTTAAGTGTCGAACTGTTGATGTCATTGCCTGGTCCTGTGTGTTGATTTACTAAAAAATTAACATGACAAAGTCAAACAAAGGGTTTTCCGATAAAATTACCTGACTCCTATTGTTTATTTTCACACATACCGATGGATAAACTGTTTGTTACAGCTAACTGTCAATCAATATTAATGGTGCATAACTATCACTTACCGTGAAAAATACACATCTTTAATCACCAGTTAATTGTAATGTAATTAGGTCTTTATTCGATCTTAAATTGATATGGTGTTCATTCCGACCTAATTAATTTATCACACAGCTTTAACCAAACAATTGTCAGACAGTATTTAAGGGATTTAATTTTTGCTTTCCATATCAAAATGTCTCTAAACGCAGAAAGAACTATCTCTAGATGAAATAGATTTTATGCTAATGTACATGTAGGCCTATGTGGGTTAAAATAAGCAATAGCTTACGCGGAATCAGGTTTCGCTGTATGTATTAAATATTATTTAGAATATGAAAATGTGTTCATTGTTATTCAAACTTGTGCTAAGTTACTCTAACAAAAATAAATTAACCGAAATGCATCGTTTAATTTACCGTGCAAACATTCCATGACAATTTATTCTACCCATAATCGGATACGACCTATATCTGTACTCAAGGCTTGTCTCTTCTACACGACTCATATCGATATTTGGTTATGTCGAACTTCCAATATCTCGTACAAATCAGTAGGTCCCCGAGGTGTTCGAGCGAACGAGATTCGACTGTACATAGTATTATGCGAATAATTGTGAATAAAAATGTAATGGTAAATGAAGTAATTGTTTTTCTTGGGCAATTTTTTCTTTTCCTATAATATTTTTATACACAGTTATTACATTTATAGTTACATAAATGTATAAGTTATCAATTTTTGACATGAAATATCTTTAGAGACTATTTTGAAGAAATTAAGCTGTGGGGTATGTTTGGGTCCGTAGTGGCATTATCTAGCCTGTGACAAAATTAAGCCTGGTAATACTTTTCGCAAAGGGCCAAATTATAGACTGCTCCATTTTAAAACCTGTCGCAGACAACAAAATAAATGATATCAAATGTAGGAATTGTAAATGTTACAGCAGTGAAATTATTGAAAGAAAAGGAAGAATTGTTGATTATCAGCAAATTTCCTTGTTTCTCTCAATGATTTTCCTATTTCCAAGCCTTGTTTTGGAACATGTTAAACTAGAGTAAGTGAATCTTTATGAGTAGAAATTAATGAAGGAAAAAGTTTGTTTATTGGGGTTTTACGCCGTTTTCAGCTACTATGGTCATATCGCGGCAGGCTGGAGCACCTAACCATGAATTCCTGGTATTTCTCTCAACAGTACTAAGACAACACCCTAAATGAGCCTGCAGCTGCTCCCCAACATAGGTTCATGATATAAAACCATTGTTAGATGACAATTTTGTCAGAGAGGGTATTTGCCGCGGCCGGGTATCGATCCTGGCACCTCCTGAATGAGAGGCAGATGCACTACAGGGCTCGAATTTCCACTAGCATACTGGCAATTTGCTAGTTAAAATTAGAAATTGCTAGTGATTCTATCTGAAGCTAGATTTTTTTGGCTAGTTGAAAAATATTACCAACCCATAAATTTTATCAATGCAGCCTGAAAAGGCTTACAATATTGGCTAACTGTACTAGTTTTCAGACATAACCTTTAACCCTTTCCCAAACGACGAAATTTTAGGGTGATTTACTTCAAAAACTGCCACAAATGACAAAATGCATTTTATCAAAGATAGGATTTGTGTAAAATATGGCAAAGAAAATATTGAGACAAAAGGAGAAACTGCTGGTTATCAGCAGTTTCTTCTTTTGTTTCAATGTTTTCCCAAGGCTTTTATTTAAGGGACGTCAAAACCAGGTCTTGTTTGGGAAAGGGTTAAAAGAATAATTGTATAAACCATATTAAGCTTTTATTTTTCAAAATGAAAACCAAAGTGCGAGTGAATTTGCCTTTTTGCTAGTTGTTTCAAAAGCCACTAGCAAAATATTGCGAGTCACTTTTTAAGGGAAATTCTAGCCCTGCACTACCAACTGTGCCGTGGCTGCGGCCCTAATGAAGGAAAAAGAAGAAAATGCATCTTCTTTTCCAACTGTGGTTTTATAATCATCTCTGTTACAATTCTAGTCTGACTTTGTTATTTACTTTCGTTAAGGTACTCCACCCCTAATGAGATTAACTTGACGTTGGAAATGTTTGTTTGACGTTTACATTCTTGCTATATCTAAACCTTTTTGGGTGCCATATATATCTAAACCTTTTTGGGTGCCATATATATCTAAACCTTTTTGGGTGCCATATATATCTAAACCTTTTTGGGTGCCATATATATCTAAACCTTTTTGGGTGCCATATATATCTAAACCTTTTTGGGCGATGTAAATATTTGGTGGTGGAACTTTTCACCGCCGAATATTAACGATATCGCCCATATAATTTTGATATTAAGTGAATCTCATTAGGGGTTGACTACCTTAAGTCATAGCTTGTTGTTGCGTCTGTTTGATTGTTATTATACGCCCGAAGGGTCGTATTATGTTATGGCCCCGGTCGTCCGTCCGTCTGTCTGTCTGTCTGTCCGTCTGTCCGTCCGTTAGCAATTTCTTGTGTGCACAACTCCTCCTACAGTTTTGATCGGAATTTGATCAAACTTGCCACAATGAATCTCCATGGTGTCTAGTTGTGCACACCACTTACGGAATTCAGATAACCCTTTTCGTTCTTGAATTATCTGCCCTTGAATTAAAAAAATACCCATTTTCTTGTGTGCGCAACTCCTCCAACAGTTTTGATCATAATTTCATCATATTTGCCAAAATGAATCTCCATGGTGTCTAGTTGTGCACACTGCTTACGGAATTTAGATAACTGTTTTCGTTTTTGAATTATCTGCCCTTGAATTTAAGGAAAATTGCCCATTTTCTCAAAAATGCCCATTTTCTTGTAGTATGCAACTCCTACAGTTCCAACCAGAATTTCATCAATCTAGCCACAATGAATCTTTATGGTGTCTGGTTGTGAAAACAAAATTTTGATAACATTTCATGTTTGAATTATCTGCCCTTGAATTGACAAAATGGCCAATTTTACTGACAAGCCCCTCTCGGGCGTATATGCGCCGCTCTGCGAAGCTCTTGTTTACATATTGTGTTGGCCTATCAAAATCATTGTTTACATCACCATTGACAGGGGGGCCGTTCATCCGGACATAACAGTAGAATTTCCTGAATTTCCCATGGGTATGAAGGTGTTCAGACTATTGCAGACTATTAACCCATTACCATACAGTGACACCTTTTGACTTTCCACAAGATAAAGGCTTTAGAAAACATTGTGGAAAATGAAGAAATTGCTTGTGACAAGCAATTTCTTCATTTCCCACAATGTTTTCTATACAAAATGACCAAAAATGTAAAATTTTATTCACTTGAATTTGTCGTCTGCATCATCTTTGAATTTGGACTAGTTTGAAATTTCGTCGTCTGGTAATGGGTTAAGTCACGTAGTCTGCATAATTATTTATGTTGGCATTGAGCAATTGCTTCAAAGCAGAGGAGAAGGAGAGATGCTAGGAATTTGTTGATAGCAAAGGATCTTTTGGAAATAAGCTGATAAAATAGTTATTGACCAATAGCCAAAATTTCTGACATCTGCAAAGCAAAGAGTGTCATAAAATATTGAAGATAAAGAAGATGCTTATAATTTGCATTTTCTCCCGTTCCATCAGTGTTTTTTGTGCTGGTGGTTCATAAATTGGACATCTATTCACACTTATTTTGTTGTCTGCAGTAGCTTGTTAATTGGGACAGTCCAAATTGTTGCTGTTTGGGAAAGCATTTTAAACTTTCCCAAACAATTAAGACCTGGTTTTGACATCTCTAACCAAAATGACTTGAGAAAACATTGAGGCAAAAGAAGAAATTGCTGATAACCAGCATTTTCTCCTTTTGCCTCAATATTTTCTTTACTATATTTTACACAATTTCGGTAATTTTCAATATCCATTTTGAAGTTTGCAGCAGCTTTTGAAATGGATCACCTTAGAATTTTGCCGTTTGGGAAAGGGATAAGACAGTGTTTATTTTTAATTTTTGGGGAAGGTGGTCAGGGCCCATAGGTGGGGGAAAATTTGCATGTAAACGCCCAAAAAGGGGAATTTCAATACATGCTTATACTCTCAAATACAGTATTATAAATGCATTTAACTTGCTTGTATATCATAATGGGACATTCAAACAACCATTAGAACTGTTAGAGATGCCTAGAATCTAAATATGATTTGACTTTTTCTTTGCAAGAAAAAAATCTAGTTCCTGGAGGGGAAAATTTCTCTGAAATGGGGAAAAAAGTATGTTCCTCAGAGAGGGGAAAGGGGCCCAATAACGACCGTTTTTTTTAAGAAAAAAAATCACTGTAAGAGAAAGCAATGAAGAAGGCAGAATGTAGTAGAGAAAATTATAGTAACTCATTGCTTTTTGTCTGTATCTCAAATGATCAATGATCTTAAAGTCCCTTGCATTGAATATTTTTGAAAACAAAGAATGAAAAGTAGACTATGTTGATTATTATTATTTTCTTCTTTTCCCTTAAAGTTTTCAACACAAAGGCATGAGTGTTTCTTTAACCCATTACCAAACAACAAAACTTTAGCCTATTTCAAACTCAGAGATGCATTCT
The DNA here is from genome assembly GCA_963680895.1 of Fragum sueziense. Lineage (NCBI taxonomy): Eukaryota > Metazoa > Mollusca > Bivalvia > Cardiida > Cardiidae > Fragum > Fragum sueziense. The sequence continues at coordinate 7,516,974 of OY804602.1, read as the reverse complement.
TTAGAGCGAGATTTTTTGAGATATCTTGAGATTTCTTTAAAGATGTTTTAGGATAAAGTGTTCTTCTGAGCAAGATTTTTAAGATGATCACTGGGAGCCGCCATTGCTCTGTACTTCTTTCGGAACACCTCGGTAAATTCTGTAGAATCTATATGGGAGAGAATTGACCGAGTTGTTCCGATTGCTCAATGATTCATAAACAGCGGAGTTCCAAATGCTCCATACAAATGATGTCATGATGACGTCATTTGTATGAAGTATGGAACATTCAGAACACCTTGCTTATAATCTCGGTCTTAAAAACGCTGTATCAAAAACATCTTAAGAAATTTTAAAAAATCTCGCTCTAAAGAACGCACCTCTGGTGTTGCAGACGACAAGTTCCATTGAACAAAAGTTAACATTTTTTGTCTTTCTTGGTAGAAAACATTGTGGGAAATTAAGAAATTGCTTGTCACAAGCAATTTCTTCATTTACCACAATATTTTCCAAAGCCTTTATTTTGAAGGGCGTCCAAAAGCGTCAATGTGTTGGAAAGGGTTAACTCAATCAAATTTATTTCTTCATCTTCAAAAGCTTTCGATTCAAACTAGATCTAGTACAAAATTTGTTGTTAGAGTAAAGGTTCTTACTTGTATTTTACAAAATGTAACAAAAATTTAAATGGGGCAATGAAAATCTTAAGAATAACTCCTCTTCAGGAATTAAATTCCGAACTCCTTGATTAGAAAGCAGACATTGTACCTTTTCACCATGCACACTACAGTAAGAATTAAACTATTACCAGACGACAAAATTTTAAACTGGTCTAAATTTAAAGATGTTGCAGATGACAATTTCAATTGATTAAAATTTTGAACCTTTGGTCAGTATAGGTAAAAAAGAATGTTGGAAATGAAGAAATTCATTTTCCCAAGCAATTTCTTCATTTTCTGCTAGCCTAAGTAATAGTAAGTCTATCTCGTGGGGCATCAAAAAAAAGTTTGTTTCAACACAACTAGACTGTAGTTTCTGAATCACCAGTTCTGGTATTTGCCCTTGAATGTTGATTGTTGTGTTCATCTATAGAAGGAGTTTGTGTATGTAGATTTGTGTTGGCCCGGGAATCTTGTTGTGAGGTTGCTCGTGAGTCTTGTTGTGAGGTTGATCTAGATCTATTGTCTGTATACTGATCTGTAATGGCCTCCACCCACCTCATGAAGGGAGCTACATCTTCACTCATACCTACTGTATCAAGGGTGGTCACTCCTCTTGTCATATCCCTGGCTCTCTGTACTTGTCTCCTGGTTAACCCCTGTACATTAATCCTCTCCATTCTGATTATCACACTGTCTCGTCCGATGGTTGTCAATCTAGACTGACAGGTTCTCCAATCATAAACCTGGTTGTCAAGTAGCATGAATGTTGCCTGTAGAACCCTGACAATTACTTCAGTAGGTTGATTGTACTGCCTTAGTGTCAGGATCAAACCTCTATCTATGGTTCTGAGGTTTTCAAGTGCTCTTTGTAACCGCAGAAGTCTTCTCATGGCTGTTAGAGCAGATATGTATGATGTTCTGACATCCCTATGAGCATACATCCCTGTGGATATTGCCTCGTCAATGGCAGTCCTCATGTCATGTACATCTCTCCTCTCCACTGCCGTGTTAAGTTTCCTCCTCATTTCCATCAGTTCCTCTACAGTATACACCCTCTCTGGCTCTTTACATGTGATGAGATAGTTACACACTTCCCCCTTGTCTGTGTCATTCAACATGGCATACACTGTAACCTTTCTCTCTCCCACATCCAGGTACAGGGATAATGATACTATATTGTCACTAATTGTACTTGTGCTGTAATCTATGGATGGATTATCATCAGTTGTTTGATCATTAGCCGCATCTCCATTGACATCTGCTTCATTGAAGTCTGTAATTTTGCTTCCAAGTCTTATTCTCCTTGTTGGTGCATTAGGTAGGATTTTGAACTTCAGCATGACTGGTCCAGGAAAACATTTCAGTGTCCCGCTGACTGGTGCATACAGACGGAGACCACATTTCTCCAGGTAGGGATTCCTGCCCCAGCCCTTTACAGGCATTCTGGGGAAATACACCGGCCAATCAGGAGCCCAGGTTACTCTCACCCTGTACACAGCTACCCAATCAAAATGTTCTGTATCTGTCTCCTTACCCAGAACTTCTACCCTGTACTCTGCTGCCTTGGGATATCTCACTTCTATAGATAATGCATCATAAGCTATTTCTGAATGCTCATTTTCGTCATTTTCATTGGTGTCATTTTCATCATCCATGTCATAAAAATCTGTCGTAGAAACTTTGGAGACAAATTCTATGGAGACATTTTTCCTTGGTAAAGGCACTTCTATCCACTTGTCCTCTTCTTTCTTCCTAACAACACATCTGAACTCCTGTCTGGCCTCCCTGCTAGGATCTATCTGAAACTCCACTGTAGTTTTACCGCCAGTCTCTGTGATGTAGCATTTCTTGTAGTCTTGAGTTACTATACGAAGTCCCATGTCAAAGTACCGCTGTTTCAGATATGCCTGGTGGGTGAATGTTTCTATAGAGATTGGATTTTCAAGTAGCTGCCATTTTTCTTCCTCAGGGAAGTGGGAATAAATGAGATGTTTAGGGTTGGGGAATAAGAACCATGGTTTGTTGGGATTTCTGGCCAGATTCTGTGCTCCCCATAGTACATCTACAAGATGCCATTCTCCATTGATGAGTACAGCATTCCATTCACGCTTCATCTTGCCAGATAATCTCTCCCCGATGTTGTATTTACTGCCCTTCACATATCCGTGTATGATAACACAGGGTATGCCAGCATGATAACACAGCAGGGAGAAGTATGCAGCATATGTGTTAGTCTTCCTCTGTAACTGCTGCAGCTGATAACTCACACGCAGATAACTCGAGGTCATCCCAAATGTCCGGTTGTTGATGTCCATAGATGCTAGCCAATAAAACAAGGTCTTAACTTTGTCCTCGTCCGTGTTTGTTTGATCATCAGTGTCAGGAGCATCACCAGCATTTATGAAAGGCCTCATGAGCTCGGTCACAAGGTCTGCTGTTTTCATGATGTCACTGTCAGGGATGGTGTACTGTCTGCTGGGAGGTGGCTTGCTGTTCAGGATCATACTGGCTGGACTTGGTGGTGGAAGTGTGGCGACCCTCTGCGGATAATTTGTGAATACTGCATGCTCTTCACATCTTTTGAATGGACGATTTTTTATATCTGGGTCATAAGTCACCATAACAAATGGTTCCTCATCCGTTATAAAATTTGGGTTGTCATTCATTGTTGTGAAAACTTGCCAAGGGATGTTGTTCTGAATAGATTCAGTTTGTATTTGACATTGAAATTTGTGTCTTCTTAAAGTCTATAAGAGTTGTGCTTTTGTTTCATCGAGACCTGAAAGGAAAAAATCAAATTGGCGAATCTTCGATGTAAATCAAAACATTGATTGGCCAAAAAAGTAACAGCTTTAGTCATGTGATAAGCTCCAAAACTGATATCTTCATTTGTCTCTTTAAAGAAGGAAATCATTGAGATAATAAAGAAATTGATTTTAATTGGCTTTTCATTTTCATTAACAAGTTTGTTTATTTTCATCTGAAACAGCTTTCAAATTCAAGCAATGTAGAATTGACCAAATGCTGACTGTCAATCAAAAACATCGATTAGCCAATGGACGATCAGAAAAATGTTATGCCCCAATTGTTCACCGTTGCATGTGTTATTGTATCGATTTATCGACTGACAATCAAAACAATCGACTAGCCAATGGCAAAGAATTTTGTGCTAACAATAGACTAGGTTTACCGTTATGTTTTGATAAACCGTCGGTGTTGTTATAAAATCTCGTAACTACGGCTTACATCAAGCCGTAGTTTCGAGATTTTATAACAACACCTACGAAATACTATTTTGTTTGTCCGAATTTGCGTCACGATTAACTGGATAAAATCTTCCCCTATTAACGATCACATCCCCTTTGTTTGTCTTAAATTCTATGTTGGGCGGAGCGATCTGTCGATTGGCGTTTGGTCAATTATGTTCATGTAAAAAAAAATTTAATGATATTGACATGCTGAAAATTAGTCAATCTGTAACAAGAGAAAGGATCTTTACTTTTCCTGCTTTTTGGTTACTTAATGGATTACCCTTCTTTTATTATTTACCCATTCCCTTACATGCAGTGATGCTTTTTGATGCCCCTTAAGACAAATTCTTGAGAGAACATTGTTGAAAAAAAAAATGAAGAAATAGCATGTAACAAGTAATTTCATCATTTTTCACAATGCTTTCTAACAGAAATAAAAAAAGATTTCTGAAATTTCATCAACTTCAAATTGTCGTCTGCAATACTTGTCGAAGTGGAGAAGTCCAAAATTTTGATGTATGGTAATGGGTTAAGAAAGATAAATCACGGTTGATAATCATGTGATACAATATTTTCAGAAAATCTTCAATAGTTTTGTAAATACTGGACCGATTTGAATTCGGTTTGAAGTAGAGAATGTGGACAGACGTTACCCACTAGATGGAGATGGCTTATTTTTGAAAAATCAACTGATAAAAAAGTTATTGAAGATAAACCAAAATTTTGGTTTATCTTCAATAACTTTTTTATCAGTTGATTTTTCAAAAATCCAACACGTCCAGCTTATTCCTTGCATTTTCACACATTCTCTGCTTCAAACCGAATTCAAATTGGTCAAGCATTAAAAAAGATATTGAAGATTATCGGAAATTCTGAGTCACATGATTATACACCGTGTAAATGGTAGTGAGCAACATTTTCTCCTTTTCCCTCTCAGCTTGTCTATGCTGCCTGCCAAATGGTTATTTTAAGTTAATTTTGATAATTGATTTAATTTTTTAAAGCAAAAAAAATACCTGTCATTTAATTCCAGTAGTCCATGTTATTTGGGTTTTATTTGTTTAAACATTGATTATTGAATTTGTTATCTCATAGCTCTCAATAGGAGCATTAACCCTTTGCAGAACAACAAAATTTTAACCCTTTTCTGCACATTGACACCTTTTGACTCCCTCATGAGAAAAGGCTTTGGAAATCATTTTGGGAAATGAAGAAATTGCTTGTGACAAGCAATTTCTTTATTTCCCACAATGTTTTCTGCCCAAAAAGAGTAACAAATGTAAATTTTCATTCCTTGAAATTGTCTGTAACATATTTGAATTTGGACAAGTCTACATTTTGCCGTGAGGTAGTGGGTTAAGGTGAATATGTGTTCATATATTTTGTGAGCCCTTTGTAGTATTGAGGGGCACTTACCTATCTTGCTGTGTAGCCAAGCTTTATAGTGACATGGAAGAGTGTTTGCTCAGGGGCAGAGAAGTCCTAGGTTCGATTCCTCTCAATAGTTCGATATTCATTTGCAGGTTGCATTTGATTGAAATATATTTTAAATGGGCATTTGCTTTGAATGAAGTTTCAGCAAGATAAGGGTAACAGAAGTGATTACTTTTGATTACTTTTGAACCACGAGTGACACAGCTTTCACTTTTCACATGTTAAATGTCATAGAACAAGTTACAGGTCAAACATGAAGGTCCCATTTTTATTATACGCCGCCGGAGGCGGACGTATATTGGCGTCATCTTCTCCGTCCGTCCGTCCGTCCATCCGTCCGTCCATCCGTCCGTCCGTCCGTACGTCCGTCCACTTTTCTTGTCAACGCAACTCCTCCTAAGTTCCTGGCTGGATCTTCTTGAAACTTGGTCAATGTTATCACCTCAATTGGTAGATGTGCATGAAGGAAGGATTTTATGGTTCATTGATTTTTGCCTGAGTTATGCTCCCTTAAAACTTAGTCTCTGGGGCGGCGTATATTGTGACCATGGCACTCTTGTTAAAATAAGCTGTAAACTGATGTTTGACAAGCAATTTTTAACTGTTATCTGCAGTAGTTTAACCCTTTCCCAAATGAAAAAATTTTAGGGTGATCCATTTCAAAAACTGCCACAAATGACAAAATGGGTGTTATTAAAGATAGGATTTGTGTAAAATATGGCACAGAAAATATTGAGACAAAAGGAGAAACTGCTGGTTATCAGCAGTTTCTTCTTTTGTTTCAATGTTTTCCAAATCCTTTTCTAATAGGGATGTCAGAACTAGGTCTCGTTTAGGAGAGGGCTAAACTTGAGCTAGTCTAAAGTTACGATATTTGTTGAAATTTAAAAGATTTAATTTTAAGGTCTTATTTACGTTCAAATATTTGAATTGATTTGTTTTAGTTTACAAATATTTGAACTTTGATAAAGTAGAATACATATTTCAGTAGAATACATATATCAGTACTTCCTTGTTTTAGCATCTTGGCACAAATCCACTTCTTTCATCCTTTCCTTTCCAATATAGGGGCATATTGTTTCACTTGTGTCAGTTTGTCCGTCCTTCTGTCTGTCTGTCCCAAAACTTAACATTGGCCTTTTCTGGGGCATTCATGTTTCACAAACACATCCTGTTTCATTTATTATCATGTAGAAAGGAAAAATCAAATATTTACCTGATTTCTCCAATTGACCAAACGCCAATCGACAGATCGCTCTACCCAACATAGAATTTAAGACAAACAATGGGGATGTGATTGTGCATAGGGAATCATTTTATCCAGTTAATCGTGATGTAAATTCGGACAAACAAAATAGTACTTCGTAGGTGTTGTTATAAAATCTTGTAACTACGGCTTGTTTTAAGCCGTAGTTACGAAATTTTATAACAACACTGACGGTTTATCAAAACATAACATTAAACCTAGTCTATTGTTAGCACAAAATTCTTTGCCATTGGCATGTCAATTGTTTTGATTGTCAGTCGATAAATCGATACAATAACACGTGCAACGAAGAACAATTGGGGCATGACATTTTTCTGATCGTCCATTGGCTAATCGATGTTTTTGATTGACAGTCGGCGTTTGGTCAATTTGACAGCTGCTGCAGACATAAAATTAAAAAAAAAAGTGAATCTCATGAAATTGGAAATTATTAAAGGAAATTTTTATTGAAAAGGAGAATTTCTGGTTGTCTGCAATTTCTTCTTTTCATGATATTTTATGACCCCTTCTGATAGTAAAGTGGATATCACAAATTCCCAAATCATCTATAAAATGTTAAACCATTACCAGATGGCAAATCTTAGTCTTGTCCAATTTCAAAAATGTTGCAGACGACAATATAAAGTGAATGAAATTGTACATTTTTTTTGGCGTTCTGGGTAGAAAACATTGTGGGAAATGAAGAAATTGCTTGTCACAAGCAATTTGTGACAAGCAATTTCTTCATTTCCCACAATGTTTTCCAAAGCCTTTTCCTTGAGAGGTGAAAAAAGCGTCTCTGTGTGGTAATGGGTTAAATTGGGTTCTGTATGATAATTGTTGTGGACCATAAAATAAATAATGGAAATCAGAAAATCTTTCATATGATAGTAAAGAAAAGATATTTTGAGAAAAAATGTTTTCATATATCTTATTATGCTACTTTTCTCACAATTTTTCCTAAACAATCTCCTAAAAAGTGAGGCCAAAATTTCTCAATTTCACATCTTTTTATTTTCTATTTTCAGCTCTTACTTGGCATTTTGAATCGCAGGTAAGGTTCTTGGTTATTGATATTGTTTACAAGGGCATTTAGCAATCAGACACATGTAGTTTGTATCTCATTAATCTATTACGCAACAAAAAACCCCAGACTGCTCCAAATTCCAAGATGGCACAGACTACAAATACAAGTAAATATTTTTTTTTTTTTTCATTTTTTTTTGTCAATATTGGAAGAAAACATTGTGAAAAATGATGGAATTGCTTGTTGCAAGCAATTTCTTCATTTTCCACAATATTTTTCAGAGCCTTTATAAAGCTTTCAAAAGCATAAATATGTAGTTGGAATGGGTAAAAGTATGAAGGTCTACATTGGTTGAGCAGTGAAAGGTTTGATTCTTTCTCAAACAAGAATTGAATTCGAGTTTGAAAATAGAAAATGGCTGAGGACCAGTATTTTCTCCTTCTGCCTCAATATTTTAGGGCTATATGGAATACAATCATTCTTTTTGAAGAGACATTAAACTTTTGTCATCATCAGCAGCTTTCAAATTGGGAGAGTCTAAATTTTTGCGCCAAATACAAGGGAGATAAGATATGATTGATATGATACTGAGGTTAATTATCAATTATCTCCCTTGTCTTGTGGTAAATTATCAGATTTGTCCTATAGCAATTAATTTTGTGCTAAATACAGACTGAGATTTATTGTTATGTTTTGATAAAGCTTTAAATCAGTAATTTTGCCTTTTCCCTGAGTTATTTTGTGATTTAGTAAGATTATAAGATTTTTTTTTTTTTTTTTATTTTCATTCACATATTTATTTGGCAGCAACATCTTTGACTTTGGACAATTTGTCTAAAATATATCCTTCTGGTCATTGCTTAACCCTTTCCCAAACAACACAATTAGAGTTGTTCATTTAGAAAGCTGTTGCAGAAGATAAAATTTGTGTTGAGAAAGTTCCGCTTTATGCAAAATATAAGACAGAAAATATTGTAGCAAAAGGAGAAATTGCTGATTATCAGCAATTTCTTCTTTTGCCTCAATATTTTCCAGAGCTTATTGTCTTAAGGATGTCAAAACCAGAGGTGCGTTCTTTAGAGCGAGATTTCTTGAGATATCTTGAGATTTCTTAAGATATTTTAGGATAAAGCTTTCTTTTTTTAGGCCAAGATTTTTAAGACCGTCAATGGGAGGCGCCATTACCCTATACTTCGTGTGGAACCCTCGGTCAACTCTATAGAAACAATATGAAAGAGATTTGACCGAGTTGTTCCGAACACTCCATAATTCATAAACCGCGGTGTTCCGAATGCTCCATACTTTATACAAATGACGTCATGATGATGACATTTGTATAAATATGGAGCATTCGGAACAGCTTGGTCAAAGTCTCGGTCTTAAAAAACGTTTTATCCAAAACGCATTAAGAAATCTTGAAAAATCTCGCTCTAAAGAACACGCCTCAGGTCTTTTTTGGAAAAGGGTTAAAGTGCTCTTTCACAACTTTCTGTTTACAGTGTATCCCGACTCCGCTAGCGTGGTATTTTCATCAACTCCCCGAGTGGTTTTTGAGACTCAGCTGTGTAGCCACCTATGTCATCGAGATTGCTGTTCCTTTCTTATTCTTTGCTCCAGTACGATCGCTGAGGCTCTTCTCATTTTGGGCACAGGTAACAATCATTCTTATTATTACCAATATTGAACCCTTTTAACCCTATACCAGACAACAATTTTATAGACTGGTCCAAATTCAAAGATGATGTAGACGACAATTTTAAATCAATGAAATGGATTTTTAGGGTGTTTTGGAATAGAAAACATTGTGGGAAATGAAGAAATTGCTTGTCACAAGCAATTTCGTCATTTTCCACAATGTTTTCAGAAGCCTTTATTTGTTGGGCATCAAAAAGTGTCAATATGTGGGAAAGGGTTAAACGACAAAATAAAAGATTAGTCCAAATTTGCAGGTCTTACATACGACATGTGAATAAATTTTGAATTTTTTTATCTTTCTCAGTGGAAGACAATGTTGGAAATGAAGACAATATCAGTACTATCACAATTGTCAATTTGGTCTTTTGTCAGGAAATTTCCTTGGTATTTCGCCGCAGTCATCGCGCTGTTAGTAGGGCATCAGACTCTCACTTGTTAAGTCCTGAGTTCGAACCCTGGTCGCGGCAAATATCCTTTCAGACATAATGTCCCCCCACCAATGGTTTGATATCGTTAATCTATGTGGGTGAGCCGCTGGAAACTCGGTTACGGTGGTTGTGGTAGTATTGGTATGAGAATCCATGGTTAGGTACTCCAGCCATGGTGATATGACCATAGCAGTTGATGATGGTGTTAAACCTCAATTAAACAAATTCCTTTGTATTTCAATGTAATGATAAATAGAAACAGAATGTTTGAACAACCTATGTAATATTTTATTTATAATAATTTATTTGTATAGCTACAAAATGTAATGTAATACTTGCTGGGTGTAAACAATCAATAGATATTATAAATTATAAAGAAAAACAAAAATATAAATGATATAGAAAATAATTCAACAAATTGTATGTCAACTCAATGTTTTACAAAACTATAAATAACTTGAAATAGAAAATACTGTTGAAATTAAGTATAGCTCATGATAAATGAACTGGCAGAGCATCTCCAGCTAATAGCTAGAGATGCTCTGCCAGGTCATTTATCGTGAGTTATATATGATATGAAAATGAAATATTAACAAATGAGTGAAATATCTTTGGTTTATGTTAAAATAATGCTGTAATTACAGCTTTTTCAAGCTGTAGTTGCGACATTTTCAAACATACCCAATGATATTATTCTAGATGCTCGTAAGAATAGACATTTGTACATAAGAACATAATTGCCCTATTAGTTTGAAATTTTGCAATTCTCATCATGTTTCTGTCATAATGCATCACTAAAATATTATTGTCTTCCAGGTTCGAAAATGTTGTAACCACAGCTTGAAATAGCTATAGTTACATTATTTGCGAATGTAGCCAATAATTTAGATAGAATGACAGATAAGATGGGGTTTTGGCTTTTAATTCCTTTCCCAAATGTCCAAATTTTGGGCAGGTCCTGACAAAATGTATGTTGATAAAAGACAATATTTGTGTACAACATGGCTCGGAAAACATTTAGGGCAAAGGAGAATATGCTGATTTTCACTATTTTCTTATTTTTCCTCAATATTTTCCCAAGCCATCATTATAAGGGATGTCAAAACCAGGTCTTGTTATGGAAAGGGTTAAAATACAAAAAAATATATATTCTCTGGTAAATCCTATATCGTTGGTACTCATTGGAATCATTTAGTAGTACACTTACTTCAAAATGGGTTAGAACCCTGCCCATGACTTTACTAAACATTACAAACTTTCATTGTGCCTAAGACAAATACTGAACCCACAGCCACATGCTAGACAGTGCGACAAACAAACACACCACCCTAAAACATTACCCTTTACCAAACAGCAAATATTTGAACTGTCACAATTTGAAAGCCTTTGGACTGCAAATTTGAAAGCCAGTGCAGATGACTACATGGTTATTGGTAAAGGTAGAATTTGTGTACAATGTTACAAAGAAAAATTTAAACAGTTTTTTCTTTTGCTGCAACACTTCTATTTGGGACTTCAAAAACAGGTCTTGTTTGGGAAAGGGTTTACCCTTTTTGCTCCCCCTCAAGAAGGTAAGTGAAAATACTGAAGTAAAAGAGGAAAATCCTGATATGCAGCATTTACGCCTTTTACATCAATATTTTACATGCTATACAAATCACATTATTATCAACTTTATCTATTCCATTTTGTTGTCTTCAGCAGCTTTCATGTTGGACAATCCAAGCAGCTTGCCGTCTGGTAATGCAGAAACACAGAAACTTACCCTTACCTGCAGTAATAACCCATCACCAGACCATAGATATTTTTGACCCTTCCCAAACAAGACCTGGTTTTCACATTCCTATTATAATTGATTGAGGAAAACATTGAGGCAAAAGAAGAAAATGCTGATAATCGGCATTTTCTCCTTTTGCCTCAATATGTTCTGTTCTGAATTGTATAAAACCCTTTTTATATCAGTATCAATCTTTTCATCTGTAGCAGCTTTCCAAATGTAAGGCCCTGATATTTTGTTGTTTGGGAAAGGGTTAAATGGTCTACAGTGGAGCAATCATAGATGTGACCTGTCATGCTAATAGGGACTTTCTGGGAAGTTTATTAAACCAATATATGAGAAACTGATCAGATTCAGCAGAGATGAACAAGATGTCACATTTGGAAAATTAACATATTTTAGTAAAATTTGGGAAATTCTAGATTCAGAAAGTTATCTGATATTGAAAAGCTTTGGTCCCAACTGACTAAGGTTAATGGCATGCTTTTTAATCTGTGACTTCCAAGATAGTCCATCTTAGCTTGACAGGTTATATATTTTGTTGGAGCACATAGTGGTTCTTTAGTGTAAAGCAAGCATTAGTAACAAGTGAAAAGCAGATAGTGTTTTTCATAAGATGGTCAAAGGATCTTTTGGCAGTCAAGATTTTTATCGTCAGTCTTTGAACTGTACAGTTTTTTGTTTGACAGGGATTAACCAAGAATTTATTGTAATATCTTCAATTTGTGTAGGTTTTTGTTCAGAAATGCATTGTGTCTGGGAGATTAAAAGTTTCGAGACCATCTTATACTCTTAACATTTGACAAGACCATAGAGCTTGTTATTCAGTCCTCAAACTGTACAGTTTTTGGTCCAACAGAGATAGACTGAGATTTCCAGAGTGCATCTGAAGCCTCTATAGTCCAGATTAGTCCTGGTATCTTTAATAGTACATCACTGACTTCCTTACTGAGCTCTTTCAGTAAACTTTGAGCTTCAGCTTCATCACCATGTTTATTTACAACAGTCACAGTAATGTAGGCTGTCTCTTTTACAGTGGCTGTCCTGTCTCGCTTTAAATTGATTTTAAAAATGGCGTCCTCTGTCCAGGCAAATATTGTGTCTTTCCAGTCGATTCTGTTTGTTACGTGTGACTGTAGTACACAGACGAGTTTTTCAAACACTCCGTCTGGGATGTTAGATGGGAGGAGATAACTGAGAGTGAGGCTGAGGGGCGTGGCCAATTCAGAGATGGCCTGATTCCATTGGTCAGTGAAGTCAGTGCTTGCTACATCCTGGTTATACCAGGGAAGCACTATGATTGGATAACTGTACAGTTTACCGTCAGGGATGATGGGTTCTGGGATGGAGTAGCAGATGTCGAGGAGAGGAACTAGGTCAAGTAGATCATTGAATCCATCATAGTTCAGATGCTCGTAGAACCAGAAACAGTTCATCAGGGGACGGGAAATTTGACCATTCTGCAAAAATAGGTGTCTGGCATTCTCAAAGTCATGAAGTTTGAACATACCCTTGCTCATAAAGATTTTGTTGTATTCAAAATCCAGAAAACTGTCCATGTCATGTCTGAAAAGTGATGCTAACAAGTCAACAAGAACCCTGGGCTTGTGAAATATCAGCTTGCCTAGTCTATGAGATTCAGAGAACCACAGAATTTCCCCAGTATCATTGAGATAGAGAAGGCACTTTGTTAATTCCTCGTCAACTATTCCATATTTGTGAGCACATTCCTCTACTTTCTCCCACGTAAGATAGTAAGTTTTGTGTTGTTTTAGTGTGGCACGTAGTTTGTTCCACTTGTCTGGTATGGAGCGCTGGGCGTTAGGAAACAGTGACTTGTCTATCACCATCAGCTCTAGATTCTCCACAAACTTGTTTACACCATGCAGTCCGTCATTATTACTGACTAGAGATATCTCAGGCATTATCCTTAATGGATGCTCTATAACATACTCTATCCTCTTTTTCTGATCTTGTAGATGCCTTATATAAGTTAATGGTTTGTTCTCATCAGTTGCCATGGATATTTGTCTGGTGACGTTATTGAGATGTTGTTGTAGAGTGTCTGACATTGTTTTCTTCTGATTCTCCACATTTTCCATGACAGTATCCTCTGCTAGCTTAGCCAGACCTATATAAGAGTTATCTGTCTCTGGTTGTTGTTCCTTGTTGGCCTCGTCCTTGTTGCGTGTCAGGGACGGACTACGATGTGAATGTGGAGACTTGGATGAGCGTGAAGAACGACCAGATCTCCGTGTAGAAGGACGACTTCTGGCAGAACCTGACCGAGACAGAAGGTTTGTTATGTCTTCATCATCAAGTTCAGGTGGAATGGCAAACTCCTCGTAATTATCTAGATGTGTACCGACAAGTTTGACGACTACACCAGGCATGTATACATTGAGCATCTCCAGCCATCGTCCTATAGCACTATCATGTGTGTCTGCGCTGTACTCATGGTGGTTATATACAATCACAGCTAGAGCATTGTGGTCAGCAAACAGGGGATAGATCATGGTATACTCTCTGTCACCACCAAAATCATTCACCAGGAACTCCACATTGTTGTCTGTCTTCCATGGGGTCTGCTGGAGAGCCTTAGTTTTGTCCGCTGTACCAGAGGTCATCAGGGACTTCCTGTGTACGAGACCGTTAATGAGGCTGGTCTTCCCGCTCCCACTCTCTCCAAACACCAACATCTTCTGTCTCTGTAGATTCTCTGTCTTGATGATGGCCAGCTTCTTCAGGTACTCAAATATCTTCTCTGGTCTCTCTGTTTTCCAGATCTCCGGTGGAGGCTGCACAATGGGGTTCTTGTTTAACCACAAACCAACGTTGGAGAGTCGCTGAAAGCTGTGAGCAACTGCCAGGTTCTTCAGCTTGTGCATTTTCATGGGTAGAGCCGTGATCTTGTTCTCTGTAATGTCTAATGTCTCCAGATTTTCTAGTTCACAAATTTCATCAGGTAGAGTTGTCAGTAGATTCTTCTCAACATATAAAGCCTTCAACTGCTTCAGTCCTCCTATTGCTATTGGAAGATAGTGAATTTTGTTTTGTGCTATGTCAAATTCATTAAGGTTTTTGAGATCCTTTATTTTTGGTGGAATCCTCTCTATTTGATTACATGACACTCGGAGAACTTTCAGACTTGTTACCCTGCCTATATCATCAGGTAGCAATGTTAACAAATTGTTGGACATGTCTAATATAGTCAGATGATTGAGGTTGAACAAACTCGGAGGCACTTTACTGAGGAAGTTTTTACACAGATAGAACTCTCGTAGAGAGATGTTACTCATGTCGGGTATATTGTTTATCTTGGTACTCTCTAGATCCAGCACCTCCAGTGTGGCCAGCTCAAACACCACCATGGGTATATGTTCTGATGTGAGTTTACCCTTGCGTAGTAGATCCTCCGTCTCCTGGTACCCCTCCACCTGCACACAGAAGCTACGATAGTTGATGGCCAGCGTGCGTAGTTTCAACATCTCCGGTAACGTCTCCGGGAGAGACTCAATCACATTACCCCACAACAATATCTCCTCAAGGTCCTGACAGAACGCGATTTCCGGTGGTAATGTGGTAATGTTCGTCTGCTGCAGGTTTAACTTCCGCAGATATATCAGATTCCCTATCTCCGGGACCAGAAAGTTAATCTTGTTTCTACTAATGTCTAATATTTTAAGCTGCTCCATTTCCCAGATTACTGGGGGTATATGTGGCAGGTTACACTCGGATATCTTCAGATCCACCAAGTTCTTTAACTGGCTCATCTCTTTAGGCAGTCCCGTGTAATCGTCAGGTTTTGTGCACCTCAGTCCATTTCTGCTCAGATCAAGTTTTCTCAGATTCTCGAGGTTTGTGATGTCCAGAGGTGGAGTTCGGAGATTGTTAGATATCAGAGATCGTAGATTGTTGGACGCAAGGATCAACTCTCCAATCTGCTTGTCTGAAATAAAATGAAAACTCATGTTCTAACCAAGCTACAGATAAGAAGGGGTGATGGCTTTTCAAAATGAAATATTTGACTAAATTTTCATCAATCAATATGTTGTTAGTACTTATTTTAATAAAAAATCATTTAAATTTTGTTGTTTTGTAATAATATCCCTTGTCCTGACATGTCTATTACCGAGTCCTTCTTCTGTATACTCCTATGTTTGTTTGAATCCTATCATGACCCTTTCTCAAACAATGAATTTAAGTTGGTGTTATTGCAAAACCTTGTAACTCCAGCTTTGATTAAGCTGGAGTTACAAGGTTTTGCAGGAACACCAAAGTTATAACTATATTTACCTCCAAGTACAGCATCAGGGAGGATGGTCATGCCTTGTCCCGACATGTCTATTATCTTCAATCCATCCTCTGTGTATTCGGGGGTCTGCTTGAATCCAGTCTTCTTTTTGTCTTTCTTTCCTTTCTCTTTTCCACTGCCCTTACGCATAGCAGACTGAAAATAGAAGTAAATTTCTGGTGATACTCTTACCAAGTTTTGACACCCTAATGGAAAAGGCCTTTGAAAACATTGATGAGAACAAAGAAAATGGTTGGAAGGGTCCTTAACCCATTACCAAACGACAACATTTTAGAGCAGTCGAAATTGAAAGATTCTGCAGACAACAATTTCAAACGAAAGGAATTCTTTATTTCTTGGTCTTTTTGGGTGGAAAACATTGTGGGAAATGAGGAAATTGCTTGTCACAAGCAATTTCTTCATTTTCCACGATGTTTTCCTTTGCCATTATTTTGTGGGGAGTCAAAAAGAGTCATTGTGTTGTTATGGGTTAAACATATTCCTTATTTCAGCTGGACAGGTAACATTTTTTACCTAGACTCTTTATCCAATTTGCTTAGTCTTTTATCTAATTATGCAAAAGATTGTGATATTGATTGGAAAACTCAGAAAGGGCTTTATTAGCAAATTATTTGAAACAGTGACTGCTTTGCAGGTCATAATTTTGATCAAGTACGGAAACTCAAGTTAGCAATGAAGGGCCATGATGACCCTCTTCTTGTTCTTATTTCCCTAAGATTTTACTCACTTTCAGTTCTGTGTTTCCTGTTTTTCCTTTAGGAGAACTAGAACTGCCTTTCTTCCTAGATGGACTAGGGCTCTTCTTTCCCTTCCCACTCCCTGCAGACTTGGGCGGGCTAGCGCTACGCCGAGCTGGGGAGCTGCTCTTGCTCTTGGCTGAACTCGGCTTCTCCATGCCCTGCAAATAGAATTTTAAAATCATTACCCAAATTGCAAAAGATTGGACAGACTGTTCAACAATGAAAGCTGCTGCTGACAACAAATTGGATGTTGCTTAAGAACTTCAGCATAGAAAATATTGAGGCTAAAGAAGAAAATGCTGATTTTCAGCCTTTTTATACCCCAACCTACAAAGTAGAGGAAGGTACATATATATTTTATATTGATTTCATCCTGTCTGTCCATATGTTTGTAGACTATACTTCTGTTCTCTTACTCAAGAACTGTTTGACCTAGGACCATGAAACTTTACACAGTTGTTGCCCATGTCCCAAGGAGGGTGACAACGTTTTGGGGTCATGTAGGTTAACCCATTACCAAACGGCAAATTTTTAGACTAGTCCAAATTCAAAGATGATGCAGACGACAATTTCAAGTGAATGAAATTTGGAATTTTTTGGTCTTTTTACATAGAAAACATTGTGGTAAATGAAGAAATTGCTTGTCACAAGCAATTTCTTTATTTTCCATGGTGTTTTCCAAAGTCATTATCTTGTAGGGAGTCAAAAAGTCATTGTGTGGTAATGGGTTAAAGATTAAGGTTACAATGTGTTTTTTTTTCTAAATTTTATTTTTTATGATTATAAAAAGACAATGGCTAAATGTTGATTACCTCAATTTCAACCACCTGTCCTACTGGTTTAGCGAATCTGGCCTTCTTCAACATTGTGTAGCTTCAAATTGATAATCAATGTCAACCACAAGTGTTTTCTGTTGGATATATGATATTTTCCTCTCACACTGCCAATTATCTTTTGTAATAATCCATGTGTCTGTTGTATGAATAATTAATGGTCACATTTGTATCTATTTTCTGTATTGATCATAGCAAATTTGATCTCTTTATTTTAACTTATATTCTTTTAAGCACTTTTCCTGTATTTAATCCAACAAAAATAATCCTGCTGTTTATTCGCATGATACAGGTCTATGTCTTCTGAGATAATATACATAGTTAATTTCTTTCACATTGTGCAGCTTTTCAATTGAAAATGATTCTTCTTGATTTTTTTCAAAGAATAAAGCCACTGTCACTTTAATACAATATTATATGTGACCTTTATCATAACATTATTATTGGGTATCAACCTTGAATACTCTTTCTTTATAAATGTGATATTTCTTCCCTTATCATTAGTCTCCTAAATGCGCGACAGTTCTATGCAAAATTGTGCCTTTTGTCCATGTTGCACTTTACAATGTTTATTGCCACCAAAATATTGCAAAATAATAAATATTCCATCACCAAGTCCACGTAAGAAAGTAATAATTTGTCCAGTATGTTTTGCTTCACAGTGTACAATTCCTTATTCAAGTTTCATGTATTCAAATTATCTTTTTTTATCACTTTTTTCACTACTAAGTCAAATTTCCAGATGGTCCTAATCCACACAGACTACATATGAATAATGATACTGGTATTAATGTTTGAAAGTACATTGTACATTTTTTATCCTTTATTACATTGATCCATGACAACTTAGATCACCTTGCATTAATAAGTGTTTCTTTATGAGACATTCTTTCATAATCTGTTACAAAGCCAAATCCCTCTTAAACCCTTTCCCTAAACAGCAAAATTTTGTGGTGGTCTAATATGAAAACAGTTGCAGACGACAAAATGGTTGATTCTGAAAGCAGAAAATGGGTATATGGTAGCTTGGAAAATATTGAAGAAAAGGAGAAATTGCTGATTATCAGCAATTTCTTCTTTTCTCTCAATGTTTTTACAAACTATTTCTTCTAAGGACATCAGAACCAGGTCTTGTTTTGGAAAGGGTTAAATCCTTCTCATGCTTAATATTTCCCACAAGTCAAATATATAAAAAAATTGATAAAATATTGTTGTAAAAAGAAAAAAACTCTTATCCAGATGTTTTCTTTACTTTAATCGGCAAGCATGTTTTGTTTTTCAATGTAAATATTAGTAATCTACTTCTTTTGATTTGGACTTTTCTGAAATTTTGCTTGCTTTATAGAAAGGACAAGTCCTAAATGTCCCGCTAGATAAATTTTATAAATGTCATTCAAAAATCAAGCAAAGCTGTTGCCATCTAATGAAATGTTTTTATCAGCTTGCAGAATGTACTAGATTGTAGGCAGTATAGACTGCACAAATGTGCAGGCTTATCTTAGTCTATGCCGCCTGCTATAGCAGATATAATCCAGATTAGCATGAGAAGGATTAAAACTCATTGTTTGTTTTACTGATCCCATTCTCAAGTCCGTGTAGAGAAAATAATCCAATCAAACTTTCACCTTCCTGACCATAACACAAGAATTAACTTTATCACAATGTTTTACCATTGACCATTGTTCAGCCTATAGAAATCTTTCCTTTGTTGTCACAAGTTTAATACAGATATGGGTCAATAGTTCCATGCCTAAATGAATTTTTTCTATTGCCCGTTAAATTGACGTTTTAATTACAGCAATGGGGGGTTTGATTTTTATCACACTTATTATTGAAGAACCAGTTATGAATTTTGATCATGATAAGTATTGGATCCTTTACCAATTCTTTTGCTGTTACAATCTTGTGAAATTAGGCTGTAAGAATTAACAGTATAAAATATGCTTTTAGTGAAAGACTTCGTGCTTCTGCAGGCTTTAGTCTATACCTTTCAAATCTTTAAGATTAGAGCATTAAAATGTTGAAATTGAATTATTGCAGAGAAACCCAGCCTAGATCTTATACTACTGTTGGAAATTCAATCTTATGATACCTCTTATGATCGTAAACTGAATTAAAGAAACAGTGAAACACATTTCCACTTTGAAAAGCTGCTTTGAGAACGAAGCTAACTGCTTGGATTATTACAATAGAAAAGGTATAAATGATTTAATATGCGAATCTTTAGTGAACAAAAATTTGACAGATAATGGTATCAAAAAAATTTAATCTCAAGAGGAGTTATGTTGACTTAACCCTATGCAATAATAATTTACATGTTCTTCGCAACAATTTGACACCTTAATTTTGATTTAGTTAAACCATTACTGCACAGTGAAGAAAAGGCATTTGAAAATATTGTGGAAAATGAAGAAATTGCTTGTTACAAGCAATTTTTTCATTATTGTGGAAAATGAAGAAATTGTAATAAGCAATTTCTTCATTTTCCTCATAATGTTTTGTAATCCAAAATGGATTTTTTTTTTTATTTTTTATCAACATGACATTGTCATCTGTAAGATGTTTCATTTTGGACTAGCCTAAAATCTTGCTGAAAATGTCCTGTTTGTTCTGTGAATGTTTTATGTTATACAAAATCTAGCAGCTAGTCTATAGATGGTACTTCTCACCCCTGTTGCTGTGCATTAGAATTTTGTCTATCAGTAGTCTATCAAAAATCAGAAGAGAGAAAAAATATCAGAACATTTGGCAGATCCATGATTTCCTTAAAGCAGGTTCAAGTTTATCCTAGGAAGTTTGATCTGGATCAATTTCAACAACAAGGAATTGCTAAACAATTGATACAAGAGCCGTCAGAGACGGACAATGCTCCCCGAATAAGGCATTGTCACAATAAATGTATGCCATGCAGAGCTAACATAAAGCTAACAAATGTTAAGCCCCCTTTTTGCATGACATATTGTTTATACGCAAATTTCAAATAGTTTATTGTCAAGGGCATCTAATTTGCTACTCAAATATAAAATTTCACCCAATTCTGACCATTAGACTAGCAGAAATTAGAGAAAAACTGTATTTTACCCTAAGTCCACTTTTCCCATGACGAGGCCTCAAATCCAAAAACTGGGAAAAGTACATCGGCATTTTGTCATAGGGAGTTCACATGGTAAGTTTCATTTGATTTGGCCCAAGGGTTATGGAGAAATCGCTTCGGACGGACGGATGGATGGACGGACGGACGGACAGACAAAGCGGCGACTATATGCTCTCCCTTCGGGGAGCATAAAAACAGGATTCTAAGAGGGTTCATTTGAACCGCTACATCTGTTGTATCTGCTATAGCCTGGCTCCCAGGCCGTGAGAATGAATATGCCAATATCCATGTATAAATTTACAAAGGTACTTCACTCCTGCTGTAAAAAATCATTTACTCAAATTACTGCCCTTCTCGCTATAATCTCTGACAGATCCACATTTACAGAGAGTACGGCAGTGTGGTAAATTAGACGTACATTACTTGCATATATTTTATTAAAAATCAGATCAGTCAGACTAGAGCCAGTCTATATCTGCTAGTGAACACGTTATTAAAGATGGTGTGCTTACTAATACCCCATGTTATTCAAATGTCTAAAGAGTAAAGATAATTATAGTATAAAGGGGTGTAATATTGATAGAAATTTTAATATCCATACCTAATCCTTCTCCAATGTGATCTTTACCTTCAATTATATTGAAATGTAACAGCATATATGTGAAGAGAAACAGTTTCATACCACACAAATTTTTTTTAGATTCTACATGTACAAAGTTAATGCCTATTGTTGATATAAGACTTAATCTAAATACCTGTGTGGAAACAGTTCAAGAACTTATATTAGTTCTACAACTGTTCTGGAACATTCTGGAACCTTAAATGACAGTTCTATAACTGCCATTTAATGTTCCAGAATGTTCTAGAACAGTTCTAGAACTAAAATAAGTTCTTGAACTGTTTTCGTGTGGGGTGTAAATATATTTAAAGAAAATTGTATAAAAGTTTAGAGGTTAGTGTAGCAATCGGCATAAAGCTATAATTGGTCAGATGTGCCGACTGTTCAAAGATTTGTTGTACATTGCAGTCGAGCATTACAGACTTTTGTGTAAGGGATAATAAAATACAAGAAATTGCTTGTAATTTTGATTATACTTCTTGAGAATACTGGGAATATGTTTCTTTCATCTGATAAGACTTTATCAAATCTTTGCAAGGGGAAAAGGGTGATTTTGACGGTGTGACAAATTCTGTTTACTTTTGAAAGAGATTATTGTCAGAGATTAAATTGGCTGAGTTTAGTCATTCAAGGTTTTACAACTTTTTCTTGTTTGATTTTGTGTATCTTTGAAACATGTTTGGGTACTTGACAGTGTACATTTATACAACACCTGACTTCATCTTCATAAATTTTATCATGAATTTGAAATCAAAGATTTGACCTTCAAGGCCCGGTCACACAAAATTCTACATTTGAATGGCATTGAAGAAATGAATGTATCTGTAGAATCTGGTCATAATTTGTAAATTTTAGTTAACCCTTTCCCAAACAACAATATCTTAGGGCGAACCCAGTTTGAAAGCTGCCGAATATGATAAAATGAATGTTGAAAAAGAATTGATTTGTGTATAATGTAACGCTGGAGATATTGAGACAAAAGAACAAAATGCTGGGTACCAGCATTTTCTTCTTTTGTCTCGATGTTTTTCTAAGCCTTTTCTATTAGGAAGTCAATAACCAGGGTCTTGTTTGGGAAAGATTTGATAGGTTGAACTGGGTTCAATTCTGTATATTCTCCTTTATCCCGGTGGGTAACCCACGTGACTTTTGGAAAGCGTTAACACCGAAAAAATCGTCCGCTTCAAGGTAAGTTTTGTTTAATTTCTCAGCTTATACTCTATTGATTTTGATGAGATAAAGTGCACGGAACTCGCCTTTGAGAGGGCTATTCCCGGCTCTAACTCACTCTGCTCCAAATCCAGTGTTTTTTTCAAACATTCGAGCCAAAGTGTTTGTAAGTGCAAGAAAAAACTTTCGCTTGAATGTTTGAAGAAACCACGACATTCGGAGCAGAGTGAATTACAAACAGGAATAGCCCTCTCAATTGCGCATTCCGTGCACTTTATATCGTCAAAATCGATATAGTATAAGCTGAGAAATTGAACAAAACATACCTTGAAGCGGACAATTTTTTCGGTGTTAACGCTTTCCAAAAGTCACGTGGGTTATCCACCGTGCTTTATCATATTGCCCCAGCTAGTCACCTAACCATAATGTACCTTGTACTGTTTGCACCAATCTGATTTAAATCCATGTAACTTAAAGTAACATCTGACAGGGACCAGTAAGGGGTCATCTTCTATGACCTTTTCTTCTGACCAACAAAATAAAGGCTTTGAAGAACAAAAATCATACTGCAGGGGCGGACCCAGGAATTTTTTTCCAGGGGAGGTTCCAAGCCCAAATGATGGCTTTAAATGTGTTAAATATGTAACATTATACTCATGTTATATGGTCAAAATTTGATTTTCGGCCAATGGAGGGGGGTCCTGACCTTGACTCCTCCCCCCCCCCCCCCCAAAGATCTGCCCATGATACTTGCTAAAATGTTGACAGTTATTTTCTTATTGACAGAGATCTATACCTGATTAATTTTTACAAGCACAAGGTAAGTTTAACCCATTACCAAACGACAAATTTTTGGACTTGTCCAAATTCAAAGACGCTGCAGACGACAATATGAATTGAATGAAATTTCGCATTCGTTGAACTTTCGGAGTAGAATAGATTGTGGGAAATGAAGAAATTGACCAAACGCCGGCTGTCAATCAAAACCATCGATAAGCCAATGGACGATAAAAAAAATGCTGCATCACCATTCACTCACTCACTCACTCACTATCGGTCCTTTGATTATCGTGCAGGGGGTGGGATTGTTCCTACATCAGTAGGATCCCGTCCAGATGCCTGACTAGCTGCACGCATGGCAGATTTCACGTCCACTCTCCATCTCTTCCTGTCATGGATGTTGGTAATTGACAGGCCCCAATCTCTCGCATCTCTTTCTGCTAGTTCTTTCCAGGATGCCTTCGGTCTTCCAGCAGCTCGTTTTCCGGTGACTTCGAGTTGGTATGCCGTTTGGATTGCGCCATTGGATCTGTTGACATGTCCATACCAACGTAGTCGTCTCTCTCGTAAAACTATCGACAGGTCCTCAAGGCCGAGACGCACCAGTAGCTCGTTTGACCTGACAGAGGCTATGTCTTTGGGTTTTACGTTACACATCTGTCGAATCATAGCCCTGTCATTTCGTTGTAGGCGGTGCAGGTTTTGCTTTGTCAAAGCCCAGGTTTCACTGGCGTGGAGCATGGCGCTTCTTACACATGTGTTGTACACACGGCCTCTGGTCTTGTGTGACAGGTGTCGTGATGTAAGTACTGGTGTAAGGTCCCTGAATTTCTTCCACGCAGTCTTGACCCGTGTGATTGTGGCTAGATCACAACCCCCAGCTGCAGACAGAGTGTCCCCAAGGTAACAGAATGACGGTACAACTTCCAGGTTGTCGGCTCTGACTTTGACCTCGCTCTGCGGTCTGCCATCGATTGGACGAGCAGTACCCTGACATCTGGCACATCTGAAATATTGATTCGCTGTCAGTCTCTTGAGCCCGCTGCATTTCTTCTGCACCCACATCTTGCATCCTGCGCAGTGTATGCTGTTTCTTCCGACACCTGTTCGACATACTGCACATGGGAAACTACCAGACTCCTGCAACTGGTTGAGGCCTGTACCACATTGTTTGTCTTAAATTCTTCGTTGCACGTGGTATTGTATCGATTTATCGACAGACAATCAAAACAATCGACATACCAATGCCCCCATTGTTTGTATTAGATTCTACGTTGGGCGGAGCGATCTATCAATTGGCGTTTGGTCAATTGCTTGTCACAAGCAATTTCTTCATTTTCCACAATGTTTTCCATTGCCAGTTTTTTGTGAGAGGTCAAGAAGAGTCACTGTGGTAATGAGTTAAGAGGTTCGCTGCTTTTCAACAAAAAGTTAGTAAATGCAGCATAGAATAAGCTGCTGTTCTGAGGTTTTTTGTTGAAAAGTGAAGATATATTTAAATGTAAAGATTATATTTGAAAAGGTAGATAATTAGTTGTATGTTTTATAAAAAAAAAAAGTATTGACACAAAGTTTCTGTATACCAAATCCATATCATTGAAATCAAATAGACAAATCAATGAAGTCAAATAGAAATGAAGTATATACAATTACCAATGAGGTGAAAAATTGTCCATGGTTTGAGCTAGCTTATAATGGCTTAAGCCATTACTAGACAGCAAAATTTTAGACTTTTCCAATTTCAAAAATGTTATTGAAAACAATTTCAAGCCAATGGAATTGACATTTTCTGTACTTTCCTGGTTGCAAACATTGTAGGAAATGAAGAAATTGGTTGTCCCAAGCAATTTCTTCATTTTCCACAATGTTTCCCAAAGCCTTTATCTTGTGGGGTGTCATAGTGTTGGAAAGGGTTAATCACTTATTTCCAATTTGCTAAGTAGCCATTTTGCTGGTTGTATTTAGAAAAAAATGTAAATTCTCAAGGTCATACACGAAGGTAAAATGATCTGTGTTTGAAACTGTTGTTGCAGAGCATTGGTGTTTCACAAACACACCTTGTTCAGTTTGGAAGAGGTTAATTCAAAGAAATTCCAGATGAGAAAATATAAATATGGCGGAAAGCAGGAAAGATGTTTGCTTTCACAGTGACAGGGATATCAAAGAGGAAACTAAGAGAAAATGCTGGTCTTTAGAATTTTCTTCTCTTCTTTCAATCTTTCTATTATAATGCATTCAAAACTTAGAGATCATTAATTTTGGTAGTTGGCTAACCATTAATATTATTACTTTACAGGATACCATTTTCAGCTGTTGCCTGAAACAATGTGCAATGGTAGAGTAGGGGAGATAAACCATGTTTAGAAATGATATTGTATTATTTTGAGTTATATACCTTTAACTGTAGGAATCAAAATGTAAGCTTTAGATAAAGGCCTGGTCACACATCATTTTGAATCAGCCTTATGTGAACGGTGTAACAGGGTAATGTGTTCCCCCTGGGTTGCAACCCATCCTTCATAGCCTTAGAGGCAAATCTCATACATGATAAGCAAAATCTAAGTCAATCTAAATGAATTAGATATTATCTTTCAGTAACATCTAACAACCACCCGTTAGGGGTCATCTTCTGTGACCTTTCTTTGGACCAATCAGATTATAGCTTTGGAAAAGTGAAACGAAATTTGGCATGCGCATGGGCATGCGCACTACACTTTCGTCTCTAACGATAACAAAATTAGTAGCCATGGCCACCTCCAGTGCGGTGATTTCAATACAAAGACAAAGACCAAAGTCTGTTAATTTTGAGAGCAAAGATATGGCATTTATGTAGTAGATAGTTTTCGGTATATTTTTAAAACTAGCAGTAACAGTTTTATATGTTCATCACGCTAACCCGAAATAAAGCAATGTTAATTTATGAACATATAAACTATATATTGGCAATTCGATTCAACATGATTTAGATACCTGATTATCTCAATGGTAGAGCGTCCAACCTGTAAACCAGAGGACCAGGGTTCGATCCCCACATTGGGTTTATGTTTTTTTCCTACTATGTATTTTACATTTTTCAAACTAATCAATTCTAGAAATCGCAGATGCAATAAAAGCATAATTGGCAATTGTATTTTTATTATGTTTTTGCAATTTCTAGAATAATTTGGTATGGAAAAATATAAAAAAGAAAATAATGAAAAAATAGGGGGATGAAAAGATGAAACTGGCGTGGGATTCGAACCCATAACCTCTAGCATTCAAGTCGGCAGCTCTACCACTATGCTAATCAGACAACTGGTTATAGAAGTATTCCAATTGTCGATATATAGTTTATATATGTTCAAAATTAAACACCGCTTTATTTCGGGTTAGCGCAATGATCGTATAAAACTGTAAGTGACAGTGTTAAAAATATACCGAAACCTATCCACTTCATTAATAAATGCCATATCTTTGCTCTCAAAATTAACACGCTTTGCTCTTTGCTCGGTGTCAAGCGCATGTGTATCAACCACAGCCATTTTGGTGTTGTTGTCAGGGACAACAGACCTGCGTTTGCAATAAGCGTTTTGATTGGTTGGTGTAAAAATAGAAAAAAATGGACTTTCCCAGGTCACAGAAGATTACCTCTGATTGGTGATCTTCAGATGTAACATTATGAAATAAGATGCATCTGAATTCATTCAGATTGATTGAATCTTAGTCAGACATTGGCATGCCAACTAATTTTACAATTTTATGCACTAGCAAGCTCTATAGTGGTAGGAGCCGAGCTCAGATAGCATTAAGTCAGAGTCTGGTTATCCAGGGATCCTCAGTTTGAATCTGGCTCAATCAGTATCCTTTCTGATATTTGACAAAAGTCATTGTCTCACCAAAGTGAGAGAGAAACTTGAGGCTTTGATTTGATATTGTGGTAGTGCTGAGAAAAATCATGATCCCTGGTTAGGTGCTCCAGCTGCTGCAATTTGACCATTGTTGAAAGAGGCTTTAACCCCAATCAATTTAAAATATAGTGGTAGGCATAGGCATGATAATTATTATCAATTAAATGATGTCATGATAAAGTGGACTGTTAATTTGTAATTATATTTCGCAATGTTTGTATCGGGAAATTGCAAAGTAATCATTCTCATCACAAGATTTACATGTTTTGTCATTACAGTAAAGATTATTTCAGTTCGCTGCTTCAAAATACTAAATTTCAAATTTATGTGCATGAGATATGTGAGTGTCATTTTGGTTTGCTGCCTAGAAATACTACTACATGATCATTAAAATTGTTTGTTTTCAAATTTTTAATGTAAAATCTCATAGGCCACATGATTAGACTTACAGACCCTATTATACCATCTGTCATCTAGCCTCTTTACCCAATGGCAAGAATTCAATCTACTCTAATTTGAAAGCTGCTGCATATGACTATGTGTATGTTGATCGCGAAAGACTTACAGAAAACTTACAGAAAATATTGAGGCGTAAGATTTAGAAGTAAATGCCGATAATCAGCATTTTCTTCTGTCGGCTCAATGTTTCCCATATTCTTTCGGCTTAATGTTTTCCATTGGTTTTTTTTAGCTCACCTGAGCACGAAGTGCTCAAGGTGAGGTATTGTGATCTATCAATGTCCGGCGTCCATCTGTCCGTCTGTCCATCTGTCCGTCTGTCCATCATGGCATCAACAATTTCTTTAAACGACATCTCCTCCTAAACTACCGAGTCAAAATCAACCAAACTTGGCAGAAATGTTCCTTGGGTGGTCCCTTATAATAATTGCTAAAAGCATTGAAATCCATGAAAAATTCTGGTTGCCGTGGCATCGGAAAGTGGGAAATTTCACAAAAGCTCAACAATTTCTTTAAACGACATCTCCTCCTAAACTACTGGGTCAAAATCAACCAAACTTGGCAGAAATGTTCCTTGGGTGGTCCCTTATAGTAATTGCTAAAAGAATTGAAATCCATGAAAAATTCTGGTTGCCGTGGCATCGGAAAGTGGGAAATTTCACAAAAGCTCAACAATTTCTTTAAACGACATCTCCTCCTAAACTACTGGGTCAAAATCAACCAAACTTGGCAGAAATGTTCCTTGGGTGGTCCCTTATAATAATTGCTAAAAGAATTGAAATCCATGAAAAACTCTGGTTGCCATGGCATCGGAAAATGGGAAATTTCACAAAAGCTCAACAATTTCTTTAAACGACATCTCCTAAACTACTGAGTCAAAATCAACCAAACTGGACAGAAATGTTCCTTGGGTGGTCCCTTATTAAAATTGCGAAAAGAATTGAAATCCATGAAAAACTCTGGTTGCCGTGGCATCAGAAAATGGGAAATTTCACAAAAGCTCAAAAATTTCTTTAAACGACATCTCCTCCTTAACTTTTGGGTCAAAATCAACCAAACTTGGCAGAAATGTTCCTTGGGTGGTCCCTTATAAGAATTGCTAAAAGAATTGAAATCCATGAAAAACTCTGGTTGCCGTGGCATTGGAAAATGGGAAATTTCATGAAAGCTCAACAATTTCTTTAAACGACATCTCCTTAACTTCTGGGTCAAAATCAACCAAACTTGGCAGAAATGTTTCTTGGGTAGTCCCTAATTAAAATTGCTAAAAGAATTGAAATCAGTGAAAAACTCTGGTTGCCGTGGCATCGGAAAATGGGAACTTTCACAAAAATTCAACTATTTCTTTAAACGACATCTCCTCCTTAACTTCTGGGTTAAAATCATCCAAACTTGGCAGAAATATTCCTTGGGTGGTCCCTTATAAAAATTGCTAAAAGAATTGAAATCCATGAAAAACTCTGGTTGCCGTGGCATCGGAAAATGGAAAATTTCACAAAAACTTAACTTCTTTAAACGACATCTCCTCCTTAACTTTTGGATTAAAATCAACCAAACTTTGCAGAAATGTTCCTTGGGTGGTCCCTTAAGAAAATTGCTAAAAGAATTGAAATCCATGAAAAACTCTGGTTGCTGTAGCATCAGAAAATGGGAAATGTCATAAAGCTCATCAATTTCTGTAAACAACATCTCCTCCTAAACTACATGGCCAAATTCTTCTCTGGGACCACAATGCGTAACATATGCGAAGTTATTTGGCATTATTAAAACATTACTCAGGTGAGCGATTTATGGCCCTCAGGGTCCTCTTGTCTAAGAATGTCAAAATCCGGTCTTGTTTCGGGCAGTTAATGAAATGATGGTAAAAGCAACATATATATGGAACTAGATGCTAATTACTGGTACAAAAAACTCTAATGGCCTAATTTAGAAAGGTCCAAAATTCATTTACATTGAATAAGCTGGTAAAAATTAAATTACCCTGAAAACTGACTTTAATGTTCCTATAGATATCTAAATATTGATAGTCAGCCTGACATTACCCTTTAAACTTGTTATCTATTTGATCTGTAGATAGGTTGATAATGGCTTAACCCTTTCCCAAGCAAGACCTGGTTTTGACGTCCCCAATAGAAAAGGCTTGGGAAAACATTGAAACAAAAGAAGAAACTGCTGATAACCAGCAGTTTCTGCTTTTGTCTCAATATTTTCTGTGCCATAATTTGCATAAATTCTGTCTTTAATAACTCCCATTTTGTCATTTTTGGCAGTTTTTGTAATGGATCACCCGAAAATTTTGCCGTTTGGGAAAGGGTTAAACAGAAATATTTTTATGGGAATATTGGTAAACTAGAAGTCGATCATGTAAGAAATGAGCTGCGTCATGGAGAGAAGAGCAATATAGACCTGTATGATAGCCTTCCTTGCTGAGATCCTGAACTGATAAGAGGGCCAAAAGGTTTCTTCCCTGTGAAAAAATCATTTAAGTTGAAGAACTGTTCTAGAACATTCTAGAACGTTTAATGGTACTTCTAGAACTGTTGTAGAACCTTTTTCCGAGGGGGGATCTTTACAGGAAGTGTAGGGCCCCTCTAGAGCATAAAAGCCATGGCCATGGCGCAGTTTGTAGCGCATGGGATTCTCACTGCTAATAAGTTCACAGGTTCAATTTCCGTTTGCGGCAAATATCCTTACAGACAAAATTGTCTTCCCTGATGGTGTAGTAATCGTTAAACTATTACCAAACGACAAAATTTGGACTTGTCCAAATTGAAAGATACTGCAGACGACAATATGAATTGAATGAAATTTCGCATTCTTTGATCTTTCTGGGTAGAAAAAAATTGTGGGAAATGAAGAAATTGATTGTTACAAGCAATTTCTTCATTTTCCACAATGTTTTTCAAAGCCGTTATATTGAAGGGAGTCAAAAAGAGTCATTGTGCAGTAATGGGATTTATTATTGGCGAGCAGCTGAAGGCTTGGTAAGGATATGGTGGTACTGGTATAAGAAATGACAAGAATCCATGGTTAGTTGCTCCAGCTCTTTGATATGACCATAACAGTTGAAAGATAACATTGTGATAATGCAAGGCTTTTAGGCTAACATTTATCATATCTCTCAGCCTTATGTGGTGTGGAACGTGATTGAATCACATGAATTCCTACATCATGGATGCAGATTTGAAATAACGAAATTTGTCAGAAAATTTGAGTGATAGAGCCTTTATACTTAACACATTCCCACACAATGATGCTTTATATGACACCCATTAAGAAAAATGCTTTGGAAAGTCTTGACCCATTCCTACATGATAATGACCCTATTTTATACCCTACAAGATAAAGGCTTTGGAAAACATTGTAGAAAATGAAGAGATTGCTTCTGAGAAGTAATTTCTTCATTTCCTACAATGTTTTCTACCCAGAAAGACAAAAAATGTAGAATTTCATTCACTTGAAATTGTCATGTGCAAAATCCTTTAATTTGGACAGGTCTAAAATTTGCTGTGTTTTAATGGGTTAATTTATTGCATCTATGTAACCATAAGATATGCAATCAATTCACATTTTCAAAAACAGTCATCTCAGTTTTCATACTTAGGATCATAATAGAGAAAGGATTTGAAAGCATTGAGAGAAAATAACAGTATATACTGATAACCAGCATTTTTCCTTTTCCCTGATTATCAGCATTTTCTTCTTTTCTGTCAATGTTTTCTTAGTCTTTTTTTAGGGACATAAAAGTTTAAAAGATAAAAAATAAAAACTATGTAATTAAAAGTTATTTACTTACCATTGAAAACTAAATTCCAACTTTTACAGCTGTTTCAGGTCTGTTTAATTTGCATAAAATCCATGAATAAGTAAATCAATCACCAAGAGTATAAAATTACCACAATGTATCCAATTTCCATCTCGTTAAATGAATAAAACGTCCAATAAGTAATTTAGATTGGATTAAAACACGGCCTTAATTGTTTGGTCGCCCAACTTTAACTGATAACGTCAGCCAGTCAGTCATGAATTAGCGCGAGATTTAATCCACCGTCAACAAATAAATAAATAAAAGGACTGTTTTTGTATTTTAATGCAAATTTTAATTGCCACTTTACTTCATGAGTATATATTTTGGTTAACAAGTATGAAGTTGTTCAAAATCAATTATTACACTATCTTAAGTTGTAGTTACTGACAAGAAATGCTCAGGAAAAAGAAGAGAATGCATTTGACAGGCACTTTTCTTTCTAATAATTATGGTTTACTACTTTTCCTACAATTTTATGTGCTCTTTCATCATTTACTGACATTCAGAACAGGTGTAAATTGTGACTGACATAGCATGCTTTGATTGTCTTTTATTAGTCCCCTACCGGTGTTCACACCGGAGGGGACTATAGGTTTGCCCTCCGTCTGTCCGTCCGTCCGTCTGTCCGTCCGTCTGTCCGTCCGCTCAAATCTGGATCCCGCGATAACTTAATAACTAAGCAAGCGTTTTTGATGAAAGTTGGTATATGACTAGATGGCAATGTGTAGATTATGCACATCATTTTATTTTTGTTTTTCGACTTAAATTGAGGTTGCTATGGTTACAGAAATAGTGAAAATATGGCCAAAAATGGGATCCTGCGATAAGATAATAACTAAGCAAGCTAGTTTGATGAGACTTGGTATATGACTATATGGCAATGTGTAGATTATGCACATCATTTTATTTTTGTTTTTAGACTAAAATTGTTGTTGCTATGGTTACGGAAATAGTGAAAATATGGCAAAAAATATTGGATCCTGCGATAAGTTAATAAGTAAGCAAGCTAATTTGATGAGACTTGGTATATGACTAGATGGCAATGTGTAGATTATGCACATCATTTTATCTTTGTTCTTTGACGAAAAGTGTGGTTGCTATGGTAACGGAAATAGTGAAAATATGGCAAAAAATGGATCCTGCAATAACTTAATAACTAAGCAAGCTAACTTGATGAAACCTGTTTTAAAATGTAAAAAAAATTATAAGCCATGTTAGTCATTGATCTTTTAGTAACTTTATTCAAGTCATTTGAATTATATTTCCGAAATTTTGGGCATAATATTTCATTTGTTTGACAATTATTTTGATGACTTGTTCATCTTAATCTATTATTGATTACCATATTGAGTCAATGTGAAGCCGGTAGGGGACTTTATGTGTTGCATACAACACCAGATACTTGTTCATTCTATTTCTTAGAATCTAGAGGGAAAAGAAGTAAACATGTGATTTATCAAAATTTTAGAAATTTAATCTGTTAATTATCATCACACTTTGGCCGCTGGATAATTTTGCCTTTTCAAAAAATAATAATAATAATAATATAGCATTTACTTGACTTTGTATGTTGTCAGGATTCCTCTTCAATTTTCAAGTCTGAAGTTCTATTGTGTTAGAAAAAGAAAACTTTGATTTATCAAAAGGGTATTATGGTTTAGAGATATGTCTTTGGTAATAACTGATCTACTGTGTAATCGATCCTTACAAATATTTTCACTATTGTTAACTAACAAATATCCTATTATTGTAATACAGAAGAAAATCTGAATAGGTTTGCCGTAATTTACTCTCCTAGCTTTAAGTTTCGCTAAGTAAATAGCAAATGTTAACCCATTCCCAGACCCACACAAAGACAATTTTGGATGATTCCCAAGGAAAATACCAGAGAAAAAAAAAATTAAAATTGGTGGAAATGAAGAAATTGCTTGGACAATCAATTTTTTAAATTCCCATTATGTTTTCTGCCAAAAAAGACAACAAAAACATAAGATTTGATTCACCTGTAATTGTTAACTGCAACAATTGTTTGTATTTGGACCTACCCAAACTGTCTTCTGGCAATGGGTTAAAGGAAGGCAAGGACTTGAGAGATTGCAGGAATGAATCAGGTTCGAACCAGCAGCCTAAATGACAAGTCATGATTTTACACTTGCACGGCCGCTTATCTACTAAATCACAACATTTTGTTGTGTATGAAAAAAAGTTTAGAGGATATCCGGTTGGCAGTTAGAGGAGCCATCAAATCGGCGGGTGAAAGGTGAGTCTCGTCTTTTAATCGAAATGTTCTTGTTTCTAGCTCGAAAATCAAAAATCGGAGAATGTCATACAACCGTTTATTCATTTTCACATATTTGTGAGCCCCATCCAAACCCCGATTCCCAGAGATTGAACGGAAATTCATTTTCTCCCGTTGCAAGGGTAGCCCCAATATTGACATTTCGTCAATCCTGATGAGCGTTTGTCCACTTTCTGAGGATGAATGGCCCAAAATCTGTGTGTATTATAAAATAGTTGTATGTAAATTACATCGTTCAAACAATATTTTAATAACTTACTGTCGATCTTTGAAGAAAATCAGTTCTTCCGGTCAGTTTGTGCGTTAGAGGATAGGTTGTGAGTAAGAGGATAGGTTGTGATTTAGAAGACAGAATGCATTCATCGCATTTTATACCATTTATCATTGTTTATATGCGAATTAAGCCAAACCGAAGTACTCTATGTGATATGTCTATTTTCAAAGGGTGAGTGAAATGGCATAACGTATTTTTACGCCCAGTAAATTGATACATCAGGGACACAGACCTTTAACATTGTCTGCTTGTCTGCCAATCTGCATGTGATAATTCAAAATGAAAATTTAAGTTAAGAGGGCGTTTGCGCGTTCTCTTTTTAAAATTTCATACACCTGATATTCTTGTCTGCAAGGCCTACATCTTTTGCTTCGGAAAAGTCAAATATTTAGCCATTTTGGTAATGGGTGAAGTGTTTTCAAAAGCGTTTTCAAAATGACACAATTTTGGACTGCGTTATTTATTCTTTAACCCTTTCTCATACAATGCATGGTATAACGTACGTATTAGAAAGAGATTGTAAAGCATTGACACAAAAGAAGAAATTACTGTTAATCAGCAATTTCTCCCGTTGTCTCAGTATTCTCTGTACTACTTCTCTTTATATAAATCATCTTGGTATTAGTATCGTCTGCAGCATTTTTCAAATTGGACCAACCTAAAATGTAGCTGTTTCGGAAAGATTTTTAAAGCGTTGATGGTGTGAAGATATGCCTGTAATCAAACTTTGTAAGTTGTATTTGCAATGGTTAAAATATTTACAATAGATTTGTTGTTCCAATGCAGGTATCAGATTTCAACACCTTTCCTCATGTTCCTGGTGTGTCCAGATTAGGTGACAAACTCACTGTTTGAACTGGATACAAGTCGTGTCCCTAAATATACTAAGCAAAACAATTGAAGGATATCAAAATTCTACAGCTATTTTAGAAACTGTGATACAATATTATATAAAACACTTAAGCTTTTTATTATTACATACTTTCGCTCTCATATCTTATGTTACCATATGGAGTCATGCTTCAGTTGTCATGCCAAAATGGGACAATTTACAATACAGGGGTCATCTACCAAACTTAACGTGTTCTTTGCGTGTTGTTTTTCACAATAAGGCATACTATGAGCTGCTTCATTGAGTAAATTTAAACGTAATTGCCTATAATCCGTTCATTAAAAAGGAATGAACGTTAATGGCTGACAGATCTGCAGCGCTGGCAGGCCAATTGAACATATGGGAACGTCAGGTTGACATCGCAAGTAGATTTTGCATTTTGCAATGTGTATTCAGTCGATTACACCAACGGCATCATTGGGCAATCGAAATTATGAAACGGCTTGACAGGGAACGTAAGTAAACGACGTCCTTGGCTGTTGACGGTAACATTCTCAAGAACTCGTTACGTTCTGGGACGCCAAAGTTTTCCAAAATTTCTCCGGAGTCTAACAGATGTGCGAGGGGTAGACCTTAGAATTCAGTCTGTGATAAACGAATTAATAATCATTGGCATTAATGCCAGTAAGACGTTGACAGCTAACGCTTTAACATGACAACACCGACGCATGGACCAGAACCAATATGAGATGGAACCAGTAGCACTGGAGTACAGTGCTCATCAACAACCAAAGTTGGTTTCGGTATCGCATGTTGACAGCAGACTTCGTGTTTTTCTCGATATAAGAACGAGAGATAACACGAGGATAATGTTCCCACACGTAACGCATATGGTGACGGGAGTGTTATGGAGTTGACGGGAATCTTACGTAATCTAGAAACAAACCTTTTCGTGCTAAATGACACTGACTGACCAACGTTACATTGACCACGTGATTGACTCACGTTCTGTAACTTATAAACAGGGAAAAGGAGATAAACACGCGTTCATTAACGCCGACGTAAAATTAATCGGTGTCGTTATTGTAAAACACCATCTTAAACAGATTTGGTTTCAATCCAATGATTTGCCATCCCATTCACAGAACCTTTATCCAATCGAGCATGTTTCAAACACGTTGGGTAGACGTCTACGTCACCGACAACAACAACCGACTAACCCGGCATATTCCTACATGCGCGTATTCGAGAATGGAATACTGTGCCACAACATGTGGTAATTCAATCTGCGATGAATTTGCGAGGTACTTGCAATGCTTGAGTTAACTTGCAGGGTGAAAATATTCGTTACTCATGATGTGTGACTTTTCGGTTGTAGGGTACCAGCGTTTTACCGGATAGCGTAGGGAAACCGGAAACGATTGTCCTGCTTTATGTGTTTGGTTCTCAAGATTAGATATTGGTATGAAGTTAATTACAGATTTTGTGCGAATATATGTCTTTGTTAAATTTTACAAATAGTACAATTTGAATATCCTTCAATTGTTTTGCTTAGTATATATAAAGTTAGTACTGAAAAGTGTTCCAGACTAGTAGACAAACTTAGATCTGTCATCCAAGTATTTTAGTGGTCTTTATTTTGGAGTATTGAATGATGTTAAGAATCCTACACGCAAAATTGTAGATTCGACAGATTTTGTCTATATTTGTATGAACTTCAAATGGTCATAAATCTTTTTAATTAAGAGAGGTAAAGTGATAATCTTTGTTTCATTGATTTTCTCATGGAATGATCTCAAAAACGATATATTACAACATTGGAATAATTTCTAAAAGGGTTATTTACCGTCGTTAGTTTCTGCTTGATATGAAGCTGCATGCTAGCGGTGAATTTCTTACTTCCAAGGTTTATAATTTGCTTTTGTTGATTTTCAGGATGTGTTGACCCAATTCCTCGCCACAAATGAGATCAGACTAATCTGATA
The DNA here is from genome assembly GCA_963680895.1 of Fragum sueziense. Taxonomy (NCBI): domain Eukaryota; kingdom Metazoa; phylum Mollusca; class Bivalvia; order Cardiida; family Cardiidae; genus Fragum; species Fragum sueziense. Next base: position 7,480,383 of record OY804602.1, on the reverse strand, counting down.
CGGGATGTATGGAGTGGAGAAACTTTAGGCTATTTTTATCGCTTATTCTATAAGCTGCAGGAACTTTACAATATTTTGGAAGTGAGGCATGCGTGGATATTTTTTAACGATGACGTGGTTTGTACCTAGACAAACCATCGTTGAAGTTGACAAAAGTGATGAAGTACGGATTTCATAAAGTTCATCTTTAATGTATGTTACAACTTGCAAAATTTATTAATGTATCAATTCGTAGGCCTATATGATTGGTGACTTAAGGTAAGAAGGGCCTAAATAGCACCAAAAAGCCAGCGGCGAAATTTGAAAAGTTCTAGTAATTCCTTAACTGTGTTACATTTCCATTCCAAATATAAACATAAACATTTTGTACGGATTAGAATTTTGAATTAATGCATATTTTGGAAAATATTAGACAAAAATGTTCAAAATTACCTCCCTTGCATATGAATATAGAGTAAAATAATATTTGTAAATTATTTTCCTCTTACAGCATAATTTTGAAATCCGCCACGGTGATTCAACTTATATGAAGTGTTTTCACGAGTGTGTGTAATTTTGTGCATTTCGTAAGGCTAGAAAATGTTGTTTTTAATTAGGCGCTAAATACCTTAATATTAAACATATTGAATCAATAAACAAGAAGATCTATGGATAAACAAGATTTACAGATCTGTATTTTTGACATGTCTTTATTGTCTCCGGTTTTTCCACTTCTTACGCATTATATTTTAAAGAGGCTACTTTAGAGCATACAAAAATGGCTGGAATATTGCACAATATTTACTTTGAATTGTATAAAAGTTCACATGAAGACGCAAAGAGTACAGACAGACAGAAAGAAACACAAAGGATAGTGAATGTTTTTATCAAACATTGTTATAAATCTATTATGCATAAGAACCTTACATTCATTTAGATGAGATAATGTTATATGATATCTATATAACTGGTGTGTAAAAAGGGTGTTTCTATATCATATCACAATGAACTCGTACTCTGTCAAATAAAATGACAAAGTGATTCTTAAGTGAAATAAGGGTTTAATCTTTGGACAAGACTAGTCTAGTAATGAGAGTATTTCGGTTTGGCTTAATTCGCATATAAACAATGACAAATGTTATAAAATGCGATGAATGCATTCTGTCTTCTAAATCACAACCTATCCTCTTACTCACAACCTATCTTCTAACGCACAAACTGACCGGAAGAACTGATTTTCTTCAAAGATCGACAGTAAGTTATTAAAATATTGTTTGCGCGATGTAATGTACATACAACTATTTTATAATACACACAGGTTTTGGGCCATTCATCCTCAGAAAGTGGACAAACGCTCATCAGGATTGACGAAATGTCAATATTGGGGTTACCCCTGCAACGGGAGAAAATGAATTTCCGTTCAATCTCTGGGAATCGGGGTTTGGATGGGGCTCACACATATGTGAAAATGAATAAACGGTTGTATGACATTCTCCGATTTTCGAGCTAGAAACAAGAACATTTCGATTAAAAGACGAGACTCACCTTTCACCCGCCGATTTGTCGGCTCCTCTAACTGCCAACCGGATATCCTCTAAACATTTTTTCATACACAACAAAATGTTGTGATTTAGTAGATAAGCGGCCGTGACTTGGACCATTCTGTATAGAATTGTTGCATTAACCCTTTCCCAAACCACAAAATGTCAGGATGCTCCAATTTGAAAGCTGTTGCAGACGACAAAATTAAGATTGAATACCATTGGATTTGTGTAAAATATAGCATAGAAAATATTTAGGCAAAAGAAGAAACTGCTGGTTATCAGCAGTTTCTTCTTTTGCCACAATGTTTTCCCAAGCCTTTTCTATTTAAGGGACTCAAAACCAGGTCTTGTTTGGGAAAGGGTTAACATTGCGTCCAGAAATAACTGGACATGAGGGTGTTAACAAATTTCAGTGGCGGATCCAGAGGATGTGCATGGGTCTAAACGGTCCCCAAGCTCTGTAGCCTTATTATTAGTCCCCTACTGGCAAAAGATACTATGTTGTGCATTTTAATGTATATTTATTGGGATGGTCCATGTTGGAAGAGTTTATTTGCAGATTTAAGGGTGAAACCTACCAAGTTTTGTGATCAATACAGAAGTGTCAAGAGTTTATTACAATAATCTGAGTAAACAGGACTAAATACATATCAGCTACTCTTTCTTAACCCATTCCCAAACAGCAAATTTTCTAAATTTCCTTGTCAAAAGCTGCTCCAGAGGACAAAATGACCTTGTTTCAGGCAGAATTTGTGAGTACTATAGCACAGAAAACATTGAGACAAAATGTTGCCTCAAAGTTTTCCCAAGCCTTTTCTAACAGGGACGTCAAAACCAGGGACCTGTTTCATCAAAACATTTAAGATGTATTTTAAGCTCCACTGGCCTTCAGGCCAGCGGGCTATTGTCATGGCGCTGTGTCCGTCGTGCGTGCGTCCGTCCATCCGTCCGTCCGGTCGTCAACTTTTTCTTTAAAAATCTTCTCCTCAGAAACTACTGGATGGATTTCAATCAAACTTCACAGGAATGATCCTTAGGTGGTCCTCTATCAGATTCCTTCAATTAATGCAGATTGAACCAGAAGGTCCGGAGTTATCTGCCCTTGAATTAAAAAATGGCTGTGTTGACTTTGTTTTCACTCTAGCACTTACAAATATCGACCAATCAGGACAAAACTTGGTCAAAATGTTGGTGACAATAAGATCTTGACACAGTGCAATTTTCAGCTTGATCTAAATTTTATATCATGAGTTATGTGCCCTTGAAATTGACAAAATTGTCATTTTCGGCTCAATTTTTACTTTGTTTCACTCTAGCAATCACAAATATTTACCAATCAAGACAAAAAATTAATAGAATGTTGAAGACAATAAGATCTTGCCTCGGTATAATTTTCAGCTCGATCTGAATTTTATATCATGAGTTATGTGCCCTTGAAATTGACAAAATTATCATTTTCGGCTTTATTTTGACCTTGTTTTGACTCTAGCAACTACAAATATTGACCTATCAAGAAAGGACATTGACACAATATTAGTGAACATAAGTTCTTGCCAGAGTGTAATTTTCAGCTTAATCTGAATTTTACATCATGAGTTATGTCCCCTTGAAATTGACAAAATTACCATTTTTGACCTATTTTTACTCAGCCATAAATATCTCCAAATCAATATGAAACTTTCTCATAATCTTACCGGCCAAAAGATCTTGCATGGATTGGATATAATTTTCAGCATCATCTGAATCTTAAATCCTGTTTTATGTGCCCTAGAATTTGTCTAAATTGCTATTTTCGACTTTGTTTTTTACTCTCTATATATCTACAAATATTGAACAAGCACTTCAAAACTTACACATGATGTAGACGAAGTTAAGATCTTGCATTAGTGTGGTTCTTAGCTTGATAGGAAGATAAATCCACAGTTATATGCCTTTCAATTTGAAAAAAATGCTAACTGTGACTTTGTTTTCACTATCTAATCAACACTTGGATTAAATATTAAAAGAATCTCAGGCCTGTGGAGCGATTCAAGACCTTCAGGTCTTCTAGTTGACTTACCGACGACTTACAAGTTTTGGGCAAGAAACGCCTATCGCCAATCTATCAAGACCTGCGTTATGGGGTTGTTGTTTTAAGCGATATTTAAGACAACGGTAAGTCAAAAATACTTCTTAAATGTTTTGATGAAACAGGCCCCAGGTCTTGTTTTGAAAAGGGTTAATAATTCCCACATGTTGATGCTTTTTGATGCTCCACAAGATAAAGACTTTGGAAAACATGGGGGAAAATAAAGAAATTGCTTGCGACAAGCAATTTTTTTCATTTCCACAATGTTTTCTATCCAGAAATAACAAATAATGTAAAATTTAATTCACTCTAAACTGTCGTCTGCATCATCTTTGAATTTGGATTACCCTAAAATTTTGTCGTCTGGTAACAGGTTAAGATAGTCCTCCCCTCATGAGATTCAAGCAATACCTGCTTCTTTTTAACCCATTCTCAAACTGAAAAGTTTTAGGCTTGTCAAAGATGACAGATCTTGTAGGGGACAATATCAGGTAAATGGAAATTTACATTTTTATGGTCTTTTTGGTAGAAAACAAATACGGGAAGTGAATAAATTGCTTGTTACATGCAATTTTCTCATTTTGCACAATGTTTTCCAAAGTGTTTATCTTGTGAGGCGCCAAAATGTGTCGCTTTATAGTAAATGGTTAATTCTCTATAACAAAATCTTTATGAATGTTATCTTTGTTCATTTTACGAAGGTAAAAAAAGAGTCAAACACTTGATTTATCTTTGTTCAGTCAACACTCAGCATGTGCAAAAATCAACTCGGGTTTCGATTGATTTTCAATGGCCTCTTATCTCTCAATATTTGATTTGCCCTTATACATATGTTTGAAACATACCTAAATGTTTTCCCTTAATGATAAAAGGGTGGGCGTCTACTGTAGACTGGCTATATACAGAAAAATCTCAATTGCAGTCTCATTCGCTTAGCCATTTCCCAAGCCATGATGAACTGGCGAGGAAAATGACAGGAATACATGGTTAGCTGCAAAAACCACCACATTTTAGTCTTGAAGGTATGAAGAGAAAAGACAAAAGTCTTGGTCATCAGAATTTTGTTCTTTCGTTTCTTTTCATTATTTTCCAAGGTTGCTGCAGTGGAGCAGTTAGTAGCGTGTCAGACTTAATTATGAGGTCATGGGTTAGATTCCTGTCAATGGCTAATATCCTTTCTGGCATTTATCTGCCACCAATGACTGGTAATCATCAACCTACATGGGCAAACAGCTGAAGGCTTAGAAAGGATGTTGTGGTAGAGAAACTACAGGAGTCCATGGTTAGGCGTGCCTGCTGTAGCTTTATGACTGAGATACTGCTGCAAAGGAGTTAAACACTGATTAATCAATTAATCAATCATTGTTTTCCAAAACATTCTCTGATAAACACTTCAAAAGCAAAACATCAGCAAAAATGTTTACAAAGAGGAATTGATCAGTTTTGTATATATTTAATCTTTTGAATTTAATTGTTAATTGTTAATTGATCTGTTAATGGTCTCCCTTGGATACTAATTGACTAAATTGGTTGAAATTAATTTTGCGTCCAGGTCCATTCTAGTATGTCTGTTAACTCAATTGGTTAGCTTCAGATAAAGGAAAAGAAATCACTACTCAAATTAAAGTTCATCAAGTATCATTTAAGGCCTGATCTATACAGACATGTTAAGAATTAGAAAAATTGGGCACTTTCCACTGCCACATGTTTATGACATTTCCTGAAAAAATCTAACAATGTGTGAATGTACTTAGTGGTGGACCACTTTAAATATACATAGAGCTTTGAATACAGCTTTTATATTGAATATGTATGTGAAAATTTAAGTTCCCGGCTCTTGTCCCAACTACAAAACTCAAAATAAGAGATGCAAACGATGAAATTAAATGTCAAAAGTATTATGAAATGTTCCATTAATCATGTTAAAAACACTGGAGAAAAGGAGAAAATTCTGTTTATCAGGGATCATCTAAACCCCCGCCGGCGATGTATATATGCAGTATAAACTGGGAAATAACTTGTATTACACGGAGATGAGGAATGGATTGATAACCAATCCATTCCTTACTCCCAGTGTTTTTTCTCTTCTCTTTTTGGAACAAAAAAAAATCAAAACATTTCACATAGGAACTATTCTTAATTATTACTTGATAATTTAACATATTTTCTACCATAAAGTTCAAGAAACAAAGAGACATAATAGTTACTGGACATTCTGATAGGAATAGATGGTTATACCCCCCACAACGAAGTTATGGGGGGGTATACTGGAATCAGGTTGTCCGTCCGTCCGTCTGTCCGTCCGTCCGTCTGTCCGTCCGTCTGTCCGTCCGTCCGTGGACATAATCTTGTGTCCTCTTCTCCTCCCACAGTTTTCGACCAATTTTTCTGAAATTTTATCAGGATGTTTCCTATCATATGAAGTTGTGCACCTGCAATTTTCATGTTGATCCAGTCATTAGTTTCAGAGTTATGCCACTTTGAAGTTTTTAAGGGTGGGGGGGGCATAATCTTGTGTCCTCTTCTCCTCCCTCAGTTTTTGACCAAATTTGCTGAAATTTTATCAGGATGTTTCCTATCATATGAAGTTGTGCACCTGCCATTTTCATCTTGATCCAGTCATTAGTGTTAGAGTTATGCCACTTTGAAGTTTTTAATGGGGGGGGGGGGGGAGTAGTCAAAATTTATAATTTCGTTTCTGTGTTCTAACTCAAGAACCGTTTGACCTAGGATCATGAAACTTTACACAGTTGTTGCCCATGACCCAAGGAGGTGCCTTGTTGTTTTGGGGTCACCAAGGTCAAAGGTCAAGGTCACTGTTTGACTTTGTTGAAAATCCGTTTCCATGCTCTAAGTCAAGAACCTTTTGACCGATAGCACTTTTTCAGTGACAAGGCCCTAGTGGGGGGTATTCGTCCGCTTTGCGACAGTTCTAGTTTTAAATGTAGAATCCAGCTATTTGTATCAAAATGCCTGTCAACCTTTGAAATGCTAGGAAGCAATTAAACTGAACTGAAAATAATATTTGAGATGTTTGCAAAAGTAAAGAAAATGCAACTTTTAGTCTCTTATAGTTCATTTTGAACGGTCATGTTTTTAATACGGTTTTATATTTTAAATTGTATATAATGTCATTGTGAAAACATGAATGAGACTCAAATAAACATATGTATGTAATTCAGATCAGATTGGTGTAGAACTATAGGATTATTCAATTTCAAATTTAGATGATTACCTCCCATTGAAGAAAATGAAAATGAAAATTACTCCCCTTTTCACTAGCACTAATATGACTGGACTGTATGGTTCTGACTAGTTTGATTATGTCAATTCAAAACGCTATTTTCCACAAAATTGCAGTCTTTTACTTTCTAATTTGCACAAATTCTTTCAACCAAGGGAAATTATTTGAAATCAAGATTACAAAACGAGAATATTAGATATATCTGGTATTGAATGATTTCCTCTTTTCTTGTAATGTTTTGTTAGCTGTCTAATCCTTTATTGTTCTTTTCCCACATTCTTTCCATCACTAGACACTTTCTGTTTTTAACTTTTCTGTCTTCAAAACTCGATAGTAGTGTCTCAGAAAACATCACATTTTGCACTGATACAAGTGAAATAACTTTGTAATTCAATCCCTTTCCAACAAAACAATTATAAACTTTGAAATTAACCCATTCTCACATAGAGAGTCCTTTTTACGCCCTCAATCTAAAGACTTTGGAAAACATTTTGGAAAAAGAAGGAATTGTTTATGACAAGCCATTTTCTTATTTCCCACAATGTTTTCTACCCAGAAAGACCAAAAAGGTAAAATGTCTGTCTGCAGCATCTTTGAATTTGGACCAGTCTAAAATTTTGCCATCAAGAGTTCTTGATAGAAGACACAGCTGAAACTGAAGAAAATTCTGGTCTCTCATCAACGTTTTCTTCTTTTCCAGCAATGTTTTCCATTTACTTTATTCTTTTAGTTATTAGATTTAAATCAATGTCTTTTGGTAAAAGCGAAACACATATTCCCAAATCTGTCTGATCACTAATTGAATTTCATCTGAAACTAGGAGCGATTATCAATAATAAATAATAAACTTAGCTATTGAACAAAATTTAATGTGGCAGGAATAAAGGTACTCTTTGCTTACATACAGTATTCCGGGTGCCATGTATTCATGTTTAGTTAACATTCCTTTGACCCATTGCCACATATTGAAGCTTTTTGACACCCCGTAAGATAAAGGCTTTGGAAAACAGTGTGGAAAATGAAGAAATTGCTTGAGACAAGCAATTTCTTCATTTCCCACATTTTTTTCTACCTGAAAAGACAAACATTGGGAAATTTCATTCACATTGAATTTGTCATCTGCAACATCTTTTAATTTGGACCAGTCTAATGTTATGCCATTTGAAAAAAAAGGGTTAATATCCATGTCAAGGTCATAAGTCAAGGTCAAATATTATCAAGGTCATGTTGTAAGAAAATGCTATTAAAAAAGGGCATTGATGTTCACAAGTACAGCTTGTTTTGTGATTTATTTCTGAAACAGAACATTAATCTGCAAAATGGCATTGCTTCAATGAGTTTTGAATTACTTATCTAACATAGTAAGGATTGATTCTTCAAGTTGACAAATTTACCAAATTTGTGCAGTTGCCACTTTAGGATGCACCAGTCCTTATTTAAACCATATAGAAGTTGAGGGGATAAAAGCTTTTTCATGAGTAAACACAACCATTGTCTGCTTTCAATTTTCAATATTGGTTAATACATTAAATGCTCTGCCATTTTACAGTTAAACACCTTTTCTCAATCCTTTCCCAAACAAGCTTGAAGCCTCTCTTACAACCGGTCGTGCTCCTGCGTGCTGTTTGCGCCTAAAACGTAGGTATAGTCGTGTGATGCACACACATGCAACATAGATTTTGGCGGATGCAACCAGGACGCAGACTGCACGCAGCAAAGAATTGACTGGACAATTCTTTAGCCTCTCTTTCAACCGGTGGTGCGTCTTTATAAATCGTACGTTTTTAAAATCTCCAAAGACGCACGATTAATAAAGACGCACAACTGGTTGTAAGAGAGGCTTTTATTGTTGAAACCTATACTAAAATGAATCTTGTTGTTGTGTACCCATATTCAAGTAAACCTAGGACTGCATTTAGACAATTGAAGAAAATGCTGATTACCAGTAATGAGCATTACTTCATTTTGGCACATTTGGTTAGATTGACTTACATTTTGAATTTTCTGTAAATGGATGGTTGAAGTTGAATAGTAATGCAACATGGTTTGTATATTCTATTACAGAAAGCAGAATATTAGCTTTTCATTGCATAAGAAATGGAGATAATGCTGTCTCTCGATGTTTTCCGTACATGGTACTATCAAGGACATTAAAACCAGGGAATGTTCAAATCTGATTCAAATCTGATGTTACCTGACAGTAATATCTGACAGTAACACCTGACAGTAACATCCGACAGAAACACCTGACAGTAATGCCCAACAGTAACACCTGACAGTAATATATGACAGTAACACCTGACAGTAACACCTGACAGTAACATCTGACAGTAACATCTGACAGTAACATCTGACAGTAACACCGACAGTAACACCTGACAGTAATATATGACAGTAACACCTGACAGTAACACCTGACAGTAACATCTGACAGTAACACCGACAGTAATATCTGACAGTAATATATGACAGTAACACCTGACAGTAACACCTGACAGTAACACCTGACAGTAACATCTGACAGTAACATCCGACAGAAACACCTGACAGTTATGCCCGACAGTAACACCTGACAGTAATATATGACAGTAATATATGACAGTAACACCTGACAGTAACATCTGCCAGTAACACCTGACAGTAACATCTGACAGTAACACCTGACAGTAATGCCCGACAGAAACACCTGACAGTAACACCCAACAGTAACACATGACAGTAATATATGACAGTAACCCCTGACAGTAACACCTGACAGTAACACCTGACAGTAACACCTGACAGTACCATCTGACAGTAACACCTGACAGTAACACCTGACAGTAACATCTGACAGTAACACCTGACAGTAACACCTGACAGTAACACCTGACAGTAACACCTGACAGTAACACCGACAGTAACACCTGACAGTAACACCTGACAGTAACATCCGACAGTAACACCCGACAGTAACACCCGACAGTAACACCTGACAGTAACACCTGACAGTAACACCTGACAGTAACACCTGACAGTAATATATGACAGTAACACCTGACAGTAACACCTGACAGTAACACCTGACAGTAACACCTGATAGTAACACCTGACAGAAACACCTGACAGAAACACCTGACAGAAACACCTGGCAGAAACATCTGGCAGAAACATCTGGCAGAAACATCTGACAGTAACACCTGACAGTAACACCTGACAGTAACACCTGACAGTAACACCTGACAGGCACCAGTAAGGGGGTCATCATCTATTAACTTGGTAAAACCGAAACACCAAACACTTGGTTCTGGACAGAAATGTGATGTCCCTCTATATTTCAAATAAAATATTTGTGTATATTTTCAGATTTTGCTACAGTTGTTGATCATACTGACAGGGAATTATAACTTTTTCAACTTTCTGGCCATAACACTGTGTATACGCCGCGGCAAATACCCATACTGACAAAATTGTCACTCATCAATGGTTTGATATCGTGAACTTATTTGGGGGAGCAGCTGGAGGCTCAGTAAGGGTGTTGTGGTAGTACTGGTATGAAAAAACGACAGGAATCCATGGTTAGATGCTCCAGCCGCGCGATATAACCTTAGTAGTTGAAAACGGCGTAAAACTCCAATGAAAAATAACACTGTGTATAGCTCTACTGGATGATACCTTTCTTGGTTACATTTGTTATATGTCCCTCTATATTTCAAATAAAATATTAGTGTATATTTTCAGATTTTGCTACAGCAATGTTGTTTATCATATTGACAGGGAACTACAACTTTTTCAACTTTCTCACCATAACACTGTGTATAACTCTACTGGATAATGCCTTCCTGGGTTACATTTGTTGTCTTTTTATGCTCCCCGAAAAAATTTCGGGGGAGCATATAGTCGCCATGCTGTCCATCCGTCCGTTCGTCCGTCCGTCCATGTGTCCGTCCGTCCGTCCACAGCCAGATCTCAGCAACCCTTGGACCAAATTCAATGAAACTTCACATGTGAATTCCCTGGGATAATACCTAGGGACCTTTTTCTCCGTTTCTTGATTTGAGGCTGCGTCATGGAAAAAGGGGCCTTAGTGTAAAAATTAGTTTTTCTCTAATTTCTCTTCATCTAATGGGCAGAATTTAATGAAATTTTGTACTTATGTAATAAATAGGATGTTCTAGACCATATTATATAAATAATGTGTGTACAAAAAGGCTGTCGTGGGAAAAGGGGGCTTAATGTATGATAGTTTTTATTTTGTGACAAACACTTATTCGGGGAGCATAATCCGTCTGTGACGGCTCTTGTTCCACTATATTGCACATATACTGTATATCTTTGTGTATATTTTCAGATTCTGATACAACTGTTGATCATACTGACTGGAAACTACAACTTTTTCAACTTTCTGACTATAACACTATGTATAGCTCTACTGGATGATGCCTTCCTGGGTTACAGATCGGCAAGTACGTAGTGCTGACCTCTTGTAGTTTTAACCGTTGTCCTGCTGACTTAAAATTTTGTGACAAACAAGCAACAACTGGGAGACATTTCAACAAGATTAGCTCAAGTCTATGCCACAATAATGATACAGAAAGCAGGCAGTGTAGACTAAGATCAGCCTGCACATCTGTGCAGGCTGATCTTAGACTTACTGCCAGCTAAAGCTTGTGACACAACAGTAAATTGATGTGAACAGCATGAGAAGGGTTAACACCTTTCCCTCACAAAGCCTGGTTTTCTGTCAATCAATTATAAGATTGCAATCAGTAAGAGAAAAAGAAAGAAATGGCTATGCCGACTCAGCGAGTTAGTGGTGAAAAATACCAAAAAAGAGTCATGGTCCTGCAGTTGAAATGAGTACAAGTTCTTTAACGAGGATATTTGAAGAGCATTTTGTAAATGGGCATTACTTTTTTCCCTATACTCACAGGCGGCAATCACATGACTTTGTTACGATATGTTTTCCGAACTTATGTAAACAAAAACACTCAGTAAGTACACTTTTTCCTCAAATTTTGAATCAAATACTTAACACCCAATATTGAGATACGTGCCATTTGATACGTCGTACTCTGGTCTATTTTGATACCAAGATCTTCCCTCAAATCCTTGTCAAAGCTGAGAACATTTGTGCAAAGTATTTTTGAAAGCCGTGATATATTTTCTTAAGAAATGTTTGCACTTTGCACGAATGTTTTCAGCTTTGACAGGGATTTGAGCGGGAATCTTGGTATCAAAATAAACAGGAGAGTACGAAGTATCGAATGGTACGTATCTCAATACTGAGAGTTAAGTATTTGATTTAAAATTTGAGAAATGTCTATTTACTGAGTGTTTTTGTTTACATAAGTTAGGAAAGCATATCATGACAAAGTCATGTTATTGCCGCCTGTGATACTGTCTGGGGCTTTTTGTGTTGTAATTATACCCCCCACCTACGAAGTAGAGGGGGGTATATTGGTTTCACCATGTCTGTCCGTCTGTCAGTCCGTCCGTCCAGTCGTCCGTCCGTAGACTTTTTCGTTTCCGTGCTCTAACTCAAGAACGGTTTGACCTAGGATCATGAAACTTTACACAGTTGTTGCCCTTGACCCAAGGAGGTGCCCTATTGTTTTTGGGTCACGAAGGTCAAAGGTCAAGGTCACAATCGGACTTTGTTTAAAATCCGTTTCCGTGCTCTAAATCAAGAACCGGTTGACCTAGGATCATGAAACTTTACACAGATGTTGCCCATGACCCAAGGAGGTGCCCTATTGTTTTTGGGTCACCAAGGTCAAAGGTCAAGGTCACAATTGGACTTTCCACCTACGAAGTAGAGGGGGGTATATTGGTTTCACCATGTCTGTCCGTCTGTCAGTCCGTCCGTCCGTCCGTCCAGTCGTCCGTCCGTAGACTTTTTCGTTTCCGTGCTCTAACTCAAGAACGGTTTGACCTAGGATCATGAAACTTTACACAGTTGTTGCCCTTGACCCAAGGAGGTGCCTTATTGTTTTTGGGTCACGAAGGTCAAAGGTCAAGGTCACAATCGGACTTTGTTTAAAATCAGTTTCCGTGCTCTAAATCAAGAACCGGTTGACCTAGGATCATGAAACTTTACACAGATGTTGCCCATGACCCAAGGAGGTGCCCTATTGTTTTTGGGTCACCAAGGTCAAAGGTCAAGGTCACAATTAGACTTTGTTTAAAATCCGTTTCCGTGCTCTAAGTCAAGAACCGGTTGACCTAGGATCATGAAACTTTACACAGTTGTTGCCCATGACCCAAGGAGGTGCCCTATTGTTTTTGGGTCACCAAGGTCAAAGGTCAAGGTCACAATCGGACTTTGTTTAAAATCCGTTTCCGTGCTCTAAGTCAAGAACTGGTTGACCTAGGATCATGAAACTTTACACAGTTGTTGCCCATGACCCAAGGAGGTGCCCTATTGTTTTTGGGTCACCAAGGTCAAAGGTCAAGGTCACAATCAGACTTTGTTTAAAATCCGTTTCCGTGCTCTAAGTCAAGAATCGGTTGACCTAGGATCATGAAACTTTACACAGTTGTTGCCCATGACCCAAGGAGGTGCCCTATTGTTTTTGGGTCACCAAGGTCAAAGGTCAAGGTCACAATCAGACTTTGTTTAAAATCCGTTTCCGTGCTCTAAGTCAAGAATCGGTTGACCTAGGATCATGAAACGTTACACAGTTGTTGCCCATGACCCAAGGAGGTGCCCTATTGTTTTTGGGTCACCAAGGTCAAAGGTCAAGGTCACAATCGGACTTTGTTTAAAATCCGTTTCCGTGCTCTAAGTCAAGAACCGGTTGACCTAGGATCATGAAACTTTACACAGCTGTTGCCCATGACCTTAGGAGGTGCCCCATTGTTTTTGGGTCACCAAGGTCAAAGGTCAAGGTCACAATCGGACTTTGTTCAAAATCCGTTTCCGTGCTCTAAGTCAAGAACTGGTTGACCTAGGATCATGAAACTTTACACAGTTGTTGCCCATGACCTAAGTAGGTGCCCTATCGTTTTTGGGTCACCAAAGTCAAAGGTCAAGGTCACAATCGGACTTTGTTTAAAATCCATTTCCGTGCTCTAAGTGTTTAAAATCCGTTTCCGTGCTCTAAGTCAAGAATCGGTTGACCTAGGATCATGAAACTTTATACAGTTGTTGCCCATGACCCAAGAAGGTGCCCTATTGTTTTTGGGTCACCAAGGTCAAAGGTCAATGTCACAATCAGACTTTGTTTAAAATCTGTTTCCGTGCTCTAAGTCAAGAACCGGTTGACCTACAGCACTTTTTCAGTGACAAGGCGCTAGTGGGGGGTATTTGTCCGCTTTGCGACAGTTCTAGTTGTTTGTAACAGTTCAATAAATTAAGAGTAATTCACTAAGAAAACAGCAAAACAGTAAATGATAAATTTGTTAACGCACAATTGTACTGCTCTCACCTTGATTTCCCTACAATAAGTAAAACAACAATATTTATACCCCCCACAACGAAGTTATGGGGGGGTATACTGGAATCAGGTTGTCCGTCTGTCCGTCTGTCCGGTCCGTCCGTGGACCTAATCTTGTGTCCTCTTCTCCTCCCACAGTTTTTGACCAATTTTTCTGAAATTTTATCAGGATGTTTCCTATCATATGAAGTTGTGCATCAGCAATTTTCATCCTGATCCAGTCATTAGTTTTCGAGTTATGCCACTTTGAACTTTTTAATGGGGGGGGGGGATAGTCAAAATTTACAATTTGGTTTCTGTGTTCTAACTCGAGAATCGTTTGACCTAGGATCAAGAAACTTTACACAGTTGTTGCCCATGACCCAAGGAGGTGCCCTATTGTTTTGGGGGTCACCAAGGTCAAAGGTCAAGGTCACAGTTGGACTTTGTTTAAAATCCGTTTCCATGCTCTAAGTCAAGAACCTTTTGACCGATAGCACTTTTTCAGTGACAAGGCCCTAGTGGGGGGTATTCGTCCGCTTTGTGACAGTTCTAGTAATGGGCTGTGTCATCTGTGACACCATTGAACCAGTTTTGTCTGATCCCTAAACCATACCTTTATGTTGCCATTCAGCCCCGGGTTTCACACCCATTCCTATGGTTAAATGTTGAAGTTTTCTATTCATGTATCTCTTTCAGAGTTCAGTATCATCAATCTGGTCGCCTTTCTTGCTGGTGTAGGGTTCTTAGTCTACCAAACAATAGAGAAGTTTTCACTGAATCTCACACCAGACTTTACCATCCAGTCTAAAATAGGTAAATATCAGATTTATTTATCAGCAATGTGCCATTGAAACTTTTCCGTAATGGCAAATATTCAGTTTTGTCGGAATTTTTGTGATGGAAAATAAGAGAAATGTCCATGAAAAACTCTTTCATATGCTTTCTCATAGTACATGTACTTATAACCCCACCTACAAAGTAGAGGGGGTAAGTTGGTTTCACCATGTCTGACTGTCTAACAGTAAACCCATCTATCTGTCTGTCTGTATACGTTTTGGTTAGGTTAATCTATTAAATGTTTTGGTCTTTTTTCAACACCAGTAGCATCAATTAAGTCTGAAAATCAGCTGGATTTTACCAGTTTGAAATTCAGTTTCTTGGAAACGGTTAAGTGACAGAAAGGACAACACGGTAGATCTAGTTTGATTGTTGTTTTACGTTTTGTAGTGTAATTATGCAGACATCTTTTCGTCTGTATTTCGGCTTTACCTACTTTTGCCTACTTTCATATTAATGAATAAGATTAATATTTATCAAAACAAGATCAGATTTTCCTAAAGCAGCTATGATATGTGAACATAAACATATGTGACCCGTCACGCTAAAAGGGACCTTATCCGAAAACCAAAAATCCAAACTTTGACAAACTTTTCAGACTCAGCACAGGTAAACCAGATACTGTATTCGAAAAATGAATGTATAGTAAGATAGGGAAAACATTCCAGATATAAAAAAAGTACATACAAGTGAAAAGTGTCGGCCCTAGTCTGGCTGCGCGGACTGCGCAGACTTACTAGGGTCGATATTCTTCACACACCCGATAAGGTCCCTTTTAGCGCGACAGGTCACATATTGTTGGCTCGTGATGTTGGAAAGTGCCACAATTCAAACTGTAGTTACAAAAGTTTTGAATGCAGCCTTCTGAATGCATGTTTATTTTCAGCATTTACCCAGAATGAGTTTGACAAGTTTCTATCAGTTGTCGTACCCTGGAGTATATGGTTTGGTGCTGTATCTCTCACCTTCGAGATTATTGTCGCCTTCGTTAGGTAAGATCTTCATCTTTTCCAGACTTCTTGTAATAAAAGCCACCGACTGAAGATTTTAGGTAAATATAGAATAGAACAAGAAAGAAAACATTTGGGTGAAAAGAAAAGAAGTAATTGCTGCTTGTGCCTCAATGCTTTTCGAAGCATCCGCAACATTGTTGGGAATCTCGTGGCAAAACAATTTCGGAAAAATCGTCAGTAATTGTGTTAATACTTTGCCATTATGAATTTGATTTGAAGCAGAGAAGGTAGGAAAATACAAGGAACTGGCTGGATGTGGTAGATCTTTTAACCCTTTTCCAAACAACAAAATTTTAAGCTTGTCCAAATTAAAAGATGATGCAGACGACAATTTCAAGTGAAAGAAATTTTGAATTTTTATGATTTTTATGGAAGAAAACATTGTGGGAAATTAAGAAATTGTTTGTCACAAGCAATTTCTTCTTTTCCACAATGTTTTCCCAAGCATTTTTAGCTCGACTTTTTGAAGAAAATGAGAGCTTATACTGTCACCCGGGCGTTGGTGTTGGCGTTGCAACAAAGGTTAAAGTTTTTTCAAACATCAATGACTTCCATACTATCAAAGGGATTCAATCCAACTTTGGAATACTTATTCACCATCACACCCTCTACCTTACTACCAAGGCCCATGACCCTGGCTCCACTATATTTGGAGTTATGCGCCCTTTATACTAAGCAGTTTAGAAAGTCGAGCACGCTGTCTTCGGACAGCTCTTGTTTCCAGACTTTTTGTAACAAAAGCCACCGACTCAAGGTTTTAGGTAAATATAGAATATAACAAGAAAGAAAACATTTGGGTGAGAAGAAAACAAGAAATTGCTGCTTGTGCCTCAATGCTTTTCGAAGTATCCGCAACATTGTAGGGAATCTCGTGACAAAACAATTTCGGAAAAATCGTCAATAATTGTGTTAATAGTTCACCATTTTGAATTTGATATGAAGCAGAGAAGGTAGGAAAATACAAGGAATTGGCTGGGTGTGGTAGATCTTTTAACCCTTTCCCAAACAAGACCTGGTTTTGACGTCCCTAATTGAAATGGCTTGGGAAAACATTGAGGCAAGAGAAGAAACTGCTGATAACCAGCAGTTTCTCCTTTTGTCTCAATATTTTCTGTGCCATATTTTACACAAATCACATCTTTATTGTCATCATTTTTGTCGTCTGCAAATTGGATCATCCTAAAAATGAGTCGTTTGGGAAAGGGTTAAATATCAGCTTATAAAGGAATTATTGATGACCAACCAAAATTTTGTGATTATCACGTCTCGAAATATATGAATTGTGACAGAAAATAAGTGGCCTGTTAGAAGTTTTGACTAGTACATAATCATGCTTCATGAACTTCTTGTTATTTTACCTTATGCTTTATTATTTTATTTCCTCACAGATGTTTTACTGAAGTAAAAGGAACATTTTGGAAGAATTGGGCAGCTGTACAATGTGCCATCTTCGGAGTAGTAGCTACAATCATGTTCTTGATTAGCTTGGTAAGACTTGGTCTATTGTCAATTGTTTATTAACCCATTACCAAACGACACATTTTGGACTTGTTCAGATTCAAGGATATTACAGACGACAATTTCAAGTCCAAAAGATTTTACATATTTTGGACATTCCTGGAAGAAAACATTGTGGGAAATGAAGAAATTGCTTGTCACAAGCAATATCTTCATTTTCCACAATGGTTTCCAAAGTCACTATTTTATAGGGAGTCAAAAGGAGTCATTTTGTGGTAATGGGTTAACACTTTATGGTTACATGTACATAGTTATTTCCCATCAAGACGTTCCATTTGGGACCATGACCATTGACCTGAGAGCCTTGACCATGAGCTATGCTTCTGACAAGCACCCATATTATTAGCTATATTGTCCGAGGACAACCTTGTTATTAGAGAGACAAGATAATGCCAGTAACTTTTCACTGAATAAAGTACTGAAAATCAGTATCATTTTAGCCTTTTTGACGCTGTAGGCGACTCCAGTCGACATCTACCCAATCTCCTTTAGCGTTTTTCACATTTATTATTCTTTTCCTAAACAATGGATTTGAATTCCAATGCCAAAACGATGCTCCTTTGTTTACTGTCAAGAAAAAATCAAGAAAAAAAGCTTGATAAATGCAACTTTGAAATTGATAGCCGTTGTTTTCTGGAAAAGAGCAAAATAAACTTGACACTGGCAGCTAACTTTTTGTCTTAAACTTGGTGCCAAAAGATTTAATGTGATTTTCAAAGTGTCTGGTATTGACTTTCATTACAATAAGATGTCTTTTGTTTACTGGCAGGTACCATTGAGTTCCCTACATAATGATGCCAGGAAAGTTGTACCTCAACAAGCCTTCCAGCTACATTCTAAAGTATCAGACTTTCATATTACTAGCTCATATGGACTATTCAGAAGGTTTGTAATCAAACATATCACACAAATTTCAATATTTTTATCCAGAAATTGGAATGAGTCTCTGCGTTTCATAGATTTATAACAGTTTTCTGTTTACATGGTATTCCAACTTGTTTTTTTTTTATATTAATGTTGTTTTTCATAGATTTTGCTTAGAAAAATAATTATAATTGACTCTTCACTATGTACTGCATAGTAAGAAGCTATGATGAATGCTTTGATTCCTCTGAATATTGGTTTCAATATACATTTACCGGTTTTTTAAATTTCTACATGGGCTGATGGTCTTTTATTCAGCACAAAGGCCTTGACCTGGTCTGTTTAAACTTGACCTGCTCTTGAGAAACATTAACATTAATGTCATATAACCTTTCTGAACATGATTCTGTACAGAATGACAGGTGTGGGAGGAAGGCCGGAAGTTGTTATAGAAGGCAGCAATAGTCGTGATGGAGAATGGAGAGAATATGAATTCTATTATAAACCAGGATATCTGCAGAAACGACCTCCCGTCGTGGGTATGTTATAATTATGATTTAAACTTACTAAACTGCTAAAATTGATTTAAAGGATCTAACTTAAGTTTTCAAATAGCACTTTATTTGTCTGTATTGAATCAGTGTTGAATCTAGCTGTGTGTTTTAGGGGGCCCAATGGGCCCATAGCTTTTGGTCAAGGGGGTCATCCAATACAAATACATAGCTAATTTGACCCATGCTTCATTCTCAAAGGGGTCATTTGAGATTGTAGGGGGTCATTTTGGCCATGGCCCCCTCTAGATATAACACTGATTGAATTCTGAATTGATAATTCAACGAAAGTAACAACATTACCAGATGGCAAGGTTTTAGACCGGTCCAAATTCAATTCGTTGCCCAGACAACAATATAAAGTGCATGGAATTTTACATTTATTGGTAGTTTTGTGTAGAAAATATAGTGGGAAATGAAGAAATTATTTGTCACAATCAATTTCTTCATTTTCAATGATGTTTTCCAATGCCTTTACCTGGTATGGTGTCAAAAAGTGTCATAATGTGGTAATGAGTTTAAGAAATATTTAAAAGATGACTTTAATAATTTCAGCGCCACATCAACCTAGGCTAGACTGGCAGATGTGGTTTGCTGCGCTTGGTTCCTACCAGAACAACCCCTGGTTTCTGAACCTGGTGTACAGACTAATGACAAATGAACCGGATGTGATTGAGCTCATACAATATAACCCATTCCCGGACAAACCTCCCAAATATTTACGTGCCACCCTGTATACATATCACTTTACAAAGAACTCTGGACAATCCAAGTAAGTATATTATGGTAACGGATATTAAATACTTCCAGACTCAAAAAATTATAGACCTATACAAAATTAAAGTGACTGAAAACTGTATACAATGTTTTAAAACCAGGAGATATTACTGCAAAATATTTCACCATCATAATCCTTTTCTCTCAAATTATTTTCCTGAGCCAGTGGAAGAGCATTTAGAAAATTTCACTAAGAATATTGCATTTATCTAGTCAGGTCAATTTAATGTCAATGTCAAAGATACTGGCTAATACTTCCCCATTTGTCCATGGCATTCAATTTCAAATGTCTTTGTACATGGATTATAAGGTCGCTTTTCAACAAAAACCTCGTAGCTGCAGCTTAAAACAAGCTGCAGTTACTAGAATTTGTCGAAAAACAAAGGTTAGCTACCTTTTATTTTAGAGACATGTCGGCATGGTGGACTAGAGAGAGAAAAGGAGAATATTTACCTGTGTTAACTAAAGATGACGAGAATTTGGTGAACTATCTTAGACAGTATGGCATCCTAGATTCAAAGGTATGGGACTAACTACTCAACCCTTTCCCAAACAAGACCTGGTTTTGACGCCCCTAATAGAAAAGGCTTGGGAAAACATTGAGACAAAAGAAGAAACTGCTGATAACCAGCAGTTTCTCCTTTTGTCTCAATATTTTCTGTGCCATATTTTACACAAATCATGTCTTTATTATCATCCATATTGTCGTCTGCAGAAGCTTTCAAATTGGATCACCCTAAGATTCTGTCGTTTGGGAAAGGGTTAATATTATGACTCTTTGCAAATAACAAATTACTGTCCTCGGTCTGTGTAGAAATTAACAGTTTGTGAAATAAGTTTTACCAAAATACATTTTGTTGTGTCATGTCAGTTGAAAATGTGAAATTGCATTTGCTGTGTGAATGGTTTAGCTTGCTATTTTCCCAACAAATGTAGGAATGCTACTGACCAGAGGTGCGTTCTTTAGAGCGAGATTTATTGAGATATTTTGAGATTTCTTAAGATGTTTTAGTATAAAGCGTTCCTGAGCAAGACTTTTAAGACGATCACTTTGAGCCGCCATTGCTCTATACTTCTTTCGGAACACCTCAGTAAATTCTGTAGAATCTATATGGGAGAGAATTGACCGAGTTGTTCCGAATGCTCTATGATTCATAAACCGTGGAGTTCCGAATGCTCCGTACTTCATACAAATGACGTCATAATGACGTCATTTGTATGAAGTATGGAACATTCGGAACACCTCGCTTATGATCTCGGTCTTAAAAACGCTGTATCAAAAACATCTTAAGAAATCTTAAAAAATCTCGCTCTAAAGAACGCGCCTCTGATGTGATGTTGATATTGCCTCACCAAATATTTATATACAGACACCTGTAACAGGCTAACACATATATATTGATATGCTTGGAAAGCAGTTTGTGAGTTTAGCCTGGGTCAAATGGCTATTTTACACCTGTAATCGAACTTGAGATTCAAAAGCAGCTTACCTAAAAAGAATTATCAGTGTAAAAAGAATAAGAAGATTACTTAGAAACCAGCCACCCCACCCATTCACTGATGTTGAGTATTGTAGAATGGTTCAGATCTGTGATCGGCCAGTAAAAGGGATTTGTGTTTGTTTTAGCATAGGGTTAACCCTTTCCTAAACAAGACCTGGTTTTGACGTCCCTTGTAGAAAAGGCTTGGGAAAACATTGAAACAAAAGAAGAAACTGCTGATAACCAGCAGTTTCTCCTTTTGCCTCAATATTTTCTGTACTAGTTTTTACATAAATCCAATCTTTATCAAGATCCATTTTGTCATTTGTAGCAGTTTTTTAATTGCGACAACCTAAAATCTTGCAATTTGGGAAAGGGTTAATGTGTTTTCCATTTGTATTTTCCAGAGTAAAAAGAACAAGAAGTCCCCCACCCCGTCCCTAATGACGAGTAAAGTAGAATGGTTCAGATCTATGATTGGACAGCCAGAGGGATTTGTGTTTGTTTGGGCAAGGATTAATGTGTTTTCTGTCTTATTTTCCAGAGTAAAAAGAACAAGAAGAAGTCCCCCACACCGTCCCTGATGACGAGTATTGTAGAATGGTTCAGGTCTATGATAGGACAGCCGGAGGGATTTGTGTTTGTTTCTTCCATGTTACTGTCTTCATTTACTGTCAAGTTTATCACTGCTACCTTATTTAGTTAAAATGTCAATCAATCCTTTCCCAACCAAGACCTAGTTTTGAAGTTCCTGATAGAAGAGGTCAAGGGAAAACATTGAGGCAAAAGAAGAAAATGCTGATAATTTTCAAAACTCATTTCTGTTATGGACGCCAAAACAAGGTATTGTTTGGGAAAGGGTCAAGACTGTCTTTAGTAAGAGTTTGATGTTATTCAATCCTTTTTAGCTCACCTGAGCATGAAGTGCTCGAGGTGAGTTATTGTGGTCACTTTTTGTCAGGCGTCCGTGCGTCAACATTTGGGGTGTTTACACTCTAGCATCCACAAAAGTTAGGCAATCTTGATCAAACTTGGCCAAAACAAGTAGGATCATAAGTTTTCGGACAAGTTCGATTATGGGCCTGATAGGACCAGAATGTGATGAATTATCTGCCCTTGAATGTCAAAAAATGCTGTTTTTAACTTTGTTTACACTGTAACATCTACAATTATTGACCAATCAAGACAAAACTTGGACATAATGTTGTGGACCATAAGATCTTGGATAATTTTGATTTTCAGTCTGATCTGACCAGAAAGACGAGAGTTACATGCCCTTGAATTTGACAAAATTGCTATTTTCGGCATGTTTCGACCTTGTTAACACACTAGAATCTACAATTATTAATCAATCAAGACAAAACCTGGACACAATGTTGGGGACCATGAGATCTCAGATGTGTATGATTTTCAGTCTGATCTGATCAAAGAGTCGAGAGTTACCTGCCCTTGAATTTGACAATATTGCCATTTTCGGCTGTTTTCGACCTTGTTTACACTCTAGAATCTACAATTATTAATCAATCAAGACAAAACTTGGACACAATGTTAGGAACCATAAGATCTCAGATGAGTTCCATTTTCACAATGTTACTGGCCATATGTTTGTCTTCAGTCTTAAAGTCATAAATATTAGTTGAATTGAACAAAAGTGTTGCTCATATCATTTTGGTTCAGGTGAGCAATATAGGACCATCATGGTCCTCTTGTCCAATCAATCCCTTGGTTTTTAGAACCTCAGAGAAAATGTTTGACCCTTTCCAAAACGACAAAATTTAAGTGTGATCCACTGCAAAAACTGCCACAAATGACAAAACAGATGTTATTAAAGATAGAATTTGTGTAAAATATGACACAGAAAATATTGACAAAAGGAGAAACAGCTGGCTATCAGCAGTTTCTTCTTTTGTTTCATTGTTTACCAAACCTTTTCTGTTAGGGACTTCAAAACCAGGTCTTGTTTGGGAAAGGGTTAAAAACGTTTGAAGAAAAAAATGGGAGAAATATTATTATAATATATCAAAATCAGGTGATGTTTTGGAAAGGGACCTGACATCAGAATGCCTGTGACTGAAGGTCAAAATTTAATGTACATGTACATGAAACATTAAAAGTGAATCTCGTTTGTTTAGTAAAGATACAGTTACAGGAGAAAATGCTGCAATATAGAGTACACCAATACTAACAATGGACAATTTTTTTCATCAGCAAAATCTGTTAAGCCGCATTCCCATTGCCGACCAAATTAACTTGATCAACTGGATTGCCTAAATTCCCTGATTTAACTTGGTCAAATGTATAGACACAACTTTTTATACGCCGCCGTAGGCGGACGTATATTGGCGTCATCTTCTCCGTCTGTCCGTCCATCCATCCGTCCGTACGTCCGTCCACTTTTCTTGTCAACGCAACTCCTCCTAATTTTCTGGCTGGATCTTCTTGAAACTTGGTCAATGTTATCACCTCAATTGGTAGATGTGCATGAAGGAAGGGTTTTATGGTTCGTTGATTTTTGCCTGAGTTATGTCCCTTAAAAACTTAGTCTCTGGGGCTGATTGAAATTGCAGCCTTGTCAACACAACTTCTTCTAAGATTCTAATTGGATCCTAATGAAACTTTGTGGATGTTATTACCTAAATTGGTAGATGTGCATGAAGTAAGGATTTTATGGTACATTGATTTTTGCCTGAGTTATGCCCCCTTCAACCTTAGTCTCTGTGGCTTAATGATATTTCAGCCTCATGAACGCAATTCCTTCCAGGTTTTTGACTGGATATTTATAAAAACCTTTTTGTGAACACAACTTTTTACAGGTCTTTGTGTGAATATTTATAAATCCTTGTCAATGTCATTTTTTTGTCTCAAGTTTTATAGGTGGCGGCGTATATTGTGACCATGGCACTCTTGTTCTTTATTTCTTGTCTATTAATTCTCGATCATTTTTGTCGACCACGCTCAATCATCCCGATCACTTGCCGACCAAGCTCGATCAGTACTCAATCATTTGAACGAGCTTGATTGAGTTGATTTGTTCGGCAGTGGGAACGCCCCTTTAGATGAGTGTCTTTAGAAAGCATTGCTGAAGTGGGGTCATTACATGTGTCTCCTGTTGATGTTGGTGTGCTATGCTGGCTTGACGCTTGAATAGTGCTGTATTTTCAATGTTAATATAATTGATTTTGTATGAATGGCAGTGCAATGATTTGCATAATTATTATGAGATTTTTATTTACAAGGATTTGTGCAAAGATTTAATAAGGGTATATCAAAATAAAAGCAAGTGTTCTAATAATGATTTTAAAGTACCCTCATGATATGTTCTATTCAAGTTTCAGTTTGAACAGGCTGTATGTGCTATGAAAAATAGTTTGCAATAAATTAGAATTGTTCTTAAGTGCTAGAAGCTTATCTTTGAGAATGATATTATTTGATATACATGTATTGTATTTGGTATGTAGACATACATAGATGTTAAATCCAGTAAGATATGTGCCATGACATATTATTGTTTATTTCCTTTGATGTTTTGATATGTAGCTTTTACTTTATGTTTTCCCAAACAAGACCTGGTTTGATGTACTGAATACAAAAGGCTTTGGAAAACATTGAGGCAAAAGAAGAAATTTTTGATAATCTACAATTTCTTCTTTTGCCTCAAAATTTTCTGAGCTATATTTAATACAAATCCCATCTTAATCAACATCCAAATTAGCCTTTGTATCAGCTTTCAAATTGGAGCACCGTAAAATTTTGACGTTCGGGAAAGGGTTAAATCATTTGCTTTTCCTGGGTTAATCCTTTCCAAAAAAGTCACACCTTTGAGGCATCTAAGAGTATGTATGAGAAAATATGAAGTAAAAGGTAGAATATGCTGATTACTAGCATTTTCTCCATTTTCCTCATATTGTCAACCATATCAAAGACAGTTTTCATTCTTACAGTTGAATTAATCTTATTGTCTTCAACATTATTATACCCCCGCAAACGAAGTTTGGAGGGGGTATACTGGAATCAGCCTGTCGGTCCAGTGGTTGGATGGTTGGTTGGTCCGTCTCCAAAACTTTGTCCGGAAAACTCCTCCTACACTTGTGGACCGATTTAGTCCATACTTGGCACAAATGTTCATTGTGACCTGTAGATGTGCAAGACGCAAATTTCACGGAAATCGGACCGATGCTTTTTGAGTTATGGCCCCTGATTTGACCAAAAAATGCTTGTCCGGACAACTCCTCCTACAGTTACTGTCCGATTTGCTTCATACTTGGCACAGGTGCGCATTAGGACGTGTAGATGTGCAAGACGCAACTTTCACGAAAATCCAACCGTTACTTTCTGAGTTATGGCCCCTGATTTGACCAACAAATGCTTGTCCGGACCACTCCTCCTACAGTTACTGTCCGATTTGCTTCATACTTGGCACAAGTGTTCATTGTGACCTGTAGATGTGCAAGACGCAAATTTTACGGAAATCGGGCTGATACTTTATGAGTTATGGCCCCTGATTTGACACAAAAATGCTTGTCCGGATAACTCCTCCTACAGTTACTGTCTGATTTGCTTCAAAGTTGGCACAAGTGGTCATTGTGACCTGTAGATGTGCAAGACGCAAAGGACTAGGTTCAAGTATAGGCTGAAATGGCCCTGTAAACACAGAAACTTCAGTTTGATAATTTCTAAATAAAAATCATATATGTCACAATAATATTCCTATGCTTGCTATAACACGAAATTCCGAGCCAAGAATTCTCAAAATCTGTGCTACTGACTTCCATGAATATATGTCATTAACGTCAAATCGGCGTTTTTTGCCGTTTTTTGCCGATTTTCACCGATTCATATGGAAAAATAAATATGAGCACACGCTGCCCCAATTACGAATTTTATACACAGAATTCATAAGGGCATCGTTGGAATTTCCTGAAAATTTCAAGTTTGGGGCAGAGTGGGATCATAGTTAAAAACAGAAAAAACAAGATACTAAGGCTTACTTTGAATGACGACGGCGTCATGCGTCGTCCATCACCAATTTCTTTAAATGACATCTCCTCCTCAATTACTTGGCAATTTTCAACCAAACTTGACAGGAATGTTCCTAAGGTGATCCCTTTTAAGAGTTGCCAAGACAATTGAAATCCATAAAAAACTCTGGTTGCCATGGTAACAGAAAAGGGGAAATTTGACTAAATCTCAATAACATCTTTGAACGACATCTCCTCCTAAACTACCGGGCAAATTTCAACCAAACTTAGCAGAAATATTTCTTATGGGGTCCCTGTTAAAAACTGCTAGAATAATTGAAATAGAAAAAAACAATTCTGGTTTCCATGGCAACGGAAAAGGAGAAATTTAACTAAATCTCAATGATTTTTGAACAACATCTCCTAAACTACTAGGCTAATTTCAACCAAACCTGGCAGAAATATTTCTTAGAATGTTCCTTTTAAAAGTTGCTAAAAGAATTGAAATCCATTAAAAACCGTGGTTGTCATGGCAATAGAAAAATGAGAAATTCAACCAAAACTCAACGACATCTTTGAATCACATCTCCTCCTAAACTACCAAGCTAATTTCAACCAAACTTGGCAGAAAGTTTCCTTAGGAAATCCCCTTTAAATATTCGGAAAAGAATTGAAATCTATACAAAAAAAGACCAAAAAACCATGGCAACAGAAAATGAATTTGGTCCAAGGGTTGCTGAGATCTGGCTGTGGACGGACGGACAGACACACGGACGGACGGACGGACAGCCGGACAGCCGGACGGACGAACGGATGGATGGACAGCATGGCGACTATATGCTCCCCCGAAATTTTTTCGGGGAGCATAAAAAGAGAAATTACACAATATCTGTCAGAAGCAATTTTTCCATAAACGCAGAGGCAAATTTGACAAAACTTCATATTTGCATTACTTATGATATTGCTAAGAGGTACTTTTCTTTGTTTTTCAATATGAAGCCTCATCACAGAAAAAGGAGACTTCTTGTTTGTTAACAACAGAACTTATATTTTTCACAATCCGAACAAGTATACAACAACAACTCAGATGAGCAATTGGTTAACATGGATACTTTGAATAAGAAGGTTTTTCTGCCTCAATATATGCATATGTTAATTTTCGAAATTGAATATCTGGTAAATATCAGCGTGGCTCAATCTGTTCTTCAAAACTTTTTATTGACATCCAAGATGATTGATTTTGGCTTGACAGTTCACGTAATGTGAGTGCTAATAGTACTTCTTTAACGAAGAGACATCCTTTCTACTTACATTTTACTATGTTTATCAATGTCTTTCAGTTTAACAAACTGATAATTGGTAAAGATAAACTCATTTAATAGACAGTCAGAATAAGTTGGTAATATATATTTTTCCATTGTTTTGATTGGTTACCATGGAAACCATGAATTTGAATATTTATCTTGTTAAATGTATTTTATATAAATAACTTTACAAAACATATAGTCATCATAAAGTTAACATGCAAGTGGTGAAATTGCAAGAAAAAGAACATTTTTTTTTTACTTATTGGTAACAATGGTAACAAATGTTTATATATTTGACAAGTTGTAGTGAGAAAAATTTGAAATCATTTAATAAACAATGTGAGGAACAAATATTTAGAAAAGGAAAAAAATCTGATAAAATAAGTATGAATTTCGAATTTTGATGAAAATAATAAAATAGTTGCTATGGCAACAGTGTCAATCAGAATATGTTTTACTTGTTATTTTTGTAAACTATAATGTCTGGTGCATTGAAATAGTCATGTTTTTTTAAAAATTGAAGTAGGGCCATTTTAACCCCTAAGTGAACCTACCCCTTTAACGGAAATCCGACCATTACTTTCTGAGTTATGGCCCCTGATTTGACCAAAAAATGCTTGTCCGGACAACTCCTACAGTTGTGGACTGATTTAGTTCAAACTTGGCACAAGCGTTCATTGTGACCTGTAGATGTGCAAGACACAAATTTAACGGAAATCGGGCTGATACTTTATGAGTTATGGCCCCTGATTTGACACAAAAATGCTTGTCCGGATAACTCCTCCTACAGTTACTGTCTGATTTGCTTCATACTTGGCACATGTGTGCATTAGGATTAGTTGATGTGCAAGACGTAACTTTCACGAAAATCGGATCATTACTTTCTGAGTTATGGCCCCTGATTTGACCAAATTTCAAGAAAATCGGATTGACAATTACTGACTTATGGCTCTTGATTCAACAAAAACGCTTGTCTGGACAAAGGTGGTGGCGGGGGGTATTTTTATCACCTTCAGTGATAGATTTCTAGTTGAATTTTTATGCAGATGCAAATTTTGTCATTTGGGAAACAGTTAATGAAGGTAATTGTTTATTTTCCAGAAAGTCTCATTCATTCATTTACATTTATTCTCTTTTCTTGCCCTGAAAGTTTATAATATTGATTTTTATAACTATGTTATATGTACACTGTAATTTTTAATTGGTCACCTATTTTGAATTAATTATGATAATATTGCTCTTACTGTAGTTTTATTTGGAAATCATTTGGACAGAAGGTACTGCCTTTATAATTGTTAAGAATTTTGAAACAAATATAAGGATTTTACACTTTAACCCATTACCAAACAGCAAATTTTCAGACTGGTCCAATTTCAAAAAAGTTAGACTACAATTTCAAGTGAAGGATTAATTACGTTACTTAGTCTTTCTTGATAGAAAATGCATGAAATGAAGAATTCACAAGGTTTTCTACAGCTATTGTGGGGAGTCAAAAAGAGTCATTGTGTGGGAATGGGTTAACCCAATTGATATTTGAAATGGGAAAAGGTAAATTTGTGAAAATATGAATGATATCTTCATAGGGAGTAAAGAAAGAGAGAATTTTATACAAAAGCTTAAAGTATACTAACCCAAACTGCCAACGCAACAAGATATTTTGTTGTAACTTTTTAATGAGATATGATAGAACAACGAAACTTCAGATTTCATTATTCTATATAATGATTTTATTGTTCACATAAAAAGAAAGTAAGAATTGTTATGCTTCGCTGAACACAGAGTCCGTGGTTCAAAACCCTACATCCGCGCTGCACGTGCAACAGTGCGTGTAATAAACCGGCGCACGTGCATTTTTGGAAAGTCGCAAGATAACCCGATAAGATTAAGTAAAAAATTCTGTCTGGTGATAGACAAAAATGCCGCAATTTAGCATTGTCCCGAAAGGTGCAGGTGATTGGATTGCTCCTGGCTGACTGTGGTTACCCGGCTATTGCCCTTTGCGTGGTCTACGGTAGCATGACTATAGCGGAAGTTTCAGCAAACCAGTATGTTCAATTAATCTTACTCATTAACCATGTCTGAAAGTGTTAGAAGTTCCATTTAAATTAAAAATCCATTTTTGTTGTTATTTTCAAGGTCATTTATTTTTCTTGCCTACGTTTGTTTTGACGTTTCCGGTAATGTTAATGACATGCCAAGCGCCTTCAGAAGTTGTGTAACTGCCAAGATACAGGACAACAGGTTGAGAAACCAAATTCTCAGAGACCGGTTTCGGCTAGCAACAAAAAGGCTGCTGCAACTGCTGGGAACCACGGTCTCCGTATAAGTGCACAGACACGTAACAGGTTACGTAAAAGTGAGTTCCGACCTCAACGTCCTTATGTGGGTCCCATTTTACTACGTATGCACGCACGAGTCTGTCTCCAGTGTTGCAACGTTCAAAAGTGATAATCTGACCTCCTGAGCAAATATGGAACCTGCTTGACATACGTTTACGTCAACGTCCAGTCCAACCACAGACCTTGCGTGAAATGGGACAAACATTAATTCAATAGTGACAAAATATTCCTATAAACGTTTGTCGACGTTAGTTACGTTCGATGTCACAGATAGGTTGTGCTGTGTTCAATGCTACAGGAGGACATACGAGATACTGATCTTGGTTTCATTTTTGAAACACACCCCGGCATTACGTTTGTTACGTTATTTGCGTTACGGAATCGATTTAGACCCATTTGTTTTTCCTGGTGATATCATAATGGTCAGCGGTCAAAATGAAGTCAAAATCAACGAATTCACATTTTCAATAATCAAAATATTGTAATTTAAAGTTCGTGTTGCGTTGGCTCTTTGGGTTAGTATATAATTTTGAAAGAGGAATCCTGCCATTTTGGATAGGGTTACTAAGCATTTGTAATATTTTTGCTTGTTAGTATAGCCATTGCGAATATCTTGATATTTATGCGTGTGTTTTGTGTTCAATTTATTAAAAGCATGCTCAATAATTGTAGTAAAATTAAAAAATGTTCACCTTGAATTTTATCTTTTTTAGCCATCTTTTTCTGCCATGGTACCGTTGGAAGCACATCAGACTCCCACTCATGAGGTTCCAGACCCGGTTGCGGCAAATATCCTTTCAGACAAAATTGTCTCCCACTAATACACGGGTGGGCATCAGGGGAGCTACCTCGAAAATGTGTTAACGTAAATTTGTTCCCACGCCACATCCGGGAATGTCGAGGTAGTGGAAATCCCCGTATTTTGACAAACGGACAAAGGTGAGCTCTCGCTTGTATTTGTTTTTTTCTTTCAAAGAGCGCATTACTTAAAAATCTGGCGATGCAGTGCAATGCTACTATGTTTTAGCAATGCATGAGGACCGTAAACCCCATTAAATAGTGGAAAATACGAGCAGGACGACATTAATTCCAGGACTGGTGGATTGCATTTTCGCCCTGTGTTGACATATCGACAGGCATCTCGAGGCAGATATTGTACTTTATTTTCAGTTTCTGACCAATATCACATGTTTTTGTGCAACGCGTAGTCAAATTGACTACAATGAAGTAAAAAATTAAGATGCTCTGGTCTCCTGAACAGATTACCTGCCCAAAAACTCATTCGTGTTGTTCCCAGACCATCGAGGTAGCGGTAATGTATTGAGATAGTTCCCACGCGTCCCAAACATCTAGCCTTCTAATATACATGTATTGATGTGTTGATACACTTTAATGATTCTGGGCAGCGACCTAATGGCTAGTTGGCGAAAATCAGTTCCGCTAGTCACAGAACTGTGATACACGTGCAATATCTAATTATAGCAGATTTTTCGAGAACTTATGAAACAATGAGCAGGAACTGCCGCAATCACAACATAAATCCCAATCTGAAACCCATTCATGAAGAACAGAGACAACTGTTAATAATGATTCCCAGAATACCGGAAGTGCCTGTCTTGAATAATAGTCCTCCGTAAATAGCCTACAAACCCACCTAGAAACAATACAGCTGATAAATTTCTCTTTTCTGCAGGTACATTTGGGTTTGGCGGAATCAGTACTATAACTTGAATTTAAGGTGTAGGTCTCTGGCTGAGGGTAAGCAGTACTGCGTTTTGTTTTGATGTAGATGTTCCTGAAAAATTGAATAAGTTAAAATGTGGATTCTTATGCTTTTCGGTCATTTTATGTGTCCAAACACGTTCATTTAAGTTCTGGTGGCTGAGTGACAAACTCTTGGGATCAAGAGTTGTCCGCGGACAACGTAGCTCGCATATACGGGAGCTTGTCACAAAAACTGCTATTTTTTTTAAATTAGGTCAAACTCCAAGGTCAAGGTCACAAGGTCAAGGTTCATGGTCCCAAATGAAAGGTCTTGGCAGGAGGTATCTATGTGTGAAATATCAAGGCTCTATCAATAATAGTGCATGAGATATAGGCCAGGTTAAAGTTTTTCAAAAGTAGGTCAAACTCCAAGGTCAAGGTCACTAGGTCAAAGGTCATGGTCACAAATGAAAGGTCTTGTCGAGATGTATCCATGTATGAAATATCAAGGCTGTATCTCTAATAGTGCCTGAGATATAGACCAGGTTAAAGTTTTTCAAGTGAAGACGCGACGGGACGGGACGGTACGCGACGCCGACGCCGACACTAGGGCTGTGACATTAGCTCCCCGGACATAAAGTCCCGGCTCGCCTAAAAGGATGCTAACGCGGCTTGCAATATGTTCTCTTTGTATTGGTACTTAAATGTAATTTTTGTTGTTTCCCACTTGGGTTTCAGGTTGGGATTTATGTTGTGATTGCGGCAGTTCCTGTTCATTGTATCATAAGTTCTCAAAAAATCTGCTATAATTAGATATGGCATGTGCATCACAGTTCTGTGACTAGCGGAACTTATTTTCGCCAACTAGCCATTAGGTCGCCATCCAGAATCATTAAGGTGTATCAACACATCAATATATCAGAATGCTAGATGTTTGGGACGCGTGGAAACTATCTCGATAGATTACCGCTACCTCGATGGTCTGGGAACAACACGAATGAGTTTTTGGGCAGGTAATCTGTTCAGGAGACCAGAGCATCTTAAATTTTTGCGTCATTGTAGTCAATTTGACTACGTATTGCATCAAAACATGTGATAGTGTTCAGAAACTGAAAATAAAGTACATTATTTGCCTCGAGATGCCTGTCGATATGTCAACACATGGCGAAAATGCAATCCACCAGTCCTGGAATTAATGTCGTCCTGCTTTTATTTTCCACTATTTAATGGGGTTTTCGGTCTTCATGCATTGCTAAAACATAGTAGCATTGCACTGCATCGCCAGATTTTTAAGTAATGCGCTCTTTGAAAGAAAACACAAATAAAAGGGAGAGCTCACCTATGTCCGTTTGTCAAAATACGAGGATTTCCACTACCTCGACATTCCCGGATGTGGCGTGGGAACAAATTTACGTTAACACATTTTCGAGGTAGCTCCCCTGATGCCCATCCGTGTAATAGTTTGATATTGGTAACCAATGTGGTCCAACAGCTGGAGGCTCGGTTAGGATGTTGTGGTAGTAGTGGTATGAGAAACAACAGGAATCCATGGTTAGGAGTCCAGCCACCACTACATGACCTTAGCAGTTAAAAACAACGTTCAACCCCATTAAATCAAATAAAATCTTTTGTTTGGATATTTTTCCAAGCCTTTTCTACTGGGGTCAGAACCCTATCTTCATATTTTACGCTGGTTTGCTTGAACGTAAGATTAGCCCTTTCTCAAACTAGAACTGTCGCAAAGCGGACAAATACCCCCCACTAGCGCCTTGTCACTGAAAAGGTGCTGTAGGTCAACCGGTTCTTGACTTAGAACACGGAAACGGATTTTAAACAAAGTCTGATTGTGACCTTGACCTTTGTAACCCAAAAACAATAGGGCACCTCCATGGGTCATGGGCAACAACTGTGTGAAGTTTCATGATCCTAGGTCAACCGGTTCTTGACTTAGAGCACGGAATCGGATTTTAAACAAAGTCCAATTGTGACCTTGACCTTTTGACCTTGGTGACCAAAAAACAATAGGGCACCTCCTTGGGTCATGGGCAACATCTGTGTAAAGTTCCATGATCCTAGGTCAACTGGTTCTTGACTTAAGAGCACGGAAACAGATTTTAAACAAAGTCCGATTGTGACCTTGACCTTTGACCTTGGTGACCCCAAAACAGTAGGGCACCTCCTTGGGTCATGGGCAACATCTGTGTAAAGTTCCATGATCCTAGGTCAACTGGTTCTTGACTTAAGAGCACGGAAACAGATTTTAAACAAAGTCCGATTGTGACCTTGACCTTTGACCTTGGTGACCCAAAAACAATAGGGCACCTCCTTGGGTCATGGGCAACATCTGTGTAAAGTTCCATGATCCTAGGTCAACTGGTTCTTGACTTAAGAGCACGGAAACAGATTTTAAACAAAGTCCGATTGTGACCTTGACCTTTGACCTTAGTGACCCCAAAACAATAGGGCACCTCCTTGGGTCATTGGCAACAACTTTGTAAAGTTTCATGATCCTAGGTCAACCGGTTCTTGACTTAGAGCACGGAAATGGATTTTAAACAAAGTCTGATTGTGACCTTGACCTTTGACCTTGGTGACCCAAAAACAATAGGACACCTTGGGTCATTGGCAACAACTGTGTAAAGTTTCATGATCCTAGGTCAACCGGTTCTTGACTTAGAGCACGGAAACGGATTTTAAACAAAGTCCGATTGTGACCTTGACCTTTTGACCTTGGTGACCCCAAAACAATAGGGCACCTCCTTGGGTCATGGGCAACAACTGTGTACAAAGTTTCATGATCCTAGGTCAACCGGTTCTTGACTTAGAGCACGTAAACGGATTTTAAACAAAGTCTGATTGTGACCTTGACCTTTGACCTTGGTGACCAAAAAACAATAGGGCACCTCCTTGGGTCATGGGCAACAACTGTGTAAAGTTTCATGATCCTAGGTCAACCGGTTCTTGATTTAGATTACGGAAACGGATTTTAAACAAAGTCTGATTGTGACTTTGACCTTCGTGACCCAAAAACAATAAGGCACCTCCTTGGGTCATTGGCAACAACTGTGTAAAGTTTCATGATCCTAGGTCAACCGGTTCTTGACTTAGAGCACGGAAACGGATTTTAAACAAAGTCCGATTGTGACCTTGACCTTTTGACCTTGGTGACCCCAAAACAATAGGGCACCTCCTTGGGTCATGGGCAACAACTGTGTAAAGTTTCATGATCCTAGGTCAACCGGTTCTTGACTTAGAGCACGGAAACAGATTTTAAACAAAGTCCAATTGTGACCTTGACCTTTTGACCTTGGTGACCAAAAAACAATAGGGCACCTCCTTGGGTCATGGGCAACAACTGTGTACAAAGTTTCATGATCCTAGGTCAATCGGTTCTTGACTTAGAGCACGGAAACAGATTTTAAACAAAGTCTGATTGTGACCTTGACCTTTGACCTTGGTGACCCAAAAACGATAGGGCACCTCCTTTGGTCATGGGCAACGACTGTGTAAAGTTTCATGATCCTAGGTCAACCGGTTCTTGACTTAGAGCACGGAAACGGATTTTAAACAAAGTCCGATTGTGACCTTGACCTTTGACCTTCGTGACCCAAAAACAATAGGGCACCTCCTTGGGTCATGGGCAACAACTGTAAAGTTTCATGATCCTAGGTCAACCGGTTCTTGACTTAGAGCACGGAAACGAAAAAGTCTACGGATGGACGGACGGACGGACGGACAGACATGGTGAAACCAATATACCCCCCTCTACTTCGTAGGTGGGGGGTATAACAAGACCAGGGCCCCGTATTACTAAACATCTTACGATCAAATTTTTGTGTAAACTGTGTAACAAGACATCTGATTGCACGAGAAATCCGACTGAGCCAATCAGGGCTGTTGTTACAAGTAATTATGCAAAAATCAAACGTACTATCGTTAGTAATACGGGCCCCTGGTTTTGACGTCCCAAATAGAATAGGCTTGGCAAAACATTGAGGCAAGAGAAGAAATTGTTTTTTCTTCTCTTGCCCAATGTTTTCTGAGCTATATCATTCACTAAAGGACCTCTATGGATAAGGCGAGAGATCGCCCTAAAAGACTCAGCGCGATGGGTCAATTTTCAAAACTAACAAATTAAGAAACAAAATCAGGCTTTATGGTTAGGATGATAAATAAATGAAATGAATATAGTTTTTTTGCCATTTATAAAGTTCTATAGGTGCAGATAACTCTTTTTATTTCCAATTTATTCTCTACAGATACAAGGATAAATGGTGTTGACATCATATGTCAGCTTTGGTTTTGTCCGTATTGCGCATGCGCATCATTGAAACAACTTTAAAAGCACACTTTCCTGCCAAAAACTGAGGAATACCTACCTTCCATGGGCTGGTGAACATCGTTCCACCCCTTGACCCAGCTTCCCATTGACATATGTTGTGTCACTTGACCATATGGTAAAAAGGATTTCCTGGGTCACGGGGTGGAACATACTTTTATATTAAAAATAGTGCTCATATATCAATTGCCATATTTTTGGCGTGAAGATTTCGCCCTTAAACTCGTTTCAAAGATGCGCATGCGCATTAAGGACAAAACGAAAACTAATATATGATTTCAACACCAATTGTCCTTACATTTACAGAAAAAATCTTGCTAACAAGAGCTGTCACTGTAAGATGACAATGCCCCCGACACCGCTTTGATTTTAAATTATGGCCAATCTATGTTCAAGGTCAAGGTCATCCAGGGGTCAAGGTCACCAAAGTATGTGCCTACAGAAAGGTAATGTACCAAGGAATGTTGTGGTAAAGTATGAAGCGAATATGTTAAGTAATAAGTAAGTTATGGCCAATGTTAAAGTTTTTGGACGGAATGACGGACGGACAGACAGACAGACGGACGGACAAGTCAAATTTATGATGCCTCCCTATCGGGGGCATAATAAAATCATAGAAAACTTAATTCTGGTTAAATGAATACCGGTGGGGTAAGAAAATGTAATTTTGGGGGTAGGTACAGAAACCAAGAGTTATCTGTACATGTCGAATTGTTTTGATTGAACAAAATCACTTTTTAGAGGATTAAAGGGGGACGAGCTAGGCTGTCGAAAATGCAAATGGCACAATAATTACAAACCAGAAATAACGTATGAAATTACCAACCTGAAAGGGTAGATCATTTATGTCCATTGTTACCACTCCACGAGCTTTATTAAGTATTAAAATCCAAGTCAATTAATAACATGCTGGTCGTCCTTGTTTTTGTTTTGTAACGGCTACATATGCCCAACCTTCAAAAATCAATTACGTCAGAGATACGTCATCTGTGCTCAGCGAGATTTAACACACCGTACAACCGGCTGCGTAGAAAGTCAGCGAAGACAGATTCGGCATATGATGTCATGTGCATGGTAGGTCAAATGAATTTACTTTTATAAATAAACGAAAGGATCTTTGGTATTCTATAGTTGATAAATACGCGTATAAATGTTCAGTGCTTGTACAAAATAAACCTTTTCACGTATTACTCGCAAATAAGGTCACAGTCATCGACACACCCGGTTGTACGGTGTGTTAATATCGTGGAGGTGTGTCTCGTTGACCTTGACCTTGTCTTGTTTTGAAGTAAAAATAGAATGTGTAAACACGCTTGTAAACGATTGATCTATAGCAAAGGAAAGATTTTTTTCGCCGAGATTGAGGTTTTTATGCATTGCTAATTGTTTTTCCATGCACAAATATGAGTTCCCGAACAGTTCGGAAGCATAAAAACAAAGAATGAGCCCCTTTAAAGTATCCATCTAACAATATAGCTCAAAATAATCATCATTTTGCATGTTTTGAAAATTGACTTTTCCATTAGAGCCCTTTAGGGAGATTTCTCGCCTTATCCATAGAGATCCTTTACCTTTAGTAACATTCATGTTGTCGTCTGTAACAGCTTTCAAATTGGACAAATCTAAAATTTTGTCATTTGGGAAAGGATTATACTCTCCAAGAAATTTCATCTCTGTCTAAGAGACCCTAGAAGGCAGGGAAATAGATAAGAGTGGATGATGGCTTTCAAAATGCAACATTTCATTCATTGTTCCTCAAACACTATGTTGTGGATACTCATTGAAATTGTCTCATTGAGACTATTCAAATGAGTACAAACAACATAGGTTTTGGATTTGAAGTAACAAATTCAGAATGTATTCACACCCCTCATATAGCATGGTCACCTACATATCAAGACAGGAGCACATCCAAAAACGGCTAGTTCTACACAGGCCTCCTAGTGAAACCTTTAAAACCCTTAAATTTCAGAGCAAACCTTTAAAACCTTTATGTTTTAACAGAAAACCTTTAAAAAGCCAAAATAGCCTGTAATTCTCTCTCGAAACCTTTATATTTGTTCTAACTAGCTGCCGTCCAAGCTTGAAGCAAGAAATGGATTTTGTTCAGCATTTTCCCTTCTTTTATTTATTTACTTACAATGCAGAAATCACCAGATGCCACCAAATATTACCTAAATTTTCAAAATTTTCTTAGGGGGGAGACCCTCATATCCCCCTTATTAGAGTGGTGCATAAAAATGACTTCAGTCATAACTGGTTATGACCGTGCATTTTAGTTATGACCATGCAATTTCCAACGGAAATGGCCTCTATTAACTCTTAATTTGGTCATATTTTGCACTAAAAGACCTTTATTTTCACACATTGGAACACATTCTAAATAGATGGTCAGAATACATAGAGGAGTTATACCATGACGACAGAGGCCCACCACCTCACATATTCAATGAAGACGAAGGTCCTGCAATCCTCGAAGGGGAGGTGAGAAATGCCCTCATGAAGATGAAAAACGGCAAGGCATCAGGACCTGATGACATTCCAATTGAGTTTATAACTGCCCTTGATGAAATAGGAATCGAAGCTGTCACAAAACTACTAAACAAGATTTACGACACAGGGACCATTCCAGAAGATATGAGGAAGTCTGTTTACATTGCCCTCCCAAAGAAACCTGGTACAGTAGACTGTGATCAGCACCGCGCAATTAGCTTAATGAGTCACCTCACTAAGGTTGTACTAAGGAGTACTTATGAACAGAATGAGAAATAAAATCCTCCCTGAAGTATCAGAAGCACAGTTCGGATTTATGACTGACAAAGGTACAAGAAATGCAATATTTGCCCTTAAGACACTCATGGAAAGATCTATTGAGGTACAGAAAGACCTTTATACAGTCGAAACTGTCGTATGCAGCCAGCCAAGGGACACACCAAAATTGGCTGCATACGACAGTTGGCTGCTTAACACAAAAAATATTCGGAAGGCTGGATGTAAATGTCTATTTGTATGACTGGCCCTATTAATATGAAGAAAAGGCAAGTGTTATAAAGAAAACAAGATGTGTTTGTGAAACACAAATGCCCCCGAAATGGCCATTTTTCTACAATGTTAAATTTTCGTGGAGTAAAGGGTTATTAAGGGTTAAGGAATGACCTTGAGGAAGGTCAAATTGCATGGAACAGATAGATATCATTGAAAGGAAGTTGCATACCAAATTTGAGCTTTGCATGTCAAATACTTTTGGAGAAAAAGCAAAGGTTAAGTTTTCAGAGTAAAAGGTTAAGTTTTCGTAGAGTAAAGGGTTGATAAGGGTTAACAGATGACCTTGAGAAAGGTCAAACTGCATGGAACAGATAGATATCATTGAAAGGAAGTTGCATACCAAATTTGAGCTTTGTATGTCAAATACTTTTGGAGAAAAGGCAAAGGTTAAGTTTTTGGACAGACGGACGGACAGACAGACAGACGGATGGACAGACGGACGGACAGACAGACGGACACAAGTAAAACAATATGCCCCCGATCTCTCGATACGGGGGCATAAAAAGGTAACTTTTATATGACATTTAACTGTTTATCACACCTTTTCATGGTTTATGCACATGATTAGGCAAATTGCCAGATGTATTATCAATATTTCACACATTGCCTGCCACCAATTAGTTGTGCATGACTGCTTAAAGGGATATAGGTAAAGAACAATTGGGTCAATTAAAGGTGACCACTGACCACATTAGACAGTATATTGCTATTCACAGTTACTTTAAAGAGTAAAATTGCATGGGAGGACCTGGACTGGCTGCATACGACAGTTTGGCTGCTATACACAGGTGGCCGCTAACACAGTTTTGACTGTATATGTTTTATAGATTACTCAAAGGCATTCGACAAAGTACGACACTCCGATCTGTTTGACATTCTTATAGGATTAAACATCGACGGAAAGGATCTTAGAATACTCATAAACCTCTACTGGCAACAGCAAGCCGCCATCAGAATTGATAATGACTGCAGCGAATACAGACCTATCCGCAGAGGAGTGAGACAAGGCTGTGTCTTATCACCGGATCTCTTCAACCTTTACAGTGAAATGATTTTGCGGCACATTGAAGAGCAAGAAGGTGTCAGTGTGGGTGGTCATAACATCAACAACTTAAGATATGCTGATGACACTGCCCTCATGGCAGATTCAGAAGAAAAACTACAGAGAATCCTGACAACGGTAGCAGAAGAAAGTGAAGAGAAAGGTCTACAGCTGAATACAAAGAAGACAGAGTGCATGGTAATCTCCAAAAAGAATGACACCCCACAATGCAAAATCACATGTAAAGGAGAGACTATCAAACAAGTGAGCACATTTAAATATCTCGGCTGCAGAGTAACCTTCGATGGCAAGAGTGACACTGAAATAAAGAAAATAATCGGTATGTCGAAATCTACTTTCAACAACATGAAATGCATCTTCACAAACAGAAATATAAGCAACAGCACAAAAATTAGAACCCTGAAAACATATGTATGGTCCATCCTTCTGTATGGTTGTGAATGGTGGACTTTAACAAAGGACACAGAACGTCGCCTTGAAGCAGTCGAGACCTGGTTTATCAGGAGAATCATGAGGATCCCGTGGACAGCAAAACTGACAAATGAGACAGTAATGAATATGGCGGGATACAAGAGATCTCTACTCAAGACCATCATTGAAAGACAATTGAAATTTTTTGGACATATAATGAGGGCAGATGGATTAGAAAAGTGTTTGCTGCTAGGAAAGATCAACGGCACAAAAAGCAGAGGACGGCCACGAACAAAATTTACAGATGGTCTGAACAGAATCGCTACAAACTGCCAACTCTCTACCGTTGATCTAATAAGACTGACTGAATGCAGAAATGAATGGAGAGCCATGGTCGTCGATGTCTGCAAAAACATACCAGACACCTAGAGAGAGAGAGGAGCCTTTATAAAAACCTATATTTTTGTTTTGGTCTGCTAGGAGGCCTGTCTACAGCTTTATTTCTGGATGTGTGATGTAGACACAGATTGGATGTGACCAGAGCCGCGCTCTTAAGAGCGAGATTTCTTGAGATATCTTTAGATTTCTCAAGCTGTTTTAGGATAAAGCGCTCTTTTTAGCAAGGTTTTTAAGACGATCACTAGGAGCCGCCATTGCTCTATACTTCTTTCGGAACCCCTCGGTAAATTCTGTAGAATCTATATGGGATAGAATTGACCGAGTTGTTCCGAATGCTCCATGATTCATAAACTGTGGAGTTCCGAATGCTCCATACTTCATACAAATGACGTCATGATGACGTCATTTGTATGAAGTATGGAACATTCGGAACACCTCGCTTAAAATCTCGGTCTCAAAAACACTGTATCAAAAACATCTTAAGAAATCTTAAAAAATCTCCCTCCAAAGAACTCACCTCTGGCCTTTATCTGTCTGTTGCTCTGATAGAAGGGCTGAATCTGGTCGGGCAGTCGTCGCAATTGTCCACCAAATGTCTGTTGAGGCGGCAGTTAGAAACAAACTCCACCAATGGGAACAAAAATTTACCCTTTTCTAAACAAGGCCTTGCTTTGAAATCCCTATTGAAGTTACTGAAAACATTTAGGCAAGATTGGAAAATGCAGATGGATCAGTCAGTAACAAGGTAGTCTTTCAATACAGGGGTGGTGGTTTGGAACCCAGGTTTGGACAATATCCTTTCTGATACTTGGCAAGTCGCAAATGCGAATCATCTAAATGAGAGAGCAGCTGGAGGCTTGGATTATATATTGTGGTAAATTGCAAGAAATCCATGGTAAGGTGCCATGATATATATGATGAATTGGATTTTATGGCAACTCTGGTGAGAGAAATGCAACAAATTTATTGTTAGGTGCTTCAGTTTAAAGCCTCTTAAGGTATTCGCACACTAACGAACGTCAAAAATCATCGGCAAATGTCGACATCGACATTTTCCGTATTTTCTTTCAAATATTTTTTCCAATGGAAATTATTTGTGTTAGTATAATTAGATACCTTTGTTCCAATATTTTAGAGTTTTAAAGATAAAATGTTGAAAAAAATAACCTCTTACTGCATTTATACTGAAACAAAAGTTACAGTTCAGGATTTGTTTTGATGACGTCATAACGTCGCCGCCAAAAAATATGTCGTTCCCGCGTTCTGTATAATTGACGTCGACGCATGAATAGCTTCTTGTCATACAACTAAAACCAAATTGTAGGGAAATCGGTTAATAGATTTGTAAATGGGTGATTTGTAAGTAAATTTTAATTCAATTTTTAGTTTAACCTCTTCACAAAATCATGTCTGAAAGGATAGATACTTAAAGCAAAATAAAATTTAACATGTTCTTTGTGTGTGTCAAAAAACGCACAAGGCATGTTACCATGGCGATTTCTTTAATTTTGGACGGCGAAACTTCCCTATTCTTATGTATTTACTTCCTACACCTGTGTAGATATTTTTCAAGTTCTGATTAGAAAGGCCCCACTAATACTTAATGTAGATTGACTGTTTAAATATGACAACCCAAAAAAATTCAAACAGATTTTCAAGAGAATTTTGTTGCTATGCATTCCGACTTTTGCATTTTTTCCAATATTATTGTTGCCACAATATGTCAAGAGTAATTTTTAATAGTAGTATATTTAATAAGCTCTTGTTTAGTGCATAAATTATAGATGTTTCTGGAAAATGTCACTTTTTATTGAGTTTTGAGCATCTGTTACTCAGTGCGAGAAAAGCCCATTTTTCATATCGGTGTGATAAATCTTAAATTTGTCATAAAATTGTAAAATTGCGGTCAAATTCCCTTATTTTTTCAGAAAAGGTGTCTCTTTGTATGTAGATTGAAAAAATAAAGTGATCCACCCCGTAGAATTTTATGCACATTAGTATGTGAATACCTTAACTGGAATGGTCATATCTCTGCGGCAGGAGCACCTAACCATCTCTTCCACGTACATGTATTTCTCTCACTAGTACTACCACAATATCCAATCTGTGCCTCCAGCTGCTCTCTCAAACACATTGGCGAGAGACAAACAACTTTTGTCTACTGACACGATGGACATTGCCAAGTCGGGGTTAGAACTCACAGCCCCTGGATTGACAGACTCGTGTTACCAACTGAGCTATCCGAGCTGGGCAACATCCCTGGTAGAGAAAACTTGGAAAAACAGAGTCCAAATAGATTCTGCATATAACCAGCACTTTCTCCTTTTGTCTCAATAATATTGGTGCTAAATTGGTCACAAATCCCATCTTTATCGACATCCATTTGGTTACATGTATCTGCAGCATCATTCCAAACCAAACGTCCATTTAGTCACCTGCTGTAGCATTCCAATTGGAAGTCTAAATTTTGCCCATTGTGAAAGGGTAAACATGTATTACTTGCCTTCCTGACATCAATGCAATGATGTCGCTCAATTTGAGCATTTCCCAAACAACAAAATTTTGGGATGGTCCAATTTTAAAGCGGTTGCAGAACACAAAATGGATACTTATAAAGATGGGTTTGTGTTTATTGGGGTTTTACGCCGTTTTCAACTGCCAGGGTCATATCGCGGCGGCTGGAGCACCTACCCATGGATTCCTGTCGTTTCTCAAACCAGTACTACCACAACATCCTTACCGAGCCTCCAGTTGCTCGCCCACTTAGGTTAACGATTTCAATTCAATTGGTGGGTGACAATTTTGTCAGAAAGGGTATTTGCCGCGGCCGGGGAATTGAACCCGGGACCTCTCGAATGAGAGGCAGATGCGCTACCAACTGCACTAAGGCTGCAGCCTATAAAGATGGGATATGGGTAAATCACAAGGAAAATATTGAGGCAAAATATGGGTAAAATCACAAGGAAAATATTGAGGCATTCAGTTTCTTCTTTTGTCTCAATGTTTTCCCAAGCCTTTTCTATTAGGGATATCAAACCATTGTCTTGTCGGGGAAAGGACTAAGGCCATCAGCTGCTCATACCTTGTGGATGTTTCACAATGGTGAGAGACAAGCATAATTTATCAGATATCAGAACATATGTCGTTAATGGCCAAGCAAAAATTGGATCTGCCAAAAATGGTCCATAAATTGATGGTCTCTGAACACTGTCACACTACCAAATGGGAACACAATTTCATGAGAAAATAATTTTACATAATAATATTGGTCTTTCTGGGTAGAAAACATTGAGGGAAATAATGAAATTGATTGTCACAAGCAATTCCTTCATTAACCATAAAGTTTTTCAAACCACTTTATCTTGTGGAAAGCGTCATTATGTGGGAATTAAATGGATTAAAGGAAAATGATACAAAGTTAAAATACACATTTTTTATGACATTTAATAAATAAAAATGCAATTACTGACATAATACAATAAATGTCTAAAAATTAATAAAATAATACAACTACAAAGTTGCTGAGATTTCTAGAGATA
The DNA here is from genome assembly GCA_963680895.1 of Fragum sueziense. NCBI lineage: Eukaryota > Metazoa > Mollusca > Bivalvia > Cardiida > Cardiidae > Fragum > Fragum sueziense. The sequence continues at coordinate 7,436,003 of OY804602.1, read as the reverse complement.
CTTGCATGATCTTTAATGTGGATTAATTCTTACTATGGGATTGAATAGGAGTAAATTGTTGACAATAAGTCATTGTTAAAACAATTAAAAGAGCAATATACATGCAATGTGAATGACTACAGTTCATTTAAAGGCAAAACAACCACAACCGGAACTATAACTCATGATAAATGACCTGGTAGAGCATCGCTAGCTGTAGCTAGGGATGCCTTGCCGGGTCAATTATTGTGAGCTATAATTTGCAGGTCAAAACGATTTGAAGAAAATATGGAGCACATACCAATGTTCACCATTGTTCTGCAGACAGAATAAAGTAAGGTCAGATTGCATATACATGCAGACTCATCTTATTCTATGCTATCTTCCAAAGCCCGCATATCAATGCATTTCAACTCAAACCTCTTAACTGCAGCTTGTTTTCAGCTGCAGTTAAGTTTTTTGTTGAAATAGCAGAATACATCTAGGACATGCCAAGTTATGCATTCCCCGAGTCGGATGCCTGACTGTGATAAATTGTTGTAGTTGGGGAAAATCTACATAATATACTAGGTATCATGAAGTGAAAATTTAAGTGAAATATAGCTTAGAAAAAAAAATGTGTTAATCTTTGGTTAAATTTACAGCAGTCAAGTCTTATCTTTATCTCCCTACCAAACTCACAAATTATAAACTATGTAATAATTCTCCAATGTTGTTAACAATAATTCATTCACCCTTTTAAATAATTCCGTCAATTATTTCTGATATAGTCTTCAAAGTGTATCCTTTTGAAAAATGGGGGAAATGTTTGATAAAGAGTTAATGAATGGCAGTTAATTTAATTCTAACAGCAGTCTTTCAAGCAATCATAAAACCCATATCATGCTGAAAAGTTGTTGAAAGCAAACTCCTACTTACAAGTAAGCAAGTCTTCCATTGAATTCATTCATAGTTTTCAAGCTTACAAGACAAAGTGCACTCAAATCTAGTGTTGATAAAGGCCAGACTGCATGTCTGTGCAGCCTTATGTTAGTCAACCAGGTTTTCAAAAGCCTGCTATCAATACAACTTCAGAATAATAAGGGTTAAGATTCTCATCACCGGAACAATGTAATGCTTGTATACAAAACAAATTGTGATCAGTTTGCATTTTTGTTGAAAAACAACATTATACTTAATCTGAAATCATCTCCGTACAAACATTTCTGTTTCATTGAAATAACATTTTTACTGGTCTTATATTAAAATGTTGTTAAGTTATCTGTATACAAATTGTGTAGAACTAATATTCAATTGTTGTGACATTTTTAAATCTATCAATAAATCTTTAATAGCAAAACTAATTCAAAACCAAAATCATTTTTACTTGGCACTCACGATATCTTTCTCTTCCTCTCTAATTCTTAAAGTTCATAATCCAATAATCATGACCTGATTAAATGAGACAAAAGTTTTGACACATTTTCACTATATTCTACAAAATACAAAAGTTGAAAGCTACAAATATTGCACTATCACCAAAAGAGTTTTTCTGTTTAAAATGTTCAGAGTAAGTATGCAGATGTTAACCCATTTCGCACAATCAAATTTTAGACTGGTCTACATTCAAAGATGTTGCAGATGACAATTTCAAGTGAATAAACTTACAATCATGTCTCACTTATAAATTCTTGTCTCTCTGGGTAGAAAGCATTGTGACATATGAAGAAATTTCAAAAATTGTCATTATGTGGTAATGGGTTAAAATATCAGATTTAGTTCCCAATAGTAAATGTTCACTTTCAAACCTTAAAGTACAGATATTGAGGGGTAATGAGTTGTTGAAATGCAAAATTATCATTAATTGTTCATCAAACCCTTTGTTATGGGTACTCATTTGAATGGTCACACTGAGACAATTCTAATGAGTGCCCACAACAGGTTAACCCATTACCACACAGTGACTCCTTTTGACTCCCCAAAATGTAATGGCTTTGGAAAACATTGTGGAAAATGAAGAAATTGCTTGTGACAAGCAATTTCTTCATTTCCCACAATGTTTTCTATCCAAAAAGCTATAAAATTTCATCACATTGAAATGTCGTCTGCAACTTCTTTCAAATTGGTATACCCCAAAATTTTGTCTTTTGATAATGGATTAAGTTGAACTCTCTGCAAATTACAACACACACAATTTCACTTGCAGGTACTACTTGCATGTAATAGTATTTCTAGGAAATATGAATTGTTAGTCATGATGAAACCAGAGACACAGTTAAGAAGGGGTTGTGGCTTTTCAAAATGCATAACTGTAAATCTTCATCAAACCCTATGTTGTGGGTACTCATTTGCAATCGTCTCATCAAGACAATTCAAATAAGTACCCACAACAAAGGGTTTGGATTTGGGAAAAAAAAGTTTAGAATGTCTCCACCCCCTCTTATCTGTTGCTCTGTTGTTCTGTGATAGGATTCTCTGTAATCTGGGTGTTAATCAACAAACATCTATACAAGGCTACATGGTACATCTAATGGGTGGGGCGTCTGAAAATAGATGACATATTATAATATGATAAGTAATATTAATGATTTCAAACCTAAATATATTGAAACAAAAAGAAACTTTGGCAAAGTTGAGAATGTAAATATCCCTTATGCACATGTGAAACTCGAATTTTACATTGAATAAACATGGCAGGCTTTAATACAGAGACTATTGACCGATTTTAAAAGCTACTAAATATATACAATTATGTGTGTACAGTGATCCCAAGGTAATCTGATGTTTATAAACAAACCTTTAACCTATAAAAACATATAATAGACAAGAGGGCCGTTGGCCCTAGGTCGCTCACCTGAAATTATTGAGAATTAGTCAAATTTCTCCTTTTCTGGTGCCATGGCAACCAGAGTTTTTAGTCAATTTCAATTCTTTTAGCAATTCTTTAAGAGGACCTCCTAAGAAATATTTTTGCCAAGTTTAGTTGAAATTGGCCTGGTAGTTTAGGAGGAGATGTCGTTCAAAGATAGTATTGAGAACCAGTCAAATTTCTCCTTTTCTGTTCCCATGGCAACCAGAGTTTTTATGGATTTCAATTCTTCTAGCAATTCTACAAGAGGGTCATCTAAGGAACATTCCTGCCAAGTTTGGTTGAAATTGGCCTGGTGGTTTAGGAGGAGATGTCGTTCAAAGATAGTATTGAGATTCATTCTTATGTCTCCTTTTCTGGTGCCATGGCAACCAGAGTTTTTTATGGATTTCAATTCTTTTAGCAATTCTGAAAAGGGGTCACCTAATGAACATTCCTGCCAAGTTTTGTTGAAATTGGCCCAGTAGTTTAGAAGGAGATGTCGTTCAAAGATAGTATTGAGATTCAGTCAAATTTCTCCTTTTCTGTTGTCATGGCAACCAGAGTTTTTTTATGGATTTCAATTCTTTTAGCAATTCTGAAAGGGGGTCACCTAAGGAACATTCCTGTCAAGTTTGGTTGAAATTGGCTGAGAAGTTTCGGAGGAGATGTCGTTCAAAGATAGTATTGAGATTCAGTCAAATTTCTCCTTTTCTGTTGCCATGGCAACCAGTTTTTTATGGATTTCAATTCTTTTAGCAATTTTGAAAGGGGGTCACCTAAGGAACATTCCTGCCAAGTTTGGTTGAAATTGGCCCAGTAGTTTAGGAGGAGATGTCGTTCAAAGATAATATTGAGATTCAGTCATATTTCTCCTTTTCTGTTGCCATGGCAACCAGAGTTTTTCATGGATTTCAATTCTTTTAGCAATTCTGAAAGGGGGTCACCTAAGGAACATTCCTGCCAAGTCTGGTTGAAATTGGCCAAGTAGTTTAGGAGGAGATGTCATTTAAAGAAATTGTTGACGGACGACGGACGGACGCCGGACAAAAGGTGATCACAATAGCTCACTTGAGCACCTTGTGCTCAGGTGAGCTAAAAAACATGTGCAAATCGTCTCGTCAATATTACATCAAAATACTGATTATCATTGATACCGTTTCATCTAACCATGGATTCCTGTCGTTTCTCATACCTGTACATGTACTACCACAACACCCTAACCGAGCCTCCAGCTGCTCCCCCACATAGGTTCACGCTATCAAACCATTGATGAGTGACATTTTTGTCAGTAAGGGTATTAGCCGCTGCCACTGACAGGTATAGAACCCAGGACCTCTCGAAAAAGAGGAAGATGCGCTACCAACTGCGCTATGGCTGCAGCCTCACGAAGATAGTAGAACCATGAACCCAGAAACTCACCATATAGAACAGATCAAAGTATGAAGCATCCTTTTGCATCTTTAAATGGATTCTCTGACTGTGCGAGACCCACAACCAGGGCATCGTCATTTGCATGTTGTGTAGTGTACTTCAAAATCCTGAAATGTGCAACCAAATAACATAACAAGCCATCTGATTGGATGAGACGTATGTCTCAGCCAATCGGATGGATTGTTGTGTGATTTTACAGGTATTTTTTTTTATTTAGACATACAATCCAGATAGCAACCAACCAAATAACATAACAAGCCATCTAATTGGACGAGAAGTACGTCTCAGCCAATCGGATAGATTGTTGTGTGATTTTACAGGTATTTTTTTTTATTTAGACCTGTTGGTGAATACAATCCAGATAGCAAACATTTAGACTTGTCCAAATTCAAAGATTTTGTAGACAACAGGGTTTCCCTTTGACTTTTCTAGAGGGGGTCATTATGTCCCCCTGGTCTTCAAATTAGTGGGTCATGCCTGTAGTACTGTAAAATCAGATATTTTCGCTGGGCCAAAAGTTTACGAATTTTTAAATTTGAAGTGGTTCGCGAGGGTAAAAGTTTGCGAAAAACAAAACCTGTGAACCATGTGGTTTAATTTTCACGAAAATAAAATCATCAACTATCATCAACTATCGGTTTTGTATTTTCATTTTTACAGCCGGTCTTCATATTAATAACACGATACGTAAAAAATACCAGATGCCCCTACTTGTTTAAAAAGGTCTCACGTAATCCGTAATCATTAATCCTTTAATCATGTACGTGAATACATTTTCATACCAAACACTGTTCATCTTCTGTAGATTAATAAAATCATATCACGATAATTCAGATCGAATACATTCAGCAGTCCGTATTTGTTCAATAGATCTTATTTAAAGTATGGAAAACTGCATAACATAACTGTTAATTGCTGACAAACAATGCCTGTCAAAATCGTATGTCGCTCTATTGACCACATTTCACACCTTTTGTTACAGGTGTAACCAAACAGCCCTGATGATATTTGATGTATTCAAGACCCATCGCAGCGAAGGTTTATTGGAAAATTTAAAGAATGCGAACATTAAAGTTGTTTGTCTAGTTTGATTGCATTATTTACTCGATTTATATTGTACGATAAAACCAAAACAATTCCGAAAATCAAAGTAATGGCGGACGGACGGTGCGTTCTTGTAGGATCATAGCATTTGCTCCCAGGCAATATGTTCACGTGGCTAAATGTTTACGAATTAATCATTGCATTTGCTCACAGGCAATATGTTCACGTGGCTAAATGTTTACGAATTTATTGGATTCGCGAACATAGCGAAAATTAATCCCTAGCGAACATTTCTGATTTTACAGTACTTTGTTTCTTCATGTCCCAGCTGATAGTTTTTTGGTGGTCGTAAACGATAAAACTGCCCCAAAACCCACAATATTGTGCATTAGTAGGTAAAACCCTGAGATAACAATAAAGTTGACGAAAATTAAAACTATCAGCTGTTATGGTAAAAATCATAATGGAAAATGAAGAAATTGCTTGTCTCATTTTCCACAATGTTTTCCAGAGCACTTGTGGGACATCAAAAAGCATGACTGTGTGGGAATGGATCAACAGTTTCATCACTTAATCTTGACGTTAAAAGTATCCCTTTTTCAAGCTAAAAATTTAACTCATTCAGCATCTTACAACCCGTTTTGTAATAATCACCCGTTTTGTAATAAATATAACAAAGTGGGGGATTATTACAAAACGGGTTACAATGTCTAACCCGTTTTGTAATAACCCGGGTATTACAATGTTGGGGATTATTACCAAACGGGTAAGAACGCCTAACCCGTTTTATAATAATCTCCCACTTTGTAATACATTATCACAAACTTCGTTATATCATTTTTCTGCATTTGATAATTTCATTTCAAAATGAAAATTATTTCAATTTAAAGTACGCACAGCTGTTCTGAGAATGATTAATATAGCTAACATTGAGTATTTAATGCAAATTGTAGTTATCGGGAAAATTTATAATTTTATTACAAACCGGGTTATTACAAGACGGGTTAGACATTTTAACCCGTTTTGTAATAATCTCCCACTTTGTAATACATTATCACAAACTGTGTTATATCAATGCTCTACGGATGGAATTTTCTTTTTAAGATGAAATTTGCTTTCTTTACGGACGTACTATAGTTCAGAAAGTGTTAAAATAACGCTACACTGCATAATTCATGCAAATATCAGTTATTGAAAACAATGTAAAATTTTTTATAACCAAACGGGTTGTTACAAAACGGGTTAGGCGTTCTTATCCGTTTGGTAATAATCTCCCACTTTGTAATAAATTATTTCAAACTGCGTAATATCATTTTTCTACATTAGTTAATTCCATTGCAAAACTAAAAATATTTCAATTTAAAGTTCGCACAGCTGTCCTGAGAATGATTAATATGGCCAACATTGAGTATTTAATGCAAATAGTAGTTATCGGGAAAATATATAATTTTATTACAAAACGGGTTATTACAAAACAGGTTAGACATTGTAACCCGTTTTGTAATAATCCCCCACTTTGTAATTCATTATCACAAACTGCGTTATATCAATGCTCTACGGATGGAATTTTCTTTTTAAGATGAAAATTGCTTTCTTTACAGACGTACAATAGTTGAGAAAGTGTTAAATTACGCTACACTGCATAATTTATGCAAATATCAGTTATTGAAAACAATGTAAAAAATTTATTATCAAACGGCCCGTTCCCGTCGGGTTGTTACAAAACGGGTTAGGCGTTCTTACCCGTTTGGTAATAATCCCCCACTTTGTAATACATTATTTCAAACTGTGTAATATCATTTTTCTACATTAGTTAATTTCATTGCAAAACTAAAATTATTTCAATTTAAAGTTCGCACAGCTGTTCTAAGAATGATTTAAATAGCTAACATTGAGTATTGAATGCAGATAGTAGTTATCGGGAAAATATATAATCTTATTACAAAACGGGTTATTACAAAACAGGTTAGACATTGTAACCCGTTTTGTAATAATCTCCCACTTTGTAATACATTATCACAAACTGAGTTATATCAATGCTCTACGGATGAAATTTTCATTTTAAGATGAAAATTGCTTTTTTTTTTTACAAACGTACAATAGTTCAAAAGGTGTTAAAATGATGTTACACTGCATAATTTTTGCAAATATCAGTTATTGAAAACATTTGTGAAAAATTCATAACTGCGTAATATCATTTTTCTACATTTGTTAATTTCATTGCAAAATCAAAATCATTTCAATTTAAAGTTCGCACAGCTGTTCTGAGTATGATTAAAATAACTAACATTGAGTATTGAATGCAAAAAGTAGTTATCGGGAAAATATATGATTTTATTACAAAACGGGTTATTACAAAACAGGTAAAACATTGTAACCCGTTTTGTAATAATCCCCCACTTTGTTATATTTATTACAAAACGGGTGATTATTACAAAACGGGTTGTAACAATGGTTACCAACATTGTTGCCAAGTTTTGTCTTGATTGTGAAGTGTAAACAAAGTCGAAAACGGCAAATTTGTCAAATTCAAGGGCACATGACTCCAGACTTCCTACTTCGATGACACTGAAAATCCAACTCATTCATCATTGTATGGTTACCAACATTCTAGCCAAGTTTGGTCAAAATTGGTCAATATTTGTAGATGCTAGAGTGGTAACAAAGTCAAAACTAGCGATTTTTGATATTCAAGGGTGCATAACTCCAGACTTCCTAATCCGATCTGACCCAAAATCGAACTAATCCAAGAACTTATCATCATACATGTTTTGAACAAATTTGGTTAAGATTGGTCAATATTTGTAGATGCTAGAGTGGTAACAAAGTCAAAACTAGCTATTTTTGATATTCAAGGGCGCATAACTATCTATACATTTTGCAACACCCTCTCGCGAGGATTTTGTGCAGGTGCGCGTCTGTGCATGTTAGTAAGTAAGAGAAAGCAAAAGAGTAAAAGTAAGACTGAAAAAAAGATAAAAGTGTTAGGGTTGTGTTATGTAGTCAGATACAAGATAAAAGCAGGTTAAAAACAGTGTTCGGCGCTTAGGCCCTGCTGTACTGTATGTCTCTTACTGCCTGCTTGAATGGTTCAAGCTCAGGAAGCAAGGCAATGTTAAAAGGAAGGCCATTCCACTGCACTACAGTCCAAGGAAAGAAAGAGTATTTATAGTAGTTGGCTGTAGTATGAATTTGTATGTAAGTCAGTGGGTGCATATGCCTGGTAATTCTGTGGGGATGTCTCAGGTAGGGTGGAAGGGGAATAGCAACTAAGTTGTGGACGATTTTGTAAAACATGATAAGACGCGCATCTGCACGTCTATCCTCAAGTGATCGCCACTCCAGTTCTCTAACCATCTCCGTCACACTGTCGTATGGTGAATATTTATTTGTAACCCAACGGGCTGCCCGACGTTGGATTTTTTCGATCTTCTGGATGTGTAATTTGGTGTTCGGGCTCCAGACAGTTGATGCATACTCTGCAATGGGTCTAACCATGGTTTTGTATGCTGCTTCGCGGATACCTCTGTGTTTGGTTTTGATATTTCTTCTCAGAAAGCCTAGGGTACTATTACTTTTATTGCAAGTTCTTTGGATATGGCTGTTCCAATTTAGGTCTGAGCTAATATCTACGCCTAGATACTTGGCTTGGTTAACTGATTCTAAGACTTGGTTGTGAAGAGTGTATTTATGTGTTATTTGTTTTTTGCTTCTACATATGTGGATTACTTGGCATTTACTCGGGTTGAATTCCATTTCCCAAATTGATTCCCAGGTCTGGAGTGTATCTAAGTCTTGTTGGAGTTTAGTACAGTCAGAAAGATTGTTTATTGTAAGGTAGAGGGCCGTATCATCGGCAAAAAGACGGACTTGTGAGTTGATTTCTGCAGGGAGGTCGTTGATGTAGAGAAGAAATAAAATCGGTCCAAGAACTGACCCTTGTGGGACCCCAGAGGTAACGCGAACAACAGAGGAAGATTCGCCTTCGAGCACAACTGTCTGGGAGCGGTTTAGTAGGAATGCTTTAATCCAGTTGATAGTATGTATGTCGACTCCATGTTGGTATAGCTTGTGGATTAGTTTTAGGTGGCTGACTTTATCGAAAGCTTTGCTAAAGTCTAGCAATATGAGGTCGGATTGTTTGCCTTGGGACATATTTCTGGCGAGTTCGTCGACAAGCTCAATCAATTGCGTTTCGCAAGAGCGCTTGTCGCGAAACCCGTGTTGTAAGTCATATAGTATGTTGTTCTTGGAGAAATGTCTTGTTAGGTTGGACGCGATGATGTGCTCCATAATTTTGCATAACACACAGGTTAGGGAAATAGGCCTATAGTTGGCCGGATTGCTGCGATCACCCTTTTTGTAGAGGGGGCATACAGTGGCTGTAGACCAGTCCTGTGGAATCTGGCCACAGGCCAGTGATTTTGTAAATAGGATCTGTAGGATTGGGGATATCTGGACTTTCAAATGTTTGAGGACAAGAGGTTTTATGGTATCTGGGCCGGCAGCCTTATCTGGCTTCAGATCTAACTCTGGACTTCCTGATCCAATCTGACCCAAAATCGAACTCATCCAAGAACTTATCGCAAAATATTGCCTATAAACCTTTAGAAAATACTTTATGTTCTTTAATTTTTCATTAAGAATGACAATAAATGGTTCATTGATCGGTATCACAAGGCATTTTAAGGTTAGCGCTCAAGATCCGACGGTGAATCAAGCACAAAGCGCCACAACTTGTGGCGAACATCCAGTTGTTTTTGAAGGCTAATGCTCTCTGATGGAAATAGCCAAAAATCAAAATATCAAAGAGCGAATTTACATCAGAGAAGACTCGGATTAATCCCACCCCTATCTGTAATTTCGATCCCCCCTAACAAAAGTTCAATTTCTTGATACGCCGTTGCCTAGAACCCTTTTAACAGTGGGTAATCATTAAAAAGCCCTAGCTACGCCACTGACAGCGGCTACCAGAATTAAGTTCTGAAGCCGGCCTATAATTTAGCTATCTTGCTTCCTACTAAAAATAACGGAGTAGACAAACACAGGATGAATCATAGGAAACAAAATTGTAATGCAACTAAAGTATTTACTCTTCAATGGCTTGTGAGACCGGGATCCTCTGAATGCTTGCTTCTTGTTGAAGCTGTAGCAATTGCTTTTGGAGATTCTGGAGTTGACTAGACATCGTTTTCTTTCAAGAAAATGGGCTTGGACCGTGTACAAAAAGTTTTATTTTTCTCTCCTTAGACTGGAATCTTTATTTCCTCATCGCAGACCGGAAATTATAACAAAATATCTTGAACCAGTCGAAAATTGAAAAGCGGTGTTGATATAAACTGACCCCAGTCAGAATAGTCATATACAGGACTGTGCAAAAGTAATCTCGCCAAAACACAGTCTTAACCCATTACCAAACGACAAAATTTTAGGTTGGTCCAAATTCAAAGATGCTGCAGACGACAATTTCAAGTGAATAGAATTTAAAATTTTGTTGTCTTTTGGGGTAGAAACCTTTGTGGGAAATGAAGAAATTGCTTGTCACAAGCAATTTCTTCATTTTCCACGATGTTTTCTAAAGTCATTATCTTGTGGGGAGTCAAAAAGAGTCACTGTGTGGTAATGGGTTAAGAAATATTCGTTGTGTTTAGCCCTATCCTAAACCCCACAATTTTAGGGTGGTTGAAATTGAAAACTGCTACATGTGACAAATGGATCTAAAAAGATGAGATACGGTGAACTCGGCCTGAAAAAAAAAAAAACTCGATCTGTAGGCCTATACGAACTCGAATGAGCTAGGCCTCGATATCTAGTAGCCTAATATGAAAATAGGCAAGGCCTAAATTTTATACGGGCGAAGCAAAAAGCAGCCTATCTAGAAGACATATGTTACTTTTCTACACCGTCAAATGACAATATGTAACTTCGAGCAGACGTTTATCTGTCTAAAAGTAAAAGAGTGAAAAGGGTTAAGTAGGCGTAATGAAAGGTTAGAATTACGAATGTTTTTGGTTAAAGTAAAAAGATCTACAACCCTTTCCCTAACAAGACCTTGTTTTGACGTCCTATTAGAAACTGCTGGTGAAAATATTTTAACAAAAGAAAAATATGAATAACCAGCATTTTCTCCTTTTGTCTCAGTATTTTCAATTCGACATTTTACACAAATTCTTACTTTTTAGATCCATTGTGTCACATGTAGCAGCTTTCAATTTTAACCCTTTTCCAAATGGCAAAATTTTAGGGTGATCCACCTCAAAAACTGCCACAAATGATAAAATGGATGTTATTAAAGGTAGGATTAGTGTAAAATATGGTATAGAAAATATTGAGACAAAAGGAGAAACTGCTGGTTATCAGCAGTTTCTTCTTTTGTTTCAATGTATTCCCAAGCCTTTTCTATTAGGGACGTCAAAAGCAGGTCTTGATTGGGAAAGGGTTAAACCCCCTTAAAATTATGTTGTTTGGGAAAGGGATAACACTTTTGGGGTTTTCCAGGGTGACAGAAGATTACCCCTAACGGGTGCGTCGCAGATATTACTGATAAGTAAACGCCAGATTAACTAAACATTTTGACAACAATAATATCCTTTATGACTTGCAGCATGGTTTTAGAGAAAGGCGTTCATGCGAAACCCAGCTACTTCAACTGACCGACCATCTTGCCAGAAACCTAACTGAAGGAAAACAAACTGATCTAGTTTTGTTAGACTTCAGCAAGGCTTTTGACAAAGTTAGCCACTTAAAACTTTTGTATAAATTGCAGGAACATGTTGTAAACAATGCTACCCTTTTATGGATTAAACCTTTTCTTATAGACAGAACACAAAAAGTAGTCTTAGAAGGTGGATGCTCATCAGAATGAATGAATGAATGGAGTTTTAAGGCCCGTCGACTACTAAGGTCATATTGGGCGCACTCACTGTAATTATACCTCACTATAAGATGTATAGGAATATGTATTAGTTACATAAACATCTAGAGGAGAAATGATAAAAATACGATATTCTATAACAGATAAAATTCTATGCAAATTTATAAAACACCATGAATAATCCGACGTGAGCACGAAAGGACATGGGCTCCTCCCAGATCAGAGGTCACCCATGTCCGAGTCCACCCGACCGGAAAATCATATCAAAAAATACAATGCACCTCGCCGAATAATCCGACGTGAGCACGAATGGACATGGGCTCCTCCCAGATCAGAGGTCACCCATGTCCGAGTCCACCCGACCGGAAAATTCATAGGGCATATAACCTATTAAAAATAACTGAAGTATAAATGATTAAAAATATCGTACGAAATATTGTATAACAATGTACCATGAATAATCCGACGTGAGCACGAATAGACATGGGCTCCTCCCAGATCAGAGAACACCCATGTCCGAGTCCACCCGACCGGAAAATCCACAGAACATATAAGATATCACAGATTAAATATCACAGCTAAATCTTTTTAAAGAGATTACACTCTTTAAGAAAGTTAAAAATTGATTCAGGCCTAACAGTATCAAATAATGTTTTTAAACTGTTAGCGTTAAAATGCCTGCTTCTAATGATGGCTAAATCTGTACAATCAATGAGGAGATGCTGAACAGTCAGCTCCTCGTTACAAGGAATACATAGAGGTTTTTCCTCGTTCTTTAATAGGTGCGAATGGGTCAAATGTGTGTGCCCGATTCGCAGTCGTGCCAAAACTAACTCCTCGCGGCGGTCAGATCGAAGACCTGGCAACCATTCACCAAGTGCTGGTTTAATACTAAACAATTTATTTTGGTGATTAGCCTCGTCGCTCCAACAATTTTGCCATACATTTTGAATAAAACTATTTATCAGGGGTCTAAAATCGGTAAAAGGGACTTTAAAAGGTAAACTATCTAGTGACAACGCCTCCTTGGCAGCTTTGTCTGCCTCTTCGTTGCCACGTAGACCGCAATGGCTTGGAAGCCAGCAAAAAACAATATCAGTATCTTCATCAAAAGCATAGAGACGAGATAGCTTCTCAAGAAGTTTCACAATAATAGGATTGTCCGTTTTTTCGTGCTCGAGCGCTTGCATACAGGACAATGAGTCTGTAAAAATAATGTAGCGCCAATAGCCATTTTCAATGATGTGCTCGAGCGCAACGTCAATAGCCTTGAGCTCGGCAGAGAAAATGGACGAGTTATCGGGCAAACGATACTGATATTTGAAGCCATCTAAAATGGCAGCAGAAGCAACTTTTTCTTCGCTTTTAGAACCATCGGTGTAAATTTGCAAATGAAGCATGTGCTTTTCTTGTACTTCTAGGAATTTGTTTTTAAACACCAGAGGATCCGTTGAAGCAAGATCATAAATAAAGGTGGGACTTTTGGACGTCCACAAAGGTACATTTGGAACTTTATGTTCGGCCACGTCATCTAGATCGAAATCTAGAGAATTCACATCTGCCTTACAACGTAAACTGAAAGGAGGTATAATTGATTCCTTCTTATTAAATTCCTCTTCATAAAGAGGTTCAAAGACAACGTCATGTGTAGGATTATCGGGATTAGATTTAAGTTTTAAATAATAATCCATTGATAATTTCTTTCTACGTAAATTCAAAGATGGCTCATTTGCTTCCGCATAGAGACTGTTAATTGGCGATGTTTTAAATGCGCCCAGTGCAATACGTAAACCTTGATTATGAATAGAATCAAGCTTGCGCAAGTAGGATTGACGGGCGGATCCGTAAACAACACAACCATAGTCTAATTTAGATCTCACAAGAGATCTATAAAGACGTAATAAAACTTTTTTGTCTGCTCCCCAGTCCATACTGGAGACGACACGTAAAAGATTTAGAGCTTTCTTACATTTATTGCTCAAATATTCAATGTGCGGGATGAATGATAATTTAGAGTCAAATAAAAGACCAAGGAACTTGAATTCTGGAACAACTTCGATACGGATCCCGTCCAAAGTGAGTTCTGGATCGGGATGGAGTTTTCTCGATTTACAGAAATGCATACATTTTGTCTTGGTTTTAGAAAATTTAAAACCATTTTCATTCGACCATTTACTCAGGTTGTTTAGAACCTGCTGTAACTGTCGTTCAATGGTATGCATGTGTTTAGACCTGTAACAAATGCAGAAGTCGTCAACGTAAAGAAAATATTCAATACCAGGGCAAGTAGCCTTAATAATATTGTTTATTTTGACACTAAAAAGTGTAACAGAGAGAATGGAGCCCTGGGGGACACCCATCTCCTGTTCATGAGGATCAGAGAGCGTATCTCCAACCCTGACTCTAAATTGCCGTTCATCCAAAAATGCAGAAATGAAATAAGCAAGGCGACCTCGTATACCGAAATCATGGAGGTCATTCATGATTCCATACTTCCATGTGGTATCATATGCACTCTCTAAATCAAAAAAGACTGAAACAACGTGTTCTTTCTTGATAAAAGCTTCTCGTATAAAAGTCTCGAAGCGAACTAAATGATCGAGAGTGCTTCTTTGCTTACGAAAGCCACTTTGGGCCGACGTAATAAGCTTGTTTTTCTCAAGAAACCATACAAGACGGTCATTGACCATTCTTTCCATGGTTTTACAAACACAACTTGTTAAGGCTATAGGCCGGTAATTTGAAGGATTATCTGAATCTTTACCAGGTTTGGGTACTGGAATGACAATAGCTTCCCGCCACGAGGCTGGAAGTATTCCCGTTTTCCAAACACTGTTAAAGATATCAAGTAAACACTGAAGGGCTTGGTGTGGTAAATGCTTCAAGAACTGGTAGTGGATGTCATCACATCCAACTGCAGTATCATGGCATTTCTTAAGGGCTGTTTTAAGCTCCTTAAGAGCAAATTCCTTATTATAATGCTCTGTATTTTTGGATTTAAAATTCAAATTAACTTTTTCTTTTTGTTCTTGATGTTTTTGAAATTCTGGCGAATAATTAGAAGAGGAGGATTTCTTTGCAAAGGTATCTGCTAAGACATTTGCTATGTCTGGTTTAGATGAAACAACGCCATTATCAGTATTCAAATGCCCAACACTTAGTGAAGAGTTTTTGCCACTAATTTTACGCATCATATCCCAAGTCTTTTTGACAGATGATCTAGAATTTAATCTAGATACATACTGCCTCCAAGACGTACGTTTACTGCGTTTTATAGTGCGCCGTGCTCTCGCACGTGCAACTTTAAACTTTATAAGATTTTCCTTAGTCGGCCTTAGATCAAACTCTCTAAGAACCGACTTTTGCTTTGCTATAGCCTTTTTGCAATCATCATTAAACCACGGCTTATTTGGATTTTTAGGATTTTTAGATGTTCTTGGAATTGCCTTTTCTGCAGATGCATATAATAAAGAAGTAAATAATTCTGCAGGATTCTCACAATTTTCAAAAGCTTGAGGTGTAATGGACTGTTCACATACAGTTTTGAACATGCCCCAGTTTGCTTTATGGAGTTTCCACCGTTGTGGTCGCTCCTGTACAGATGGCCCAATTTCCGAAATAAGAATCGGAAAATGGTCACTGCCATGAAGGTCGTCATCAACTTTCCAGTTAAAATCTGGAAAAATTTGAGGACTGCAAACTGTCAAGTCTAAAGATGAAAATGAACCAGTAGCAGGATGTAGATAAGTAGATGACTTATCATTTAGAAGAGAAAGATCGTGACTAGAAATGAAGTCTTCAACGATATGACCTTTATTGTCTGTATTTGAACATCCCCATAAAGAATGGTGAGAATTAAAATCTCCCATTAAAACAAACGGTTTGGGTAACTGTTCAACAAGACGATCTAGTTTCCCGCGGTCAACAGGAGAACTAGGAGGTAGATAAATAGAACAAAGCGTTATCGTTTTGTTGAGCGAAATACTAACAGCTACCGCTTGCAAAGTAGTGTCGAGGTGCACAGGACGATGTGGAACATTGTTATTCACAATGATACCAACACCTCCCGACACTCTTTCACTTCCCGTAAAATTTTTAACGTAACAAGAATGATACTTGAGGGAAAAATTATCAGTATCTTTCAAAAAAGTTTCTTGTAGACAAACTGCTACTGGTTTTTCTTTCGAGACTAAAAGACTGAGTTCCTCGAAATTTGATTTTATACTTCTGCAATTCCACTGAATAATAGTATTCGCCATGATTAACAATAAAAATATTAATAAACCACAATATAAAGGGAGTCTGGAATTATTCATTTTTTGTTCAGTTTAATAATATTGCTACCTTGCTTATTCTTTCTGGAATCTTCGTAGTCATCCGTTACCATCTCATCATCGAGAGACCGATAACGGTTATACTGTTTAATAGGATCCTGGGATCCTTTTGGCTGGCGATCAGAGATCACCGGTTTAGAAGGTCTTTGCCTTCTATTTGGGCTAGAAGATTCAGTATCACCATGGCTTGAAGAAGCTTTGCTATCGGACTTCGATTCAGACTTCGAATCTTTTCTATTTCCATTGTCTACATTTGAATTAGAATTTGATGAAATTTTGGACTCTTGTGGTTTATGCGAAGAAGGATTTGTCTTAGCCACAGAAGGAGCCGATTCTGAATTTGTAGAAGGGAACAACTTCGAAATCTCGTCCTTCTTTTCAGGAAACAAAATACAAAGTTTCCTGAAAAGGCCCTTACAATTCTCACAGTCGCCTTCATCTTTGGAGGTAGTTGATTTGATTTTTGTCGCTTGAGCAAAAGAGGTCATATTGTTACGGGTTTCAACAATCTTTCTAGCTTCAAAGAAAGATAAACCTTCTCTGCACTTTACTGTGACAATATCCTTCTCGCGCTTCCAATTTGGACACGAACGCGAAGTCGAAATGTGTGTTCCACCGCAGTTAACACACTTTTCACATTCGTGACAGTCATCAACATCGTGTGACTCAGCCAGGCCGCCACAACGACGACATAACTGAGCCTCACGGCACTTGTTTTCATGGTGCCCATACTTAAAACATCTGTAGCATTGGAGCGGATTCGGGATGTATAAATCAACGTTAACCTTCAAATAACCTATTTTCAGAGACTTGGGTAGCAAAGATGTATCAAAAGTCAAGACAATGGTATTAGTTGGTTTCTTGAGGCCGTTATTGAATATGTGAATTCGCCTTGCTGCCGTTACGTGTTGTGATTTTAATTCAGAGACAATCTCTTCCTCAGACACTCCCTGAAGATCTGGGCAGCGAATGAGTCCTTTAGACGTATTCAAAGTCGAATGTTCATAGCAGTTAACAGAAATGTCGAAAAACGTTTTCAAGCGAAGTAAGCTGTCAGCATGTGATTTCTTTTCTACCTCCACCAAGAGAGCACCAGACTTTAATTTCTTAATAGACTTTGGTTCACCGGCGTAAGAAATGATACATTTGTTTATCACAAAAGGCGACAGTGTAGTAAGCGGTTTTCGATCATCCGTAGCTTCAATTAATAAAAACCTTGGAAAGTTCAAATTGCGTGGTCGATTTTCCGAGTCCGAGTCATCATAATCAGAGCGTGTTCTTTTTGTCTTTTGGTTCTCCATATTTGAAAAATTAAATTTCATCATCTGAGTCCCCCAACCCACCACGGAGTCCAACAAGGGGACATGTAAACGGAGTGGATATCCAACTCCACATGCCAGGGGTACTCAAATGGTATACTCAAGCCAATCAAATAAACAGGCGCGACAATGACATACATGACTAATCTCTTAACCAAGACAAACCATGCATTCCAAAGTCGATCATGACATTCAATTAACTCAATTAGCCCATGAGCCTATATAGACAGGGACAAGACACAACTGTTATAACATTAACTGATACAAGAAAATGGTATAACTTGCTCAATTATTTAACAAGGGGTGAGATTGCATATGTGCACAAGCAAAAAAAAGAAGTCCAAGTCTAAAACGACCAGCCGTTTGCCTAGACCGGGCCCATCTAAGCTCCCGTTTACACCGAAGCCGAGGCCAAAGCCAGCGTGTTGGGAAGCTGGAGAGCCCTGGGCTTCCCTCAACTGACCAGGATCCCCTTTTCCGGCTTACGAGTATCCACTCACGGCCAACAAGTGGGTCCGTTACAGACACACTGTCCTTTGCTTGGGGTCTTACCATTTGCTACAGGACATGGCAGCCGGGATATTTCTAATCCCCCTCCACAGCTGGGGGTGGATGCTCATCAGAAGTACCAGTCACGTCTGGAGTGCCTCAGGGATCTGTACTTGGCCCTCTTTTGTTTCTTTTGTATATAAATGACCTTCCTAATACCATCACATCCCAAGTTCGTTTGTTTGCAGATGACACTGCCGTTTACTTAGCTATAAACAACAAGCAAGACTGTTTGACCCTACAAGAAGACCTAGACAAGTTGATGCAGTGGGAGAAAAAGTGGGAAATGGAGTTTAACCCCAGCAAATGCATTGTCCTAAATATTACTAAAAAGAAG
Organism: Fragum sueziense; assembly: GCA_963680895.1. Lineage (NCBI taxonomy): Eukaryota > Metazoa > Mollusca > Bivalvia > Cardiida > Cardiidae > Fragum > Fragum sueziense. The sequence goes on along the minus strand of OY804602.1, from coordinate 7,417,306 downwards.
AAAAAGATTTCCTTTGATTATAGATTACATGGACAAATACTAGAGACTGTGGACAATGCCAAATACCTAGGAGTTACAATATCTGGAGATCTTTCCTGGAACAAGCACATTGGCAATATAACTTCAAATGCTAATATAACTTTAGGTTTTCTCCGCAGAAACATCCAGACCAAAAATAAGAAGATCAGAGAAACGGCTTACAAAACTTAAGTTAGACCACAGGTAGAATACGCATCAACAGTTTGGAGTCCCTACACAAAAACCTATATCAACAAAGTGGAAAAAGTACAACGAAGAGCAGCAAGATGGGTTCAAAATAATTTTTCTTATTACGACAGTGTTACCTGCATGCAGAAGGAGCTTGGCTGGCAAACTCTACAATACAGACGAGACATTTCCAGAATCATCATGTTTTATAAAATCTATAATAATCTTGTTGCAGTGCCCGTACCAGCTTATCTCGAAAGACCAGTGAGGACCACCCGACATATGCACACAGCATCTTTCAGACAGATCCATACAAATGCAGCCTACTTTAAATATTCATTTTTTCCCTACACAGTGATACTATGGAACAGCCTACCAGAAACAATTGTACAGCAACCTGATATTGCAGCGTTCAAAAGGAGTCTCGATTCTTTTCAGATAGTGAGCCGTCCCTGAATGATCAAAATGTTTTATCAGCTCTTTTAATCTAACACTCACAATACTTTTAAAATTTGGCACTCTAACCAATGACTAACAGTTTTTATTCCAGCACAGACGCGCACCTGCCAGTAATACCAGAAAGGGGAGTTAGGCAGTATATATAGATAGATAGATAGATATACTACTCAAAATTTGCTAAGGATCACTTTTTTAAATGTTGATAATTTTTGTACGAATCTCCTAACCAATTAGCAAAATGGTTTGAATGTAAGAGCTATGGTTTCTGTATAAGATTCAACGATGATTGTTTTGTTTCAATTCTTATATCAATAGCTACGTTCCATAGAAAATGGGTAGGCCTACCCCTAAAAATGAAGATTTTCCTAGATAGGCCAAAACTTACAACTTTTTCAAAAAATCGAAATTTTCCATATTTGCTCTTCTACAACATTTTTATGCGTTACTCTAGTCTTCTATAGCATTTTTATGCTGCTTAAAACGTCCTAAGCAATAGCTAACTGCTCACACAAGCACATTTAAAAATGTGCATTTAAGCACCTCTTAGAGCTCATGAATGCCCCATGATACATAATGTTGGTTTTTAATTTTGCCTATTGGTTCATATCTGATGCCTCTAATTTGTTCTGGGTCTAAAAATGGTAAATCCATAAATTAAAGTCTTAAAATTGATAAAAAGCCCACGTACGATCTGTTTGAAAACCATAGTTATTATCATAACTTCTTCTGCGATCAATGTATTGGTGGATTTAGACTGAAAATATACTGAATGAACTCCCTGAAAGGTAAACACGCCGTTTGTGTCTTTCCTCGACACATGGTTTATTGGCCACAGTCAATGAACGGCCATGTGATGAAATTGAACAAAGTCAGTAAATCTGACCTCATCTTATGTTCGCCAACATGTGCTGAAATTACAAAAAGACACATGGAAATTCATTTAAGGCTTCTGAGAAGACTTATTAACCCAGCGCATGTGAAGAAAATTGCTGATTATAGCCATAACCGGTATGCGTAAATTTGAGTCTTAAGCTGTGTCTGACAATGGAAAAAGACTGACCCACACGCTTATGGTAACCACACTTTCTTTTTCGAGAAGTATCTAGAATTAGAGCTGAGATGCCGAAGAAGGGGTTTAGCATAATTTGTAAGTGAATCGATCGCTTTTTATCAACAAAAACGCTCATTTAAAAGGTTATTGTACGTCAATGACGTCATCCATGTGACCGATACTGCAGGGTGCGGCATTCTAGCTCAATATTTAGACATGGATTGTGTTATTTTTGCGTTAAACGATCCGTATGTCAATGTTTTAATCATTTGCTCGATTGTAGGATGCACTTTGCAGATTTGGAACAAGATGGTTAATGAGGTTCCGGAATCTGCCATGTACACACATGAAAACGCAGTTAAAACCTTCCATGTCATTTTATAGGGTAGAGGAATTGACACTCGTATACTTTATGTAGTTTCTGCAAAGCAATAGTGGACAATTTGTGTTGCAGACAAAAATCTGAAATTTGGCACTATCTATGGAAACATTCATTTTTATGGGTACCTCTTTTGCATGCCTCTTGACTATCTTATCCAAACCACATCTACATGAAGACCTTCAAAATCATAATCATGAATGGCTAATCTACAAAACCCACTAATTCACAGTTTAATATACGAAATTGTGTAATAGATATTTATGTTTCAAAAAGTGATCCTTAGCAAATTTTGAGTAGTATATTAATTAGACTGGGAATGGATGAATAAGTTGACTGGTTATCCAACCGTGGATTTAGGGACGAGAAAAACGGCAACCGGAAGTAGCTGTCGAGAGTTAGTCCACGAAAGTCCCATGAAAATAATAATATTATGTAATTAAGGCAAAGCCTTAAAGCAAGCGCAGACCCACTAAGCATACCAGTTCACACTTTGGACCGACAAAACTACATTGTATATGTATTAATTCTTTGGAATGACTGTGATATACATAAGATATAACATTCCACAGAACGTTTTTTTGTGTGTGTAATTGTATGGGTCACTTCATAGAAGGCGTCTGCCAATATTAAAAGTTAAGATAGACTTTATAACAAGCAATATTGCCCAACTCTGCCCCGAGGAGGCCCCTTCAGAAGAGTCAAATTTTGAATTTCAAAAAAAAAAAAAAAAAAAAAAAAAAAAAAAAAAAAAAAAAACAAGAGCTTCGCAAAGCGGCGCATATACGCCCGAGAGGGGCTTGTCAGTAAAATTGGTCATTTTTTTCGATTCAAGGGCAGTTAATTCAAACATGAAAAGTTATCAAAATTTTGTTTGCACAACAAGACACCATAGAGATTCATTGTGGCTAGTTTGATTAAATTCTGGTTGAAACTATAGGAGTTGCACACAGGAGAAAATGGACATTTTTGAGAAAATGGGCATTTTTTCTTAAATTCAAGGGCAGATAATTCAAGAACGAAAACAGTTATCTAAATTCCGTAAGCGGTGTGCACAACTAGACACCATGGAGATTCATTGTGGCAAGTTTGATCAAATTCCGATCAAAACTGTAGGAGGAGTTGCGCACACAAGAAATTGCTAACGGACGGACGGACAGACAGACAGACGGACAGACAGACAGATGAGCAGGGCCATAACATAATACGACCCTTCGGACGTATAAAAAAAAGCCAAATATATAGCCAAAGTTTGTGATCAGTAAATGCAACAAGTTAAGCATAGAGAAAAGTCAATGTCTCAAGTTAAAGCTAATAAACTGTAAGACAAATGACAAATAAAATGTGATACAAATGTAAATAAGAAGTGATAAACACGTCACTCATCATTAAAACCATTCCTATGATAAAGTAGGACAGACAAAAATGTTTGACAGAACAGTTAATCGGTTAGAGACTAACATGTCCCCCACCATAAAACCATTCTTACATAATAGAGCAGAGGCAGAACAAGACAAGACTCACAGTAAAAAGGCTGAATATAAATGTTGTAGGGGGAATTTATTTGTTTAAAGATAAAAAAGGACAGACAAAAGTGTTTGAGAGAACAATTAATTGGTTAGAGACTGACATGTCCCCCACCATAAAACCATTCTTACATAATAGAGCAGCAGAGGTAGAACAAGACAAGACCCACAGTAAAACGGCTGAATGTTAATGTTGTAGGGGGAAATTATTTGTTTTAAGATAAAAAAAGTACAGACAAAAATATTTGACAGAACAGTTAATTGGTTAGAGACTGACATGTCCACCACCATAAAACCGATCTTACACAATAGAGCAGCAGAGGTAGGACCAGACAAGACTCACTGTAAAAAAGGCTGAATGTAAATGTTGTAGGGGAAATTTAATTGTTTTAAGATAAATGAAGGGCAGACTTGTTTTTTGAGAGAACATTTAATTGGTAACAGACTGACATGTCCCCCACCATAAAACCATTCTTACATAATAGAGCAGCAGAGGTAGAACAAGACAAGACTCACAGTAAAAAGGCTGAATGTAAATGTTGCAGGGGGAATTTATTTGTTTGAAGATAACAAAAAAGGACAGACAAAAGCGTTTGACAGAACAGTTAATTGGTTAGAGACTGACGTGTCCCCCGCCATAAAACCATTCTTACATAATGGAGCAGAGGTAGAACAAGACAAGACTCGCAGTAAAAAAGACTGAATGTAAATGTTGTAGGGGGATCTTAATTTGAAATATAATAGCCTGAAATGGTTATTTGATAAAAGAATGTTTCACATCTAGGTGTGCTGTAGGACCTTGATCAAACATGAAAGATTCACACATAAAGTTTGTCCAGAGTTAGACTGACCCTGCAAATAGACATACATGTATATATTCGTTTCAAATATTTGTGAGGCAGCTCTCTGATTTCAGAGGCAATTGCCCAGTTTCGTTTATTAATCATCCATTTGATAAAGCCCTGGTGACAGACATAAACGGCATCCTTAAAAGGATTCCAGTTCATAGAAATGAATGAACAAATATCCCTTTTTAGCTCTTGTGTGGCAGAAAAATCGCCATGAAATGCTAAAGTAAGACAATGAAAAAAAAAAAAAAAAAAAAAAAAAAAAAAAAAATCACCGTCCCCGGGGACATCCCTCACTTCAAAGGTAGAATGACACGGGGACCAGTAAAACCGGCCCCTCGTGAAACCGGTCCCCGGTAAAACCGGCCCTTAAAAATAGTTAACCCGGCCCCTACATTCAGAAAAACGGTAAAACCGGCCCCACTTCATTTGAAATGACTGTGACACACACATATATATATGTTTGAAGAAAATGTATTTGTTTGGGTTAAATAACTGGGGAAAATGTTGAAAATGCTGGCCTCTAAAGCAATAGTAAAATATTGAGACAAATTGAGGAACTGTCGAATAACTTCATTTTCATATTTTGCGGCAATGTTTTCCCAATCTGCTTTCTAAAAATCGAGTCATGTTTATAAAATGATTAGTTACATTTTAGTACAGAAAACATCGAGGCAAATGGAGAAAATTCTGATTATCAGTATTTTCTTCTTTTTCATCAATGTCTTCTCGTGTATTATCTGAAAAATGCTGGCCTCTAAAGCAAGGGTAAAATATTGGGACAAAATGAGGAACTGTCGAATAACTTCATTTTCATATTTTGGGACAATGTTTTCCCAGACTTTTTACTAAAATCGGGTCATGTTTATAAAATGATTACAAGCACGCGCACATGCACTCAATCGCAAAAATAGTACAGAAAACATCGAGGCAAATGGAGAAAATTCTAATTACATTGTACCAGTATTTTCTTCTTTTTCACCAATGTCTTCTCATGTATTATCTGGAAAATGCTGTCCTCTAAGCAATGGTAAATTATTGAGACAAAATGAGGAACTGTCGAATAACTTCATTTTCATATTTTTTGGGACAATGTTTTCCCAAGCTTTTTACTAAAAATCGGGTCATTGCTTATAAAATTATTACAAGCACGCGCACATGCACACATTCGCAAAAATAGTACAGAAAACATCGAGGAAAATGGAGAAAATTCTGATTACCAGTCTTTTCTTCTTTTTCATCAATGTCTTCTCATGTATCATCTGGAAAATGCTGTCCTCTAAGCAATGGTAAAATATTGAGACAAAATGAAGAACTACCGAATAACTTCATTTTCATATTTTGGGACAATGTTTTCCCAAGCTTTTTACTAAAACTCTGGTCATTGCTTATAAAATTATTACAAGCACACGCACATGCACACAATCGCAAACATTATGCTATTAATACGTAGAAATCGGGTATTACTGTCACAAAGCAAAATGCAGATTAGGCCTACTTTCTTGCATTCTATTTTTTGTCTCAAATATAGTCGCGATGTTTTTATAAAGATGTCAAAAAGCAGGTACTGTTTATGAAATGGTTTAATGAAGAGGAACGATTTGAAAATATTAAGGCAAAAAAGGAAATGCTATTGACAGGCATTACCTTACTCTGTTCTAATGTTTCAATAGGCCAAATCTAATAGGTTTTGCCAAAACATGTCTTGTTCACGAAAGGGTTAAATAGAGAGAAGCTATTCGTAAAATACAATATGGAAAGTATTGATCCACTATGAGGAAATGACATTTTCTTATTTTGTCTTAATTCTTTGAGCCCTTACCACACAGTAACTCTTTTTGACTCCACACAAGTTAAATAGTTTTGAAAACAATGTGGACAATGAAGAAATTGGTTGTGACAAACAATGTATTCATTTCCCACAACGGTTTCTATCCCAAAAGACCGACAAAATTTTCTATAAAGAGCGTCAAAGGGATGATATATCGTTATTGCAATGGTTAAAATGAAGTTCAACAGACGACAACTGCCGCCATATTGTATTCGCTACAGAGAACCAGTTACATCTCCTCAACGCCTCCAAGAGATGGTATGTGGACGGAACGTTTAAGGTATGTGAAGCAATCATTTATTAGGCATTTGGATTTGAAAGGCAATGAACTAATAGCTATTAAGATGGGATGCAAAAACGTTTGAGAACGTTTGGAATTAGTAAATTACTTTGAAAAATAATGTAACAATTTAAACGTGATCAAACGATTTTGCACTCTTCACGCATGGGTTTTGTTTCGTTTTTACAGTGTACGAGGGATCCATTTAAGATGCTACTATCAGTCCACGCCTTCGTTCACGAGTAGAGCCGACGTCGCTAAGCAGGCGCCCATGGTGTATGTTCTGATGTCCGGGAGAAGAGCAGAAGACTACGAAGTTGTATTGGAGGTAATGACTCCTTTTGACTATTTTATGTGGGATATGTTTCCAATCGAATCTGACAGCCATTTATGAGCAGAAACATAAAAGAAAAAAAATACTGATGATCACCATTTTCTCAGTTGGTCTCGATTTTTTATACTTTGTTTTATACAAGTACAAGCTTTCTCTGACTACGAGGCAACATTGTGGAAGGCCATCAGGAAGATTATGCCGGACACCAGCATGAAGGGCTGCGCATTCCACTGGGGCCAGGCAGTGTGGAGGCACGTTCAGGTATATATCATTATGTTTTTACTGTCATTGTGAATAAGTTTCTTATATTTCTCGGCTTTACTGGACACTCATACACATGATTTGAATTAAATGATAATCACCTTTCCTAATTTTCTCTTCTTGTTTTACAGAGTCTTGGTCTGGCGACAGAGTATACTCAAGATAAGTGTACTTGTGCCCTTATCCGGATGATATTCTGTCTGCCGTTCCTGCCTGCTGAACAGATTGCTGAAACATTCGAGACGATGGTCCAGTTCGCCGCGTCAGAACGTCTACAACCGCTGTTTAGCTATCTCCGCATCACCTGGATAACCTCGACAACGTGGCCAGTGTCAACGTGGAGTGTGTTCGGACAGTCGATAAAGACGAACAATGATGTAGAAGGTCAGTAGATTCTATATGTACAATATATCAAATGACCATAGCTTTGACTTTGATAATAAAAGTACTGTGTTTGTTTGGTAAGAAAATATACTAACTAATATACTTTCCTTATTTTATAGGTTGGCACCGACGACTGAATACCAAAGCAGGAACGGCGACAGTCTTCTAAAACCTTGTCTTGCTGCTTCACCGTGAGTCCGGAGCTGTCGACGATAACGTCCGGATGGTGACAGAACTGATAAATCAACGCATCCAGAGGAAGACGTACAGAAATATGCAGTCCAAGATTTTTAAGGCTTGGGACAGGTAAATATTATTTCCTTTAAATACACATACAAACACATGCAGTTCTTAATCGATGTACCCTGCAATTGTTAATTTAGATATCATTTTTCTATTCAAGTGTTACAGGCTATTTTTTATCTTTTACTTTCAGATACAGCGAGAAGACATAACCACCAGCGGGCTCTTGAAGACGTTGTCCACCATCTACAAACCCAAAATTCTACGGACAGCTACAGACAACGAGGAAGCAGAATGAATACAGGCTGCTATATAGACAATGAACCATAGACATTAAAAGTGTAGTAACTGAAGTGTAATTTTATTAGGATCAATGTTTTTAAACAACAGTCCCTAATGGTTAAATGATTGGGAAAATATTATGGGAAAATATTAACATGCTTGCTAAAAGCAATTCCTCATTTTCCCATAATATTTTCTATTCACAACACGTAAATGTCCGATTAGCATTCGCATCATTACATATTCTAGCAGTCTAAAATTGCATTTTTTCCTCTCCTTTATTCTTTTTCAGGACGAGAAATGGTGAATAATATCCTCATTTTGTTCGGAAAACATTAAGACAAAAAGAGAGTGCCAAATAACATTTTCTTCGCTTGCCATAAAGGGGCTCATTCTATGTTTTTTTGCTTCCGAACTGTTAAGGAACTCATATTTGTGCATGGAAAAACAATTAGCAATGCATGAAAACCTCAATCTCGGCGAAAAACATCTTTCCTTTGCTATAGATCAATCCTTTACAAGCGTGTGTACATATTCTATTTTTACTTCAAAACAAGACAAGGTCAAGGTCAACGAGACACACCTCCGTGTTATTAACACACCGTACAACCAGCTGTGTCGATGACTGTGACCTTATTTGCGAGGAATACGTGAAAAGGTTTATTTTGTACAAGCACTGAACATTTATACGCGTATTTATCAACTATAGAATACCAAAGATCCTTTCGTTTATTTATAAAAGTAAATTCATTTGACCTACCATGCACATGACATCAGATGCCGAATCTGTCTTCGCTGACTTTCTACGCAGCCGGTGGTAGGGTGTGTTAAATCTCGCTGAGCACAGATGACGTATCTCTGACGTAATTGATTTTTGAGGGTTGGGCATATGTAGCCGTTACAAAACAAAAACAAGAGGGCCAAGATGGCCCTGGATCGCTCACCTGATAGAAGTTTGAAACTTTCTCTATGCAGAGCAAGACCCACCTTTTACATGACCTAGGTATCTCTAAGACAAGAACACGAAACTTAAGATGCGAGATTATGATCCAGCTGAAAACAGCATTCTTAATCTTTAATGATCAATATTTGTGGCTGTTAAAGTGAAAACCAAGTCGATAAAAAAACATCAATTTTGTCATAATCCAGGGCACATAACTCTGTTCTGATAATGATATTCTCATCAACCTTATGTCCAAGTTGTTTTTTTGATTGGTCAATATTTATTGCTGTTTGAGTGAAATTAAAAACGAAATCGGCAATTTTGTCACCATCAAGGGCACACAACTCTGGTTCTTCTAGTCTGATCAATATGAAAAATGAAATCAATAAGATCTCATAGTCACCAACATTGTGACCAAGTTGTGTCTTGATTGGTCAATATTTGTGTTTTTTAGAGTGAAAATAAAGTCGAAAACGGCAATTTTATGAAATTCAAGGGCCAATAACTCTGGTTTTGCTGGTCCGATCAAGCTGAAAATTTAACTCATAGAGCATCTTATGGTTACCAACATTGTTGCCAAGTTTTGTCTTGATTGTTCAATAAATGTAGATGCTAAAGTGTAAACAAAGTCGAAAACGGCAAATTTATCAAATTCAAGGGCACATAACTCAAGACTTCCTACTTCGATGACAGTGAAAATCAAAATCATTCATTATTGTATGGTTACCAACATTCTAGCCAAGTTTTGTCTTGATTGGTCAATATTTGTAGATGCTAGAGTAGTAACAAAGTCGAAACTAGCTATTTTTGATATTCAAGGGCGCATAACTCCGGACTTCTTGATCCAATCTGACCCAAAATCAAACTCGTCCAAGAGCTTATTGTCATACATGTTTTGACCAAGTTTGGTCAAGATTGGTCTATATTTGTAAATGCTAGAGTGGTAACAAAGTCAAAACTAGCGATTTTTGATATTCAAGGGCGCATAACTCCGGACTTCCTGATCCGATCTGACCCAAAATCGAACTCATCCAAGAGCTCATTGTCTTACATGGTTTGACCAAGTTTGGTCAAGATTGGTCAATACTTGTAGATGCTAAAGTGGTAACAAAGTCAAAACTAGCCATTTTTGATATTCAAGGGCGCATAACTCCAGACTTCCTAGTTCGATCTGACTCAAAATCAAACTCATCCGAGAACTTATAGTCATACATGTTTTGACCAAGTTTGGTTAAGATTGGTCAATATTTGTAGATGCTAGAGTGGTAACAAAGTCAAAACTAGCAATTTTTGACATTCAAGGGCGCATAACTCCAGACTCCCTGATCCGATCTGACCCAAAATCGAACTCGTCCAAGAAGTTATTGTCATACATGTTTTGACCAAGTTTGGTCAAGATTGGTCAATATTTGTAGATGCTAGAGTGGTAACAAAGTCAAAACTAGCCATTTTTGATATTCAAGGGCACATAACTCTGGACTTCCAAGTCTGATCTGACTCAAAATCGAACTCATCCGAGAACTTATGGTCATACATGTTTTGACCAAGTTTGATTAAGATTGGTCAATATTTGTGGGTGCTAGAGTGGTAACAACAAAATGTGAACAGACGGACGGACGGACGGACGGACGGACGGACGCCGACGGACAAAAAGCGACAACAATAGCTCACCTTGAGCACTTCGTGCTCAGGTGAGCTAACAAGGACGACCAGCATGTTATTAATTGACTTGGATTTTAATACTTAATAAAGCTCGTGGAGTGCTAACAATGGACATAAATGATCTACCCCTTCAGGTTGGTGATTTCATACGTTATTTCTGGTTTGTAATTATTGTGCCATTTGCATTTTCGACAGCCTAGCTCGTCCCCCTTTAATATTTTCTTTCCTAAATTGTTCACAATTCGATCTTTGACAAAATCAATTTTGTCGTCTGCAGAACATTTCAAATTTGATTAGTCCATATTTACAGCGTAGGTTATTGTGTATATAATTCATGCCTGATTGAATATTGTGAAAAAAAAAACAGAATTTGTTTTCCACAAACAATTTCTCCTTTTTCCGTGGTATTTTCTCTAACAACGGTCAAAATTTATCTGTTAGTTTTCGTTATGATATTGAGATGTAGTCTATAATTAAATATTTTATAAATCTACATGAATATCGTATTTCTTCACCCTTTCCTAATGACGCCCTATAAGAAAAATACTTTGGGAAAATTGTGGAAAAATGAAGAATTTGTTCTTGAAAATCAAAATCTTCTTTTCCAACAATGTTTTCTACCAATAGCTACAAAAACGTATGAATATGTCGTCTGCATTTGTGAATTTGGACCATTCCAGGGTTCGACACTAAGGGGAGTCCGCGAGTCTGAGACTCCCTAAAAATTGGTAGGACTCCCTGATTTTCAACTTAGGGAGTCCGGCTGACTCCTTAAATATTCTGCCGAATTACCGAAACAGAGGTCAATCGACCGAAACATACCGGCGTCGATTCAAAAGGAAACCGTTATCAACTTTTATTCAAAACAAACACATCTACCAAAACCTTACTGAATGAATACGTTAGGTGTGTATGGAAATGACTTAAATGCATACATCGATGTATTTTGACAGAAGTAAACGTAAGCCGGTTTATCTTGGTAAAGCAAGTGTTTACCAGTAAATATACTGACCTAATTTCCTGGGACTAGTTACCGGCTTACTGTATTTTCTGCCTCCCAGCAGGAAACCAGTCACTTCTGGCAATCTGAAACGCTGCGATTTTCAAAATTATTGTGAAGATCGTCTAGACACAAACCGGCCACAACACTTATTTGTTAAATTATTTTAACTCTCCAGCTTTAAGACAGTTATTGTTTTAGGTATTTTCGATATCCTTCTTTACAACCGTAACACGGAACCTGGTGTCCAAAGTTATTCACTCCGCAACCTCCAAGCGGAAGTTGACCAAAAAAATCAGCCCAACATATTTGATTTAGAATTTTTTCACGCATTGCTATTCACGCTCGCTGAGCCGCGAATGGGCGCTTCGCACCCATTCGCGATCTTGCGCTCGCTAAAAACAAAATGGCCGCCACAAAGTTGTATGGGTATGTCAATATTTGTCATCATAATTACCCGTAACCTATATATATGCGGGCGAAGCCCGCTCCGCCCGTAATAATATAGGCTATATAGTGTCACTCCTCAACGAACGGGCCTATAAATAAATTGGTCCATTTGGCAGCTTCTAGCTTTTCTCAGAAGTCTCTGTGGCACATTTGACTTAGGCCTAAATAAAAAGTCTGCCTGATAGATCATTCCTTGGTCTTAAAATCTACTACCAAGAAAGTGGTATCAATAGCACCACCAATTTCAATCACGCTCCCGTGAACACAGCCACCTTTGCGATTTGCCATCTCTTTCGGGATCTGCATGTGACACACACCAATGAAAGGTCACTACCGCACAAGAGACTATATATAGTACCTGAGAAATTCTACCCTAGCAGTACTTTGATGGTCTGTCAGTATGCAGAACAACATTCCGTGCATCTACATATTCTTTAGACACAGTATCGATGCAACAAAAGGAACGAATCCGTTTCTTACGGAACTATGTTTGTATTCTACGACCCGGAAGCATTTCCCGTTGTGCATTGTCTCCTCATGGAACGTCACGACCGCACAAGAAACTAGTTCCTGAGCAATTCATTAAAACATGTCCTAGCTGTAGGCCTCTACTGATGGTCTGCAAGTATGCAGAACCACATTTCATGCATCTGCCTATTCAATAGACACAGAATCGATGCAACAAAAGGAGCTAATCCATTTTTGACGGAACTATGTTTGTATACTACGACCCGGAAGCATTTCCCGTTGTGGAGTGTCTCCATACAGCACTGTTATATTGAAATTATATCATAATATTTGATATTGGTCACGTGATGTAGGTAGAATGACACGGTTTATATCTTTCTATGAAAAATGAAGATATTTCCTAACTTAAGCTCCATCGGGAGTGGCCGATGTTTACATTTGAGCCAGGATCTGGAAAAACGTCCCTTATAGCATTTTAGGCAGCCAGATTTCAAGGTAAGGCTGTGCCTAGATGCAGTCTAGCCAGCATCCATGTTACTCTCAGATGGTTGCTATAGACCATGTGGAAGCTATTGGAGAACAACATGGTTCCTGGTCAGACTGCGTGTATACGCAGGCTGATCTGGAACCATGATGTTCTCAAATGCTTTAAGGGACGTTTTTCCAGATCCTGACTCATTTTCTTTTTATAAATTACACGTACCCGATTAATTAAATATCACCGGTAGATATATCGTCTTAAATAGGTAATTTATCTCATAGCACGATTTTAATCTCAAATTAATAGCCTGGCATCCCTCTGTAAATGAAATGAAATATTGTTTATCGGCCACTCATTTTGGGACAGCTATAATTCATTTTTATTTTATCAGAATTGACGTATTCGTTTAGAATTACTATTATTTAAATTTGTAATTAAATCTATATTGTGAACAGAAAAAAGTATGGATGTGAAATTATAATAGTAAAAATTTAGTTTTGTAGATTTGTTTATGTGAATTACTGTTACATGTATTAGTTTTTTGCAATGATTTTAGTGTAATTGGTCATGTTGGTATAAGTGTGCTTTTGTGCCAAGTTGCTCAACTATGTGGTTAAATTTAAATGTATCGTAAATATCTACATTTATTTATCACAGTTTGCGTTGTTTGTCATTATCATTATTGTAAATTAATTTTCTTTTATGTATTTTGAATTTTTGATTAAATAAGCTTGTTCCACTGTTGCGCCGAGAGGCAAAATTGATGACACTGGCGGTGAACGGTGGTGCGTTATCAAGTAGAGAAAAAAAAAAGAAAATATTCATTTAACCCTTTCCCAAACAAGACCTTGTTTTGACGTTCGTAAGATAACGGGCTTGGGAAAACATTGAGACAAAAGAAGAAACTGCAGATAACCAGCAGTTTCTTCTTTTGCCTCAATATTTTCTTGGCTATATCACACACAATTTCAATCTTTATTAACATCCATTTAGTCATTTCTAGCAGTTTTTGAACTGGGTCACCCAAAAATTTTGCTGTTTGGGAAAGGGTTGATATTGCGTGGTACAGACTAGACTGGGTGAACTCTGGATCAAGTACATGACAGAAGACATGTCAACCCGGGTGCGTTCATGAAGAGGTGTGGTACCACTAACACTATCACTGAAACCAGAGAACCACGGGAAATGTAAAAAGGTAAGGGTAAATTTTGCATGTTGCTGTTTCGGGACATTACAATATTGAATGAAATACAGAAAAATGTTTGTCAAATTTCTTCCCAATCTTTTTTCAAAGAGCAATAAACAAAACGCACACACACAAAAAAAATCTGTAAATGGCTAAATCGACGTTTGGGTCTATTGATATCCTATTAAAATCAGACTATTATAAAAACGCTAATTATATAAATAGAGCAATAGATCTTCAAATATTTATGGCATTTATTACCTTGATGGAATAATTGAATAAAAACAAAATTTAATGCATTGGCATCATAGTATGACGGAATCAATAATTATATCAAATCACGTCTATTTCTTGGAATTATCATAAACAATTATTACATACACGTATAATCTAAACATCGATTTATCTTTTTTCATTTTAGTGTTCCGAAAAACTGGAGCATTGTCCATTTATATCGAGAAAGCGAAAGCATCGCCATAATTTTCATTCAATATAATATATATAATATAATTAGTATATATCGTATGATAAGGCCGAGTTCACCAGGCCGAGTTCGACAAAGTCCGTTATAAAGCCGAGTTCACTGTGAACCAAAAAAGATAGAAATTTGATAAAATGTAGCACTGATTGAGAAAAAAAAAGAAAATGCATTGGTTCTAATTGTAATGTCGAGTTTGAGTCGGTTCACTGTGTTGTTGTCGCTATTCGCGTCCGCTAATCGTTTTCGTCCTTTTCCGTACCATTGTTAAACACAAAATCACTTGTTTTACAGGTTGCACAGTATGAAAGAATAAAGAGGAATACGGGATAGATGAGATTAACTTTCAATTCCGTAAATGAAAATCGTCAACGTATTCGTTTGATCACCCTTTCTCCGGATACCGTAACCCCACCCTCAACCTTTTGGTCATAAAGATCTATTACGACCATCTGGCTACAGATTTACCCATTGCTCATGCATAATCTCCACCGTGTTTAATAAGACAAACAATTCAGGCTTGAGGAGCGATTCCAGCCCGTCAGGGCTGACTAGTTTCAAAATTCTCTGACAATAATGACTTTTGTCTATATTTTTAAATTTTTTCCGACATTTCACATAGTTTCTCTGATAAATCCATTATCTTGAAAAATCCATTTCCCCTTTTTTGCGCTGACGTATGTCAACCCTGGTTTATTATTTTTAAGATTTTCCGGAGATAGACAGGAACCTTCAGCCCAGACCAGCACAAGTGAGAGCCAGTCATCCCAGGCCAGTTCTGGAATCCCACCACATACAGGGAGAGTTGAGTCAACGAACACACAGCCAAGAAAGCGTCATAACAGCGGTCACAAGATTGGTTTTCATTCAGATTGGAAGCGAGAACGACAAGGCTGAAAGTAATAGTTGGCACAGGAGAAGATGACGCAGCTTCCATGATCTGTACCCTGTGCAAGGAGTTTAGCCAAGGCAACGAGTCCACGACACAAACGAGACCTGGACAGAAACAGGATGTAGGACTCTGCGACTGGACAAAGTCAGCGACCAACACAAGAACTCCATAGCCCTATCACTGACTAACCGTCTACCAGACGTGACAGAGAACATCAGTTTGAGTTTATTGGGGTTTTACGCCGTTTTCAACTACCAGGGTCATATCGCGGCGGCTGGAGCACCTAACCGTGGGTTCCTGGTATTTCTCGCACCAGTACAACCACAATATCCAAACCGAGCCTCCAGCTGCTCTCTCACATAGATGATTCACATCACATCCATTGGTGAGGGACAAATGACTTTTTGTCAAATGTCAGAATGGATACTGGCCGAGCCGGGGTTCGAACTCGAGACCCCTGGATAGACAGACTCCGACGTAACCGACTGAGCTATCCGGGCTCGGCACAGAGAACAGAGAACATCAGCTCTGCTCCCAAGGAATAATTTAATCAACAAGAAGAATCTTCCATTGGATTTGTTTCAGGACGTAATAGACACGTGTATAGATGTTAGTGCGACAAATCTACCAAATCTTCGTCTAGTGAAGAATGCTTCGTACTCTGTAGTGGCAGCTTTGAGTGACCAGGTGAAACAGACAGTGGTGACAGAAGTTAAGCAGAGTCCAACATTCTCCACCATGGTTGATGAACTCTGCGACAAGATGACAGAGAAAAACCTGGCCATATGCATACGGTATCTGTCCCTTGAGCTAGAGCGTCTTGAATGTTAACCCATTACCAAACGACAAAAATTTAGGGTGGTCCAAATTCAAAAATGTTGCAGACGACAGTTTCGATTGAATGAAATTGTACATTTTTTGGTCTTTTAGGGTAGAAAACATTGTGGAAAATGAAGAAATTGCTTGTCACAAGCAATTTCTTCATTTTCCACAATGCTTTCCAAAGCCATTATCTTATGAGGAGTCAAAAGGAATTACTGTGTGGTAATGGCTTAAACAGATGACGGGGTTCACTTCAGATGGTGTTGCCAACATCACCCTTGGCTGAGCCATGAGAAAGCTATAACAACGATAGTTCGTAGCTACAAGAGTCTTATCGCTGACCTGGAATCCAGCTCCATTTCCAGAGACCCAGTGGGCAACGGTATTCTCAAGAATCGGAAAGACACAGACAATGCGAAATTTCTACTACTGTTGGTAGAGCGACAGCGTTATCCCTGTTCTTTCAGCACAGGAACATTCAACTGGGTATGGTGAAATCGACTGTGGACAAGACATTCAGGATGATAGACGTTCGAATCCAGAATGACGGGCCATGGCAGCAGAAAGCAGATCAGCTCATGGCTGACAATGGAATCTCAGTAGACCAGCCCTCAGAAGACTTTAAGAAAGTGCGCACCACCTTTAAGTACCTGAGACAGAACATCCAAGCCAGATTCCGAGACACGGACATCATCGAGAGTATGGCCATCCTCGACCTACACGACCATGAATACATTCCAGTATCTTACGAAGATCTGGAGATTCAGACCACACACCCCTACTTTGGGTTAGATGAAGAAACACTGAGCATCCAGAGGCAAGGTTCCCTGGAATTTGGGTTCGCAATCCATAAAGATCCGAATCTACCAGAGATGTTATATGGACAAGAGCACGCAGAAAACGGTTAACTTGTTGGATATGTCATCGCTGCAGCGAGTGTTTACCATTTAGTACTGCTTTAAAGGTGGAGAGGGTGTTTTCCCAATTCAAGTTGACCAAGACAGACCACAGAAGTTCCCTGAAGACCAAACGTACAGACCAGCTTCTGAACATCAAACTTTACTTTGAGTCTTGAGTTTATTGGTGTACGCCTTTTTAAACTGCTATGGTCTTATCGCGGCGGCTCAAACTTAACAACAGTGATAAACCCTTCTCAAAGCTTACACCGACTCCCGTTAAAATGAATCCAAGCTGGCAAGCATGCCAGTGATAACCTGCATCTTGAGAACAGACCAGCTAAAACAGCTCAGAAGTCAGCAACGATCTGAAGGAAGACCGAAGTTATTTCTCGCAAACGATTCTACCAAAAAACGTAGAGACAATCCCATGTCTGATATGTTCTTTATGCTTATAAGAAATTCCCAGTCATCCATGTAAATTACGAGTAACTACACGTGTATCATCTCCGATGAACAAGAAGTTTTTAACCAGACTGACCAGAATAAGTTGGGTTTTTTCAAGGTACACATATTATGAGGATTTGACCATCCCAAAGAACATTTGCTATGATGGCATGTATCTACAACTCAGTATGCTGAACTGTGAATCTTTCAAGTCTTTAATGTGTTTTTCTGCGAATATGATATCACCAAAGCCATCAAAAGCTTAAACAACAGGAACCCAACATATGGATTTGGACCATCAACTGGACATTTTAAATTTGAAAAGACTGTGCTTGCTCCTTATTATCAGTATTTTAACTTCTGAAAGATAAAGTTGTTCCTGATTCCTTTAAACGCGGTGTTATTTCTCCCTTAGAGTGATATTTCACGTATAATCTTTCTTAAATTTTACTTTTATTTTCATCTGAAAGGGCATATTTTCTCTGAAAACAAGAGGGCCATTGGCCCTGAAGCGCTCACCTGACAGGTCCATAGGAAGCAATTTCATATGGGGGGGGGGGGGGCTTTAGACTCTATCCTAAATATTGGGGGCTAATTGGGATTTCCCCAAAATTTTAAGTGTAAAATTAAGAAAAACTGGCATTTTTGGCCAACTTTGGAAGGGTTTAGCCCCCCTAGCCCCCCTGTTCCTACGGGCCTGCCTGACATAATAGCTTTCTGTATATGGTGTGTCCAAAGACTCCAAAATGATCACATTTTACTAAGATTTGTGGCCTGTATAAGATAATCATTCTGACAAATTTTTAGCTTGATTGGGCAAAAAAAATCCCCAAGACTGGACCCCATGACCTAGTTTAGGACCCAAGATGACCAAATTTTGAAATAGTCCGAGATTTTATCAAGATAATTATTCTGACTAGGCTGATTGGGCATAAAATGTGGCCTCTAGAGTGCATTGCAAATAAGGTTTTTCTTAAATTTGACCTAGTGACCTAGTTTTTGACCCCAGATGACCCAATTTCAAACTTTTTGTACATTTCACCAAGACAATTATTATGAGCTAATTTCAGGTTGATTGGGCAAAAAAATGGGCTTCTAGGAGTACAAACCAGGTTTGAACCTGTGACCTAGTTTATGACCCCAGATGACCCAATTTCAAACTTGTCCAAGATTACACCAGGACAATCATTCTGAGCCAATTTCAAGTTTATTGGGCAAAGAATGTGGCCTCTAGAGTGCACACAAGGTTTTTCTAAGATTTGACCTCATGACCTAGTTTTTTACCCCAGATGACCCAATTTCAAACTTGTCCGATATTTTATCAAGACAATCGTTCTGAGCAAATTTCAGGTTGATTGGGCAAAAATTGTGGCCTCTAAAGGGCACACAAGGTTTTACTAAGATTTGACCCCGTGACCTAGTTTTTGACCCCAGATGACCCAATTTAAAACCTGTCCGAGATTTCATCGAGATAATCATTCTGATCAATTTTCAGGTTGATTGGGCAAAAAATGTGGCCTCTAGAGTGCACACAAGGTTTTTTCTAAGATTTGACCCCGTGACCTAGTTTTTGACCCCAGATGACCCAATTTCAAACTTGTTCGATATTTCATCAAGACAATCATTCTGAGCAAATTTCAGATTGTTTGGGCAAAAAATGTGGCCTCTAGAGTGCACACAAGGTTTCTCTAAGATTTGACCACGTGACCTAGTGTATGACCCCAGATGACCCAATTTCAAACTTAACCGAGTATTCATCAAGTCAATCATTCTGAGCAAATTTCAGGTTGATTGGGCAAAAAATGTGGCCTCTAGAGTGCACACAAGATTTTTCTAAGATTTGACCCCGTGACCTAGTTTTTGACCCCAAATGACCCAATTTCAAACTTGTCCGAGATTTGATCAAGACAATCATTCTGATCAATATTCATGTTGATTGGGCAAAAAATGTGGCCTCTAGAGTGCACATAAGGTTTTTCTAAGATTTGACCCCGTGACCTAGTTTTTGACCCCAGATGACCCAATTTCAATCCTGTCCGAGATTTTATCGAAACAATCATTCTGAGAAAATTTAAGGTTGATTGGGCAAAAAATGTGGCCTCTAGAGTGCACACAAGGTTTTTCTAAGATTTGACCCCGTGACCTAGTTTTTGACCCCAGATGACCCAATTTCGAACTTGTCTGAGATTTCATCAAGACAATCATTCTGAGCAAATTTCAGGTTGATTGGGCAAAACATGTGGCCTCTAGAGTGCACACAAGCCAAAGGTTGACGCACGACGCACGACGGACGACGCACGACGGACACAGTGGTATCACAATACCTCACCATGAGCACTATCGTGCTCAGGTGAGCTAAAAATTAAGCCAAAGTAATGCGCCGTTTACGAGAAATATATATTTTGTGTTATATTTAAAGAAATTGATGAATACAGCAGTTCAGATGTATATCACGGTGGGGTAACCGACGTGACTTTTGGGAAGCATTCATACCGAAAAATCATCTGCATCAAGTATGTTTCGTTTAATTTTTCAGCTAATACTCTACTAATTTTGACGAGATAAAGTGCACCCGTACTTGTCTTTGTGAGGACCATTGTCGGTTCTAATTTACTCCGCACCAAATCGCATGCTTTCTTCAAAATATCAAAATGAATGATTTTGCTTGAATGTGTGAAAAAACTGAGTGAGTAAGTACCGGGTATGGGTGTTTATCTCGTCAAAATCCGTGCCACGAATAATCCGATGTGAGGACGAATAGACATGGACTTTTCCCAGATCAAAGTTCCGGTCATGTCGGAATCCACTCGACCGGAAAATCCATAGAACATATAAATATAAGACGTACGGACGGATAGACAAAGCGGCGGCTATATGTTCTCTCTTCGGGGAGCAGCATAATCAGGATTCAAATTAGCTCAACGATATTACACACCTTTTAACGAAACACATCTATACATTTTCAACTGTAGAGTCAGACATAGGATTTTGTGACAAGATTAAACGCAGTATTGACCTTAAAGATGACACTCCTTTTAAACAGAACCCAAGAGGATACCCTCCAGCTATGGTTGCAGAAGTTAGGCAACATCTGGAGCAACTTTTATCTACAGACATTATTCGCAAGTCGAAATCTCCTTGGTCGCCCAATGTTGTACTTGCATGCAAGCGTAATGGCAAGCTACGAATGTGTGCTGACTACCGTATGCTCAACAATAAAAGCGTTAAAGATGCCCACGCCCTTCCAAAGACTGAAGAGATGGTCGATTATTTTACAAGGAAGTTAATACTTTTGTACCTTAGATATGAAGTAGGGATACAATCAGTTGGAGGTAGAAGACATCCATAAAGAACGATCAGCCTTTAGCGTCGCAAATTTAGGATGGGCTTACGAATACTCTGGACAGCTACGTACTAACGCCTGATGGAGGAATGTTTTGGTGATTATAATATGACGATTTGCGTCATTTACCTTGACAATCTGATCATTTTTTCAGACCCATTTGTAGAACATGAATGTAACCTTAACTTGTCTCCGGATAAATGTTTTGTTTTATTCAGGACATGGTAAGATCAAACAAGATATTTTGTTGAAACACAAATGTCCCCTTCTTAGAGTAAAGGGTTGATATGGATAACGGATGACATTGAGGAAGGTCAACGTGCATGGGAACAGATAGATATCATTGAAAGGAAGTTGCATACCAAATTTGAGCTTTGTATTGGGGCATACTTTACAGAAGAGTGAGAGACGCAGAGGAATTTTTAGAGCAGCTTGTTCTGCCTGATATTTACAGACAAGAGGTACATAAAGGCCTTCACAATGTTTTAGGACATCCTGGTAGAGACATGACCTCTAGCCTTTTGGGAGAGACATTCTTTTGGCTTGGTATGGCGAAAAATGCAGAGGAATGGGTAGAGAATTGTGACGGATGTGTCAGAAAGAAGTGTGTCAGAACCGATGTTTAGCGGACCCTGGTGTCTTTAATATCTTGGCTAATCTAGATCAGACCAGAGAAAACCACACGAACATGCTCCAGACGTGTCCCTGGTGGAAAAAGCGTCCGCTAAAGAATAGACTAAGCAGAAATCACGAGAAATCCTTTTTTGAGTGCGAGAGCCATCGGACAGGAAGTTAGACAGACCACTATAGATGCAATGAAACCTAACATTTCATCGGTGGCCAGCCTGACTCGAGCTGCCAACAGGTACAGGTCCAAGCTCTGCCCAATCTAACATCTGACCTATCATTCATAGTTGACACAGAATGCCTTCGACATGAAGACTTCCATGTCGCTGACATAACCAACGGGACCTCGTGCCACCTTCTCTTCGCAACAACTTTACTTTCAATTCTAGGGAAAACCAAGCGCTGGTTAATAGTTCTAGATAGTTGGAAATCTCCTTAAGAGTGGTCATTTGGCATATATTCTGATTCATGGGTTTGTGAAGACAGACGACCTAGAGAAACAAAATACCACTGGCCTTTTCTTTATAGGGATATGAAAACCTGGAGATTATTTAGACTAAATATGGCAGCTGGGTATCAACCTCCCACTTTATATCGCCTGGTTCCTGTCCTCGGAAATGAAGCTGAGAACGTCTCCTTTGAATTGCGTCACCATAAAAATGGTTTGGTTACTCGCCGTATTAGCGCAACAGTAACAAGTGTAGAGAAGAGAATACATGCCCTGGCGAACAAATATACTTCTGGTACTATTGACACTCTAGTGCTCCTGGTATGCAACTTCCTTTCAATGATATCTATCTGTTCCATGCAATTTGACCCCTCTGAAGGTCATCTATTACCGTTCTCAACCCTTTACACGAAAACAACATTTTAGATTAATGACCGTTTTGGGGGCATTGGTGTTTCACAAACACATCTTGTTTTAATTTCAGATTGTACACAGAGTTTGAGTTGTTACCAAATGAAATGAAAAAGAAGCTGGAGCCCTTCGCCAATTTTTCAAAATCCAATACAAAGGACAAACTGAATCCGGTACAGAGGGCCTTTGTAAGGCTACAGGCCGAGGAGATTGTGCAAAAGAATATCAAAATTTCTGATAGTTTAGTTTTGAGTGTGGTGAATGAAGGAGTTGCAGAAAAAAATTGGAATAAACAATTTAAACCATCACCAGAACTAACTTTTCCAGAATATCTATCAAACAGGTTAAAAAATGAAGAAAGAAATGTGATTAGACAAGAACTCATCCAAGCACAAAAAGAGAATGTCCGTGTATATGGACAACCAGCTGAACATGGTTGGAAGTCCAGGTGCTGTGAAAAAGTAGTAATTTTTGACGCCATAAAAATTCAATACTTTAGAAAACATGAGGTAATGGAGGTAATGATTCTTTCTGATAATTTTTGTGTGGTATATGTTTATAACCATGTCTCACAGCAATTTATCAGCGGTCTACGGCTTCCTTAAAAGAACACAATGCTAATGATCAACATTTTCTCCTTTTCCCTTAATAGTTTTCTATGTTATATTTTACACAACTCCAAGATTTATTAACAGTCATTTTTGCTTGACCATACTTAAAGTTTGTTGTTTAAGAAAGGGTTAAATAAGTTCTAAAACTGGGTTTCATGTGAAAGGCTATCAAGACATTAGCGGAGTCCATGCCCGAGAATATTTTGTCAGACTACGAGGCTGCTCTTTGAAAGGCCACCAGAAAGACGATACCGGAGACTAGCATGAATGACTGTGCTTTCCACTGGAATCAGGCAGTGCGGAGACATGTTCAGGTATGAATTATAACGTTGTAACTGCCATAGTGAATAAAATAATCTTCGCTTTTCAACGAAAACATCGTAACTGCAGCGTTATATTTCTTCTGTTGGCGGTCTTACAAACGATTTCAATTACGCAATAATGACCTATCTAGTTTTACAGAGTGTTGTTCTGGCGACAGAGTATGCAATTGCCTCATCCTTATAATAATCTGTCTGGTATCCTTGACAGCGGAACAAATCAGAGAGACATTCGAGACAATGGTACAGTTCGCAGCAACAGAGCGCCTATAGCCGTTGTTCAACTATCTACGGACTACATGGATAGGGTTCACTACATGGCAATCCAAGTTACAAACTGTAGTGGTTTTGTGTGAGTGAATGGAGTTTTACGTCAAACTCAACAGCTAATGTCATATGGAGACGGGACCTCGGTTTAAAGTCTCATCCGAAAGACAGGAGAGGCGGGGGATCGAACAAGCGCCCCCTGTGTTATAAGTCCAGCTCGTTACCACTGCACCACCTCCGCCCCTGTGTAGTGGTTTTAGACAGTCAATCAGGACCAAGACTTGTGGATTATACAGTTTAATGAAATAATTGACTAGTTAGAGAATGGTATACAAGAGAAACAGACAACAGAAAGTGTTAGAGGCTTCAGCCGAAGTGAAGGTTTCAAAGGGAGAGATCAGAGACGTAGAGGTGATAGAAGCCGAGATTACAGCGGAAAATAAGGGTTTACTCTTTATTGCATTATCCTTGGTGTCAGGGAGCATGTCATGGTTCTTTAAATTTTAAGAAATCTAGATCTATAATATCTTAACTATAAACTGTATATATGAATATGACTTTTATGTTATGAAACATTCTATGTCACCTATGCCGCAATAAAATAAATGAAAACAAGGGCCGTCAGAGACGGACAATGCTCCCCGAGTAAGGCATTGTCACAATAAATGTATGCCATGGAGAGCACTTTGTTGTCAAGGGCATCTGATTTGCTACTCAAATATGAAATTTCATCAAAGTCTGACCATTAGACTAGGAGAAATTAGAGAAAAACTGTATGTTAGTCCCCTTTCCCCCATGACGAGGCCTCAAATCCAACAAGAGCTGTCCGAAGACAGCGCGCTCGACTTTCTAAGTGCTTAGTAAAAAGGGGGCATAACTCCAAATAGAGTAGTCCCAGGGTCATGGGCCCTGATAGTAAGGTAGAGGGTGTGATGGTGAATAAGTATTCCAAGTTTGGGTTGAATCCCTTCGATAGTATGGAAGTTATTGATGTTTGAAAAAACTTTAACCTTTGTTGCAACGCCGACGCCCGGGTGACAGTATAAGCTCTCATTTTCTTCGAAAAGTCGAGCTAAAAACCGGGAAAAGGACATCGGCATTATGTCATATGGAGTTCACATGGTAAGTTTCATTTGATTTGGCCCAAGGGTTATGGAGAAATCGCTCCGGACGGACGGACGGATAGACAGAATGATGGACGGACAAGACGGACGGACGGACAAGACGGACGGACAAGACGGACGGACAAACAAAGCGGCGACTATATGCCCTCCCTTCGGGGAGCATTAAAGAGTCCTGGTTACCAACAGCAGATACCGTTGGCTAACCAAACCTTTTAGCCAACATGGTTTCAATGTTTACAGAAAAGGCACACGCCAACACTGAACAATTTTGTACAGATATCACTTGCTACAAGTGCACACAGGTTGGACACAAGATAGCGAACTGCCCAAACTAGAACATGCTCATGTTGCGGTATCTAACGTGAGCATCAACAAACACAACAATGCATCTGGTTACAGATATTGACCCAGTACATAAGATTTGAAAATCAAAACAAAGTGTGTTTGTGAAACGCGAATGCACCCGAAATGGCCGTTTTTCTAAAATGTTAAGTTTTGTGTAAATGTTTGATAAAGGTTAACGGATGACCATGAGGAAGGTCACATTGCATGGTACAGATAGATATCATTGAAAGAAAGTAGCTTTGTATGTCAAATTATTTTAGAGAAAATGCCAGTGTTAAGTTTTCGGATAGACAGGCGGACGGACGGACAGAAAGACGGACATGAGTAAAACAATATGCTCCCGATCTTTCGATGCGGGAACATAAAAATAATGTTGAAAACTACAAAGGAATAACAGTGGCTTCCATTTTTGGACAGGAAAACTTCTCCGTCGAAGACTATAAGAGATGGGTGACCTCTCCGGTTACGGCCGTACTTGTAATATCAGAAGCAGGGCTGTACGAGCGCCTCTATACATGGCTACACTAGATACCTAGTCTGACGCATATGATATCGTTTACCATGGACTTCCATCGAACAAATTGTATCACACAGGAGTATGGAAACTTGTTAAAGGAATGTACAAAGGACTATCATCAAGAGTAATCTGAAGAGGGATCTACATTGACCCATTAAAAATACCTCAAGGCGTGCGTCAAGGTGGAATATTATCAACTCATCTAAACAAACTGTACATCAAAGATTTTTTACATGAGCTGGACAACAATATGCTGGGGGAAGTATTGTAAGAAAGGAGCTGAATGTCACAAAGTGGCATTCTAATTATTTTCAACAATACTCAGATTGATTTTTGAGCATACGATTCGGAATCTATATTTCAGAATGTTATACTTGATACTGTCGGTTGTTTTTATTATATTTTTCAATGTTTTACCTAGTTATCTGTGATATTGCTATAAGAAACTTTGATATGCATTAGATTTTTTATTATTTATCCCATAACGGTCCGTTAGAAGAACCTAAATGTTAAACAGATAAGCCCTAACCAGTAGGTTAGGAGCCCTGTTATAGAAATAAGGGAGAAACATATCCATTGATAATCAAACTAAACATCTCGGCATAATCAGGTCAACAGTTTCAAAGACTGAGTCAGTGGATGTTATGTGGACAAGCACATCTTTTGGTCATATCAAAACCTGGCTACCAAAATCACTTTGTGTCACTAATGATCAAAAACATAGATTCATCGGTGATCTACTTGGATTCATTTTCGGTATTCTCTCTGTAAACATCATTTACAAGCCAGCGTTCAATAGTCTTTCTCTCAGGCGAAACGAAAGAGGTTGTGTTTTAGACCTATATACACTTATTTTTTATCAAATTGTGTTGACGTCTGGTGTGAACTGAGTGTTTAATTATCAATGAAATTTACAACAAACAAGATTGTATGAACTTTACAATGTGAAATGTTATTGCTTTAAATGTATTATATATTTTTTTAAAATCTGATTTGATGTCTTTATGTAAGAAGGAATTGAAAAAGAGGTTGCATTTCTTCATTTTTTTGCCTATTATATTATTTTAGACAGTGAGAGAGTGGATGACTTACTTACACTGGAGCATGATCAAGGTGCTCATTAATCCGAGTCTTCTCTGATGTAAATACGCTCTTTGATATTTTGATTTTTCGCTATTTACATAGCGAAAAATCAAAATATCAAAGAGCGTATTTACTTCAGAGAAGACTCTGATTAGGTGCTCATGCTTGTGATGAAGCTGACACATCATACAATGGAGAAGGGGAATAAAAAAGAACAGCAAATTATGCAAACATGTTTCAGTAGCACCTATTTTTGTCATAATTTCTTTGTTGCTTTAGTGTAAGCAACTCATCATCTGTGTGAACATTTTAACATGGGTGTGTGTTTTGTTTCGTTACCACTATGTACAGTGTTTCAAGAAACCAAATTACTAAGGAAAGGTACACAGTCAAATCATATTATACCAGGGTCATTTATTTCCACTGACACGGAGCATATCATACACACCTGAGATTTTGCCCACCTTGCAAGTATTTTGAATTCTTTCATCCAAGAGACCCAGCTAAGTTTAAGTCTAAGTTAAAGCGATTCAAATTTCTTTTTTTTTCCAGAATCAAAAATAACTAGAACTGTCGCAAAGCGGACAAATACCCCCCACTAGCGCCTTGTCACTGAAAAAAGTGCTATAGGTCAAAAGGTTCTTTAGTTGGAGCATGGAAACAGATTTTAAACTACGTCCAATTGTGACCTTGAACTTTGACCTTTGTGACCCAAAAACAATAGGGCACCTCCTTGGGTCATGGGAAATAACTGTAAAGTTTCATGATCCTAGGTCAACGGGTTCATGACTTAGAGCACGGAAACAGATTTTAAACAAAGTCCAATTGTGACCTTGACCTTTGACCTTTGTGACCCAAAAACTATAGGGCACCTCCTTGGGTCATGAGCATCAACTGTGTAAAGTTTTATGATCCTAGGTCAACCGGTTCATGACTTAGAGCACGGAAACGGATTTTTAACAAAGTCCAATTGTGACCTTGACCTTTGACCTTCATGACCCAAAAACAAAAGGGCACCTCCTTGGGTCATGGACAACAACTGTGTAAAGTTTCATGATCCTAGGTCAACCGGTTCATGACTTAGAGCACGGAAACGGATTTTAAACAAAGTCCGATTGTGACCTTGACCTTTGACCTTCGTGACCCAAAAACAATAGGGCACCTCCTTGGGTCATGGGCAACAACTGTGTAAAGTTTCATTATCCTAGGTCAACCGGTTCATGACTTAGAGCACAGAAACGGATTTTAAACAAAGTCCAATTATGACCTTGACCTTTGACCTTCGTGACCCAAAAACAATAGGGCACCTTCTTGGGTCATGGGCAACAACTGTGTAAAGTTTCATGATCCTAGGTCAACCGGTTCATGACTTAGAGCACGGAAACGGATTTTAAACAAAGTCCGATTGTGACCTTGACCTTTGACCTTCGTGACCCAAAAACAATAGGGCAACTCCTTAGGTCATGGGCAACAACTGTGTAAAGTTTCATGATCCTAGGTCAACCGGTTCATGACTTAGAGCACGGAAACGGATTTTAAACAAAGTCCGATTGTGACCTTGACCTTTGACCTTTGTGACCCAAAAACAATAGGGCACCTCCTTGGGTCATAGGCAACAACTGTGTAAAGTTTCATGATCCTAGGTCAACCGGTTCATGACTTAGAGCACGGAAACGGATTTTAAACAAAGTCCGATTGTGACCTTGACCTTTGACCTTCGTGACCCAAAAACAATAGGGCACCTTCTTGGGTCATGGGCAACAACTGTGTAAAGTTGCATGATCCTAGGTCAACCGGTTCATGACTTAGAGCTTGGAAACGGATTTTAAACAAAGTCCGATTGTGACCTTGACCTTTGACCTTCGTGACCCAAAAACAATAGGGCACCTCCTTAGGTCATGGGCAACAACTGTGTAAAGTTTCATGATCCTAGGTCAACCGGTTCATGACTTAGAGCACGGAAACGGAATTTAAATAAAGTCCGATTGTGACCTTGATCTTTGACCTTTGTGACCCAAAAACAATAGGGCACCTCCTTGGGTCATGGGCAACAACTGTGTAAAGTTTCATGATCCTAGGTCAACCGGTTCATGAGTTAGAGCACGGAAACGAAAAAGTCTACGGACGGACGGATGGACGGACGGACGGACGGACAGACAGACAGACATGGTGAAACCAATATACCCCCCTCTACTTCGTAGGTGGGGGTATAATTACGTTTTGCATCCGTCATTTGGCCAAGAACATCAAAAGACGTTTGAGGGACAAAATTGGCATGAAAATAAAATCACCAAGAGACTAAGGGAACATTTCTAGTCTGGCTTGGATGTTTCCATGGTATTGACGGCCATATTGATGACCTTCTGCCAATATCACGAACTTCACGTACATTACACAGGTAAATCATGAAAGTGTAAGCTACCTTGACATTTATTTTCCGGAACTCTACTCGATCAGAAGCAAAACAATAAAACTCTACATGTACTCGAACAAGCCCCAGGTGACAGTTATTGAACCCTCACCCTGTCTCGCGACACATCATTGGTAATTATTATTTTGTATAATTTGTGTAAAAATGCATGTATGTTTCAAGCACTCTCCACCTTACAGTTGTGTCCTCATGCAAGGCACTCATTAATTTAGCAGGGGAACACATTAAATTTCCACCAACACATCGTGAAAGGGAGATTGTGGCGGAGGGTTTCAGACAGAGATGCGGTCTGCCTGGAGTTGATGGAGCCATAGATGGCACACACATCCAGATTCCAGCTCCTACATCTGAGCATCTGACTTCATTTATTATCAGGAAAGGGTTTTCCAGTGTCCAACTTCAGGTCGTTTGTGACAGCAAACTTAGATTCCTGGACACATATACAGGCTGGCCTGGATCTGTTTATGATACCAGTGTGTACAGAAACAACCCAGTTTCTGATATAGTCCAGGGTCTCGGTGACAAATACCATCTGCTTGGCGATTCTGCATACCCGCTAAGTGTAAATTTGCTGGTACCTTACGGGGACAATGGCCATTTGGACGGGGTTCAAAAGAAATATAATAAAGCACATGCATCCACCAGGGTTGATGTTGAGACAGCCACAGGGCTACTTAAATGCAAATTCAGATGTCTAGAAAGTGTCTAGATATGCTACTAAAAGAGGGAATTCTACAGGTCATCACATCCTTCTATGTTATTCATAATATAAGTATTAGGACAAAAAAGATACGCAACTCCAGAATTCAATAGTCCGTGACATTTTAACCTGGGTGCTTGTTTTGTTTCGTTACCACAACAGTGTTTCAAGAAACCAAATTACTAAGGAAAGGTACACAGACAAATACAATTTTGCCACTGAGTCGGGGTATATCATACATACCAGAGAATTTTGCCCATCTTGTAAGTGTATTGAATCCTTTCATCCAAGAGACCCAGCCAAGTTTAAGCGAACTCGTATTTGACACCGACGAAGAGGAGGCCATAGTTAAAGCAATTCAAAAATCTTTTTCCAGAATCAAAATTAACGCTATGCACCCATCATTTGGCTGAAAACATCAAAACACGTTTGATAAACAAAATTGGCATGACGATAAAATCACTATGAGACTTAGAGAACATTTCATAGTCTGGCTTGGATGTTTCCATGGTAATGTCGGCCATATTGATTAACTTCTGCCAGTATGCAAGTGCAAGCTACCTTGACATTCATTTTCCTCATAATAATCATGGTCAGACTAAGCGGAACCAAACTCCATCAGAAATTTCAGCACAAAAAAGCTCTACATGTACTCGAACAAGCCCCAGGTGACATTTATTGAACCCTACCATGTTTCACAACACATCATTGGTAATTATTTTTTTTTGTATAATTTGTGTAAAAATGCATGTATGTTTCAAGCACTCTCCACCTTACAGTTGTGTCCTCATGCAAGGCACTCATTAATTTAGCAGGGGAACACATTAAATTTCCACCAACACATCGTGAAAGGGAGATTGTGGCGGAGGGTTTCAGACAGAGATGCGGTCTGCCTGGAGTTGATGGAGCCATAGATGGCACACACATCCAGATTCCAGCTCCTACATCTGAGCATCTGACTTCATTTATTATCAGGAAAGGGTTTTCCAGTGTCCAACTTCAGGTCGTTTGTGACAGCAAACTTAGATTCCTGGACACATATACAGACTGGCCTGGATCTGTGCATGATACCAGGGTGTACAGAAACAACCCAGTTTCTGATATAGTCCAGGGTCTCGGTGACAAGTACCATCTGCTTGGCGATTCTGCATAAACGCTTAGTGTAAATTTGCTGGTACCTTACGGGGACAACGGCCATTTGGAAATATAATAAAGCCCATGCGTGTACCAGGGTTGATGTTGCGAGAGCCATAGGGCTACTTAAATGCAAATTTGGGCGTCTAAAGTGTCTAGATATGCTACTGCAGGAGGAAATTCCAGAGTTCATCACATCCTCCTGTATTATTCATAATATAATTTTAGACAATGAGAGTGTAGAAGATGACTTACTTACACTGGAGCAAGATCAAGATGATCATGATTGTGAGCAACATACAATGGCGAAGGGGAATCCAAACACTGGAGCAAGGTAAAGATGATCATGATTGTGAGCAAGATGACGCAACATACAATGGCGAAGGGGAATCCAAACACTGGAGCAAGGTCAAGATGATCATGATTGTGAGCAAGATGACGCAACATACAATGGCGAAGGGGAATCCAAACACTGGAGCAAGGTAAAGATGATCATGATTGTGAGCAAGATGACGCAACATACAATGGAGAAGGGGAATCCAAACACTGGAGCAAGGTAAAGATGATCATGATTGTGAGCAAGATGACGCAACATACAATGGCGAAGGGGAATCCAAACACTGGAGCAAGGTCAAGATGATCATGATTGTGAGCAAGATGACGCAACATACAACGGAGAAGGGGAATCCAAACACTGGAGCAAGGTCAAGATGATAATGATTGTGAGCAAGATGACGCAACATACAATGGAGAAGGGGAATCCAAACACTGGAGCAAGATCAAGATGATCATGATTGTGAGCAAGATGACGCAACATACAACGGAGAAGGGGAATCCAAACACTGGAGCAAGATCAAGATGATAATGATTGTGAGCAAGATGACGCAACATACAATGGAGAAGGGGAATCCAAACACTGGAGCAAGATCAAGATGATCATGATTGTGAGCAAGATGACGCAACATACAATGGCGAAGGGGAATCCAAACACTGGACCAAGGTCGAGATGATCATGATTGTGAGCAAGTTGACGCATCATACAATAAAGAAGGGGAATCCAAACTAAGGACAATTACAAGCATGCTTCATTCAGTAACACCTAATTTAGATTTTAGATTAATCATGGTCCAATTCAAAGATGCTGGTACGATATTTTCTATTCAACGAAATTATTTTTTTATGTCTTTCTGGGTAGAAAACATTGTGGGAAATGTAGAAATTGCATGTTACAAGCAATTTCCTCATTTTCAACCACTGATTCTGGTTCGGTGTCCAAATGCGTCATTATGTGGGAATGGGTTAAGCAACACTCTACTGCAATACAACATTGAATGTTGTAACCTTAATTTCAGTGGGATACAACATTTTATTTAAGGATGTAATGGAATGTAATCATACCGTAATCATTGATTACCTTAGTCACAGTAATCAAATGAATTCAATAATCGATTATTAATCAATTACATGTTTCAATGTAATTGATTAGTTATTGATTGCAGGGGACAATTATCAAACCCTTACCCTGTTTCACGACACATTATTGGTAATTATTGTTTTTTGTATAATTTGTGTAAAAAAATGCATGTATTATCTGTTTCAGGTACCCTCCACCTTACAGTTGTCTCGTCATGCAAGGTACTATTTACATTATCAGGGGAATACACCAAATTACCGGCAACACATCATGAAAAGGAGATTGTGGCAGACGGTTTTAGACAGAAATGCGGTCTGCCTTGAGTTGTTGGGGCCATAGATGGCACTCACATCCAGATCCCAGCTCCTACATCTGAGCATCATGCATCATTTATAAACAGGAAAGGGTTTTCGAGTGTCCAACTTCAGGTCGTGTGTGACAACAAACTTAGATTCCTGGACACAACTACATGCTGGCCTGGATCTGTGCATGATGCCAGGATGTACAGAAACAGCCCAGTTTCTGATATAGTCCAGGGTCTCCAGGGTGACAAGTACCATCTGCTTGGCGATTCTGCATACCCGCTAAGTGTTAATTTGCTGGTACCTTACAGGATTGGATTGAATGGAGTTTTACGTCCCACTCAACTACTAAGGTCATATGGAGACGGGACCTCGGTTTAAAGTCTCATCCGAAAGACTGGAGAAGCGGGGGGATCGAACCAGCGACCCCTGTGTTTCAAGTCTAGCGCGTTACCACTGCACCAAATCCGCCCCTGGTACCTTACAGGGACAACGGCCATTTGGAAATATAATATAGCCCATGCGTCTACTAGGGTTGATGTTGAGAGAGCCATAGGGCTGCTTAAATGCAAATTTAGGCGTCGAAAGTGTCTATGCTACTGCAGGAGGAAATTCCAGAGTTCATCACATCCTCCTGTAATATTCATAATATAATTTTAGACAATGAGAGTGTAGAAGATGACTTACTTACACTGGAGCAAGATCAAGATGATCATGATTGTGAGCAACATACAATGGCGAAGGGGAATCCAAACACTGGAGCAAGGTAAAGATGATCATGATTGTGAGCAACCTGACGCAAAATACAATGGAGAAGGGGAATCCAAACATTGGAGCATGATCAAGATGATCATGATTGTGAACAAGCTGACGCCACATACAATGGAGAAGGGGAATGCAAACACTGGAGCAAGATCAAGATGATCATGATTGTGAGCAAGATGACGCAAAATACAATGGAGAAGGGGAATCCAAACATTGGAGCATGATTAAGATGAGCATGATTGTGAACAAGCTGACGCCACATACAATGGAGAAGGGGAATCCAAACACTGGAGCAAGGTCAAGATGATCATGATTGTGAGCAAGATGACGCAACATACAACGGAGAAGGGGAATCCAAACACTGGAGCAAGGTCAAGATGATCATGATTGTGAGCAAGATGACGCAACATACAACGGAGAAGGGGAATCCAAACACTGGAGCAAGATCAAGATGATCATGATTGTGAGCAAGATGACGCAACATACAACGGAGAAGGGGAATCCAAACACTGGAGCAAGATCAAGATGATAATGATTGTGAGCAAGATGACGCAACATACAATGGAGAAGGGGAATCCAAACATTGGAGCAAGATCAAGATGATCATGATTGTGAGCAAGCTGGCACAACATACACTGGAAAAGGGGAATCCAAACGAAGAGCAATGGCAAACATGCTTCATTCAGTTACACCTATTTTAGATTTTAGATTTATCTTGGTCCAAATTCAAAGATGCTGCGTACGACATTTTCAATTCAACGAAATTAATTATTTTTATGTCTTTCTGGGTAAAAACATTGTTGGAAATGTAGAAATTGCTTGTTTCAAGCAATTTCCTCATTTTCCACCACTGTATCTGGTTCGGTGTCCAAAGGCGTCATTATGTGGGAATGGCTTAAGCAACACTCTACTGCAATGCAACATTGAATGTTGTAACCTTAATTTCAGTGGGATACAACATTTTATTTATTTAAATATTTAATGGAATGTAATTATACCGTAATCATTGATTACTTTAGTCAAAGTAATCAAATGAATTCAATAATCGATTATTAATCAATTACATGTTTCAATGTAATTGATTAGTAATTGATTGCAGGTGACAGTTATCAAACCCTCATCCTGTTTCACGACACATCACTGGTAATTATTATTTTTTGTATAATTTGTGTAATAAAATGCATGTATTATCTGTTTCAGGTACCCTGCACCTTACAGTTGTCTCATCATGCAAGGCACTGATTAATTTATCAGGGGAACATATCAAATTTCCGGCGACAATTCGTGAAAGGGAGATTGTGGCGGAGGGTTTCAGACAGAGATGCGGTCTGCCTGGAGTTGTTGGGGCCATAGATGGGACACACATCCAGATCCCAGCTCCGACATATGAGCATTGGGCTTCATACATTAACGGGAAAGGATTTTCCAGTGTACAACTTCAGGTCGTTTGTGACAGCAAACTTAGAGTCCTGGACACATATACAGGATGGCCAGGATCTGTGCATGATACCAGGGTGTACAGAAACAGTCCAGTTTCTGATATTGTCCAGGGTCACGGTGACACAGTACCATCTGCTTGGCGATTCTGCATATCCGTTATGGCCATTTAGACGGGGTTAAAAAGAAACATAACAAAAAGAAACACAACAAATCCCATACATCTACCAGGGTTGATGTTGAGAGAGCAATAGGGCTGCTTAAATGTAAATTCAGACGTCTAGAGTGTGTAGATATGCTACTAAAAGGGGGAATTCCACAGGTCATCACATCATCCAGTATTATTCATACTATACTCGTACGCAACTCCAGAATTCAATAGTCCGTGAACTTTTAACCTGGGTGTATGTTTCGTTTCGTTACCACAACAGTGTTTCAAGAAACCAAATTACTTAGGAAAGGTACGCAGACAAATTCTATTATACCAGGGCCTTTTATTTCCACTGAGTCGGAGTATATCATACATACCAGAGAATTTTGCCCATCTTGCAAGTATATTGAATCCTTTCATCCAAGAGACCCAGCCAAGTTTAAGCGAACTCGTATTTGACACCGACGAAGAGGAGGCTATAGTTAAAGCAATTCAAAATTCTTTTCAAGAATCAAAATTAACGCTATATATGCACCAATAACCATGGTCAGACTAAGCGGAACCTAACTCCATCAGAAATTTCAGAACAATAAAGCTCTACATGTACTCGAACAAGCCCCAGGTGACATTTATTGAGCTCCCACCCTGTTTCACAACACATTATTGGTAATTTTTTTTTGTATAATTTGTGTAAAAATGCATGTATTATCTGTTTCAGGCTCCACCTTACAGTTGTGTCCTCGTACAAGGCACTCATTAATTTAGCAGGGGAACACATTAAATTTCCATCGACAAGTCGTGAAAGGGAGAAGATTGTGGCGGAGGGTTTCAGACAGAGATGCGGTCTGCCTGGAGTTGTTGGGGCCATAGATGGGACACACATCCAGATCACAGCTCCGACATCTGAGCATCGGGCTTCCTACATTAACAGGAAAGGGTTTTCGAGTGTACAACTTCAGGTCGTGTGTGACAGCAAACTTAGATTCCTGGACACATATACAGGCTGGCATGGATCTGTGCATGATACCAGGGTGTACAGAAACAGTCCAGTTTCTGATATAGTCCAGGGTCTCGGTGACAAGTACCATCTGCTTGGCGATTCTGCATACCCGCTAAGTGTAAATTTGCTGGTACCTTACATGGCCAATGACCATTTGGACAGGATTCAAAAGAAATGCCGTATGACTGGTAATTTCTGCGTCAACGTAATCAAAATCACTGGGCAAATGAGGAAAGCCAAACTCTCCATACCAAAAGAATATTGGAGCCACACATGCGCAAAATGAAAAAGGAGCTCGGCTTACCAGAGAAACAAAAGTCTTTGTGCATTTTTGATGTTTTCATGGCCCAAATGGGCAGTCATTTCATATCCGACTTAAAGTCTAGAAACATAATTGTTTTTGTGCCGCCAAATTGTACTGACCGGTTGCAACCCATGGACTTATCTGTTCAAAAGTGGTAAAAGACAAACTCAAAAAATCAAACCTGGTATGCTGAAGAAGTGTCAAGACAGTTGGTATCGGAATCTGATGAAGGCAATGCTGCTGAATTCAAGTATGTTGACATTCGAATGTCATTTCTCAAACCAATAGGTACCAAGTGGATTCATGAGACCTACTTAGACATAAAATCAGACCCTCAGCTAATTTACAAAGGAATAGCATCATGTATTAACTCTAGCTTCAAGTAGATCTCGTGGATCCCTTTGACAGCTAGAGATTTGAGAAATGACATTCGAAGATACAACAGGATTTGTGTGCAATTTTTGTGAATAACGGGCCGATTTGAAATGTTTGCTGGGAGGAGATTGCCGAGGGCTGATTGCGACACTGAGGCATACCTGCAACTTCTTGCATTTGTTTATTTGTATGTATGGTCTAAGCAACGCATCCACATGACTTACATTGCTTTACGGGGGAGGTGTGTGTTGTTCAGCGTTGGTTGGCAGCTTTCCCGAACACATATTTCAACAAAACACTCAAAATGTTGGCTGAGGATCGTTTGCTGCTGGGGACTGATGTCCCTTATAAACCTGCGAGTGGACATCGGGCTGCCTTCCATGCTCAGCGTTTTGCCGTCGCAGGAGAGTTGGCTCGATCTCGTGGTATGACGAGGGAGATGTGCGAGGTGTTTAGTGCCACATTCAATTGTATTGCAACTTCTGTCTGGGAACATCAATTCATGGGCGGATCTAGATGGGGGTCGTGGAGGGGAGGGGGTCCGGACCCCCCTGGCACCCGACCCCCCTGGCATTGGCCGAAAATATTAATTTGGCTGTATAATGTAAGTATAATGCAAGTATAACAGATCCCCCCCCCCCTTGGAATAATTCCTGGATCCGTCCTTGTCAATTGATCCTAGTTTGGCGTTCATATAACTTTTACTAACGTACATTAATAATAAACCCTTTGATTTCCCTTTTTATACGCCCGAAGGGTCGTATTATGTTATGGCCCCGCTCGTCCGTCTGTCCGTCCGTCCGTCCGTCCGTTAGCAATTCCTTGTGTGCGCAACTCCTCCTACAATTTTGATCGGAATTTGATAAAACTTGTCACAGTCAATCTCCATGGTGTCTAGTTGTGCACCTCGCTTACGGAATTCAAATAACTCTTTTCGTTCTTGAATTATCTGCTCTTGAATTAAAAAAATGCCCATTTTCTTGTGTGCTCAACTCCTCCTACAGTTGTGACCAGAATTTGATCAAACTTGCCACAATGAATCTCCATGGTGTGTAGTTGTGCACACCGCTTACGGAATTTAGATAACTGTTTTCGTTCTTGAATTATCTGTCCTTGAATTTAAGGAAAAATGCTCATTTTCTCAAAAATGCCCATTTTCTCCTGTGCGCTACTTTTACAGTTTCAACCAGAATTTAATCAAACTAGCCACAATGAATCTTTATGGTGTCTTGTTGTGCAAACAAAATTTTGATAACTTTTCATGTTTGAATTATCTGCCTTGAATTGAAAAAATGGCCAATTTTTAATGACAAGCCCCTCTCGGGCGTATAATGCGCCGCTCTGCGAAGCTCTTGTTCTAAATTGCCTTCTCTCACATTCAACATTTGATCTTGTTACATTAAAAATCGTTTAGTCTACTGTCTAAGATGAGTCTTGAAATAAATGAGTTAGTTCCCATAACAACCAACTAAAGGAAGGAAAATGTCACACTCAGAAGTGGCCAAATGTTTATCTTCGTCGTGTGGATCGCCTGATGCAAAACGAGCTAACATGGCTGATACATAAATAAAAACCCTATAATCTTTAGAATCTTTGGACTCGCTGAGAGGATATCTGTCTGGTAGCACAAAAACCCGTACATCAGATTTTATTAAAGTGACATTTCAGAATTTTTTGTCATAAATTTTACTTTTAATCTTATCTGAAATAGCATATTTCCTTATGAAAATTCTGAAAATTTCAAGCCAAAATATTGCACCGTATACGAGAAATTTATATTTTTGTGTTAAAATTGAACAAATTGTTGTGGACAACAGTTTGGATTTATACTGAGCAAAAAAAGTTTAGCACGTTTTTTAACACATTATTTTTTCAGTTTATGATAATTAAATGAACATTGCTTTGTGCTATTCAGTTGTCCCGATCGACAACCATTACGCATACAGTGCATGTGTAGAGTGAACATTCAGTGTATTGGACAGAGTCCAGATAAGCAAAAGTCACGTGCGGCACGTGTGCAGTGACATCGATAATGTCTAGCTGGTCCAAAAACACACGATTACACAGATCTGTTAGCAGAATCAATTTAACTGTTACAAATTCTTTGAAATTGATTATGGGAATACGAGAAATGGTGACGTAAGTTCGACGTCAGAGAGCTCTTTGCATGCTCCAAGCAGGTATGTCTGTTAGAGATGTCGCTTTGCATTTCGATTGGCTCGAATTGACAATTACGCGCCTACGGCACTTAGTTTATGCAACTTTAGCCACCAACGACCGACCTATATCTTGTAGACCGCGTAAAACGACGTTCAGGGAGGATCGTTTCACAGCGACGTCTTGACGACGTTTCGAATGCCTGTTTAGTAAGAATTTAGTGCTACTCCTCCAGGACATCACAAGGTATACCGTTAGTGACCAGACTGTCCGGAACAGGCTCCACACAACTTGCATCAGGGTCCTCCGATCTTACGCCAATGACGTTAAGCATCGACAGGCAAGGCGTCAGTGAGTATTGACACATCGATATTGATTCAGGAGACATTGGACTGATGTCCGGACGAATCTCATTTTACTTGTCATTAACTGACGGCAGGATTTGTGGTCTGAGAAGATGCGTAAGGCTTGATACCAATAACGTCATCATTGAGACTGTTACGTCGAGTGCAGCGTCATTTTTATGCAGGAATAGATGAAAACAGTTAAACAGACCTCATTTCAGTTAATGGCAACCAAACGGTGCAAGGGCACTGCAATGAAATTATCCAACCTGTCACAAGACCGTCTTACAACGACACAACGTTGTGATTTTTCAATAAGATAATCACCACCCACTTACTCCAAGGAACATACAGAATGATCTACGCCTGAACTGCTTAATCACCAGCAAAAGAACACACAAAAAACATTGTTGGACGTCAGGCTAGAGAAAGTAATGACGTCTGTAACGTCAATGGCAATGAGCGTCATCTGCAGTGTGAATGGGCAAAATTCCTTTCTGTGTGGTCAGGAAGCTTCTCTGCAACATGGGAAGACATTGAATGGCGGTCCTAGCTGCTTATGCTGGACATTCGCGTCATTGAAATTTGCTTGACTTTCGATATCTGACCCCTGTGCACTTTGACGTAAGATACCTAACTAACGCTTAAGAATTTTGAAACAAAATTTTCAGGAAGCGCCAGAAAATTGAATTTTCAAACACATTGGAGTTTTATTTTTATGGATTTTGGAATAGTTTTTGACTAGGAAAGGACATTTTCCAAGTGTGCTAAACTTTTTGTGCACAGTATATATGCAATTTCTCGATTATGTCTCAATTT
Source organism: Fragum sueziense (assembly GCA_963680895.1). Classification (NCBI taxonomy): domain Eukaryota; kingdom Metazoa; phylum Mollusca; class Bivalvia; order Cardiida; family Cardiidae; genus Fragum; species Fragum sueziense. Next base: position 7,377,067 of record OY804602.1, on the reverse strand, counting down.
TAAATGCGTGTTTCTCGCTTATTGCCAACAACTTCAAAAAACTAATAGTATTTATACTCATTAGAATAACCAATCTTGGCATCAAGACATACTTTAAAAAATTGAAATTGGAATGAAATGTCCCTTTAAAAAAGTCTTGAATATATACACGGCAATCAGAAATTCCTACTTCAATATGCCTAATAAAACGAATAAATGAAAGATTTCATATTTATCATGTACAATGTGCATGTAATCGATGTGCTCGTGCTGACCTAAATTTGGCCAATTGTAGTAATCATCTACGTCGGCGAGAATTTCGAATTCATCAGAGAATTTGCACGTGCGCCTCGTGCATCACATGTCGATAACTGGTGGAAGTATAGTTCACGTGAATATCGATTAATTTTGTGCTAAAAATAAACTAAGTTTACTTGTATATGTTGATAAACCGGCGTTGCTATAACATCGCGTAACTACAGTGTAGACCAGGCAGTAGTTACGAGTTTTTAGAATTATGTACATCGAGATGATACTAGTTTTGCCCGAAATTACGCCACGGTTTACATGATAAATTTGTTCCCTATTATAGCTCACGATAAATGACCTGGTAGTGTATCTCTATCGATTAGCTAGAGATGATCTGCCATGTCATTAATCGTGAGCTATATAGATAGACAACTTATAGTTCAGTCACGATATCATGGCACGTGTTTACAATTTTTTCCGGTGTAAACAATGGTCTTATCTATTTTTAACCTTCAATGCATTCTTTGCAAGCGTTAGTCCAAATCTGGTAGGAGTCATTATTATACACATCACATGCATAGGGGAGACCGGGGCTATTTCGGCCCCGGGGCAAGTTCGGCTAGTGGCTCTTTTGAGCCTGTCGACAGAGATAGAGAGCTCTGACCCGGATTTTAATTTCACTCATGACGAAAGCTTTTCGCAGAAGGTTTTTGGTCGAATTTAATACAAAAACATAGAATTTAGAACACGATTCTGATTTTTAGACACTTTCAGTATTTTTTTCTCCACATTTATGTAAGTTTTAATTTATAGTAATATGCGCCAGGATTCAGATTTCATTTTTGTATATTTATGAAGACAATTAAGTCCTCTTTCATATTAAAACTAAAGGTGAAGTGTTCATGTTATCTAAAAGAAGATATGGCGTGATGTTGACACCAGGTCTGTCTGGGGCTAGTTCGGCCTTTGAGGTTGGGTAAGTTCGGCCACCACCAAACTTGCCCATAAATAAAAAGAATTATCGCTGTTAGAATTGCCATTTCTTGACGACTCCGAATATATCAATTGTTCAGACCTAGCTCTAACAGAAATGTAAAAAATGGACAAATTCAAAATCACAGGCCGAACCTGCCCCATCCTGTACTTGTTATCCCGAATGTCCCCTTACTCACGATGATTGTACTGTTATAACAATGCTTTTTCAATTTATACCTTTATTTGGAAGTCGTATACAGATTCCTATAAATTTAAACAGTCTAAAAATCAAATATAAGGATTTATAGGTCTGTGGATACCTTGCCCCAAGGGTGGGCCGAACTTGCCCCATGTATGGGGCAAGTTCGGCCACCATGATCAAAACTCTAAAATTTGAAATTCTCTTTATTGAAAAGAAAAATATAAAAAGGACAGACGCAGTTTGAAAGGCTTTCGCCTGTCGAACTTAAGTATATAAATCACGCCCAAATAACTTTCATATAATTCAAAATATGAGCAATCGAAATTAGGGGGCCGAAATAGCCCCGGTCTCCCCTAATTAGAATAGTTTGGTACCTAGCCCATCCCCTCCCTCCCCCCCCCCAAAAAACACAAAAAAACACACACACACACAAACAAACAAACAAAAAACAAATGGCCAAAAATGCCGAATTGTCCTTAGAAAGTAGACGCTCTAAAATATTGAAAAAATTCAGTGAAATTAATACGACTAATTCTTATTTACGTTTTCAATCATTACATGTTTAAAACAAGAGCTGTCTTAAGACAGCGCGCTCGACTTTCTAAGTTGCTTAGTATAAAGGGGGCATAACTCCAAATAAAGTGGTCCCAGGGTCATGGGCCCTGATAGTAAGGTAGAGAGTGTGATGGTGAATAAGTATTCCAAGTTTGGGTTGAATCCCTTTGATGGTATGGAAGTTATTGATGTTTGAAAAAACTTTAACCTTGGTTGCAACGCCAACGCCGACGCCCGGGTGACAGTATAAGCTCTCATTTTCTTCGAAAAGTCGAGCTAATGAGTAGCCAGATACTAGTAGTAAAATTGACAATATAAAACAAAAATATACAACAAGATTTTCGCGGACTAGCCTACACATGGTAAAAGAAAATGTGGAAAATACCGATATTCTTCAACGGGAAATTGTAAAAATGTGAGGTTTATTTCAGTCATGTTGACCGTGACCAAGCCATAGGCTACTCTCCATTGCCCAGGTCTATTGATTAAACCATCAAATATGACCTCTGCAGTTTTCGGTACGCCAACAGCCTATTTGGTCGTCATAATCTAATTATAGCACATCATTTGAATTATCGAATCAAAATCATTCAGTTTTATCTTGCATGATCATTACGTATACATTACGTCGCTTCTATTTTTGGCTGAAGCCGGTAACATTTGAATTATCGAATCAAAATCATTCAGTTTGATCTTGTTTGATTACGTATACATTACGTAGCTTCTATTTTTGGCTGAAGCCGGTAATTTGAAGAGTCAGCCAATGAAAGTTTGTATCAGCTTTTTAAATTGTTTTGTTGTGTATTGCCAACAATTGGATACTGAAATCCCGCCAAGGCCCCGAGACTAGACGTGAAATGACCCCGCGAGAACAGAGCTCATTCTATCGAAATGGAATGTAGAGATAATGTGCTCTGTTCATAAGAGAGTAGCTATAGGCAAACAAAGTCGAGTTTGAGTTTATTGGGGTTTTACGCCGTTTTCAACTACCAGGGTCATATCACGGCGGCTGGAGCACCTACCCATGGATTCCTGTTGTTTCTCAAACCAGTACTACCACAACACCTTTACCGAGCCTCCAGCTGCTCGCCCACTTAGGTTAACGATTTCAAACCCATTGGTGGGTGACAATTTTGTCAGAAAGGGTATTAGCCGCGGCCGGGTATCGAACCCGGGACCTCTCGAATGAGGGTCAGATGCGCTACCAACTGCGCTAAGGCCGCGGCCCAAACAAAGTCGAAGCGGTGATGTCCTAAGTACCGAAAAATCGCAACGAGAATGAGTTGCACACATCGAACAAAACAAAATATTTTTGTCAAAAACAACGCAAAAGGTTCTATAGATGATAGATCATGTACTGGACGCCCTAGAGATACATTACGTCAACAGTGTTGAAGAATGGTTTTATCTCAAGCACTGGTTCCAAACATCATCTCAACTGTCACAAGAGACTTTCACTATCCACGATGACAGAGTCAACCATGGACTTCAAGAACACGGACAACGTAGCTATTCTGCGTATAGGGACATGTTAACACGGGGTCGCCACAGAAACCGTTTTGTTTAGTGTCGACAACATGTAAGATGGACTCAACAGCAATGACAGTGTCATTTTTACCGAAGAATCTCGGTTCTGCCTGTACCTACTGGATGGGCATCAGAAAGTATGGCGACGTCATGGTGAACGTCACGCCGATTGCTATGTTCGTCAGTCTCCGATATCACTGGTGGGGAACTCGGCCAAAGCGAAGGACGTTTTTTCGCGAACAATGTATTCCGTCGGTGTTGTTATAAAATATCGTAACTACGGCTTTATTGAAGCCGTAGTTACGAGATTTTATAACAACACCGACAGTTTGTCAATGCAAAACGGCAAACCCGGTCTGTTTTTAGAACAAGTTCATTGTCATTAGAAAAAAATCTATAAACTCGCATCTAAACGCAAAATATCTATACCTTGTTGTAGCGAAAATCGTTTTAGTTCACCACCAGTGGTGCCGAGCCCGGATAGCTCAGTCGGTTACGTCGGAGTCTGTCAATCCAGGGGTCGTGAGTTCGAACCCCGGCTCGGCCAGTATCCATTCTGGCATTTGACAAAAGTCATTTGTCTCTCACCAATGGATGTGAATCATCTATGTGAGAGAGCAGCTGGAGGCTCGGTTTGGATATTGTGGTTGTACTGGTGCGAGAAATACCAGGAACCCACGGTTAGGTGCTCCAGCCGCCGCGATATGACCCTGGTAGTTGAAAACGGCGTAAAACCCCAATAAACTCAAACTCACCACCAGTGGATATGGGGCAGTTGTAGCGTGATGGTATAGGGAGGGATCTCCTGAAACAGTAGGACACCGTTGGTGGTCTTGAATTGCAATCTTACAGCTCGCCGATACGTGGATAAAATTATAGAGCAAGCTGCATTGCTAGTCCTCGCCAAAAAATGTGATGTGACTACCAACATCTACCAACATGACAATGCTAGACCGCACTCTGCTAGACTTACACCAGAATTTCTGTCGGCCAATGACGTCAATATCCCTACCCTGTCCATATCCACCTCACACATCATTCTCTGTGAATTGTAGAAATAATTGAATAAAAAGATATCTAAAGTAATTGTTGGATGCATAGTCGGTACCTAATGTGGATACCATTTTGCCCGAATGCACGTTGCCCAATGCACATTGTGATTCGACGATACGGGTAAGCCTACATAATGTTTACATAACGGCAATTGAGAGGCACATGCAAGTTGTTCCATTCAAGTTGTAAGGCTTTTTGCAAGTCGTTCACGGTGTTGATTACGTGATTGGTTTGAACGCAACACCCTAGCGCGTCCCAGATGTGTTCTATGTGATTCGGATCTGGCCAAAATCGCCGAGTTGCAGCAGTCGTATGGGGAAGGCATTATCATGAATAAGAATGATGTTTGAATCAAAGGAATGGGATATAGCCTCCACTGTTAGAATATCATTGATGTAAGTCTGAGCATCGATATTCCTACTTACCACAATAAGGCGAGTGTCTTGTTTCAACCCATAATTCCGCCCGACCCACATCTTAATTCAATGATGTAACACTTTGTCATGGCCACATACAGTGAGGAGAAACAACCGAGATCAGTGAGTGTACCAGATACAATTTACTGACGGTATAGTTGACAAGGGGTCCTGCATCTTCCAAACATATTCCTGACAGTACCAGATTCCGCAAGAGGGACGGACCATTGGCAGAAACAGTAAATCACCGCACCTTTATAAGTCAATCAATAGCCAATCATTCGAATCAGCCCGGGAATTTTGGGATATTTACTATGCCATCCAACCGAACTGTGTGCCGAGCTCCGGTAGCTCAGTCAGTAACACCAGAGTCTGTCAATCCAGGGGTCGTGAGATCGAACCCTAGCTCGGTCAGTATCCATTCTTGCATCTGCAAAAGTCCTTTGTCTCTCACCAATGGGTGTGAATCATCTATGTGAGAGTTTGAGTTTATTGGGGTTTTACGCCGTTTTCAACTACCAGGGTCATATCGCGGCGGCTGGAGCACCTGCCCATGGATTCCTGTTGTTTCTCAAACCAGTACTTCCACAACACCCTTTCCGAGCCTCCAGCTACTCGCCCACTTAGGTTAACGATTTCAAACCCATTGGTGGGTGACAATTTTGTCAGAAAGGGTATTAGCCGCGGCCGGGTATCGAACCCGGGACCTCTCGTATGAGGGTCAGATGCGCTACCAACTGCGCTAAGGCCGCGGCCCATCTATGTGAGAGAGGCTCAGTTTAGATATTGTAGTGGTACTGGTGAGAGAAATACCAGAATCCACGGTAGGTGCTCCAGCCGCCGCGATATGACCATCACAGTTGAAAACAACATTAAACCCCAATAAATAAATCAATTAAACCTAACAAATAGTGTGGGTTTTAAGTTAAACAAGCATTCTGAAGTATTGCATAGCAATGCAAAGTCCCTTGCTGGCTGTATGTGAGCCAATATTTCATTTCGTGGAAATCGCTGTCCTGGCTCATTTTCTCAGAAATTGCTTTTCATAAACATGTCATTTAGGTACATCGTGTAACGACCATCACTACCAACAATAGAGACAGTTTATTTGGCCTGGCAGATGGAACGTTTCTGAAAATATTGCACTTTTGTACCGGAAAATGACCATTTTCTCTTGTCGCTAGGACAGAATTATCAATTTTCACCATGATAATCGCTATAAAATAATCGGTACAGATCGGATTTTTCTTCATTTCATTAATGTTTTATATCTCACATTATTAATAGTGTCAGCCCTTTTTGGGAAAATATAAATACGACGAAGATTTTTGGTCATATATGTCTGTCCCTGGATTCTTTATACGAAATGTCCTCGCAATAACTTACATGTGCGTAATCAAGGTCTTTTTGGTTAGATTTTCTTTAAATACAACCCAAATGGAGGTGGAAACACTCATTAAAGCCACGATGTTTAAATGAAGACAAAGCAATACTTGGTCTCGAAGTTGAGAGGCAAATTAGGTAGGCCGTTGGCTGCGTAGACTTCATATTTCGTTTTCTATGTAACGCGATCAACCATACTATATTGCTCAGATCTTAAAATCGTACAGCTTTACTTATTCAGATATAGAATCATGTCGTTTACAACATGCAACACGTTTTCTCCCTAGTTATTCTTGTGTGTAATTTGGAGCGAATGGTCGCGGAATTCCTCGCAGTAACTGTCCTCGCAATAACGACAGTTTTGTTACTGGGAGTACGAAAATCGTTACTGCAAAGACATAATAAGTTTTCTTATGTAAATTAATATAGTCTCTTTGCCAAAGAGACAAAGGTCTTGATGAATAATTGGTCTAAACTATAATAGGAAAGCGAACTATTTCCGCTGAAAAACATATAATTACTTTTGCCAAACATGTGCACCGATCAGTTGTTACAGAGCGGACTTTGAATCGTTATTGCAAGGACTCCTTACACATTTATGGATTCTTGGTACCAAAAATTAATAAATTTCATCTCTATTCTAATGGAGATATTTGCCAACCATCTTTGAATGTTGTATGAAGAATATAATTCTAGATTTATTGACAAGATTAATTCTAAACGATCATTCTTAAATGATCTTTCGTCAATATATCGGAGAGACATTATACACTATTTCTTTTAAGGTATGAATCTGTATATCTTTTTTCAATGGGTTTTGAAGATGTTACATGTACTTAGTCATTTTTTTTAAAGTGGTCATGGTAAAGGAGTTCCTGGTGCTATAGGGGTGCCGTGAAAAGACAAGTAGATTTTTTTTTAAACTTTCAATGCGATTTACATGTATTGACTCGAATCGTGCATGTAATCTTGCAATCACAACACTTCATCCCGAAAAAAGATGTAATGTTTTTGTCAAATATTATCTTATCTAGGTAAACAAGAAGTTAAGAATAAAACATTTTCAAATTACTTTATTTCTTTTTGTTTTGTTTTTTGGACAATCAGTTTTAGGACACTCAATGTCTTTCAACCGTGTATCTAAATTTTTATGTGAGCTATATTCCAGCTATCTTCCAAAAAAAGAATTAACAACAAAAATAAAACATCTGCGTATATTGCTAAAAGGATCGAACTCAATCAGTATGCCAAGACTGTACAGTCAGACTTTATGGTCGAGAATGTTCCCACCTAAACGATTTACTATACCTTGAATATTTTTTGCTAGAATGTACAATGTGATATTTCATGGTTTGACGAGAATGTTTAAGACATTCCATATTTTTTTATTATTTTTTTTTTCGTCATATTTATTATTGCTTAACTTTCTTCACGTCTTCTCATTTCTTTCACAAAAAAGACGTGGTTCTTACTTCCTAATTTACAAACACTAAGGTAAGAGAAGTAAATGCTGATTACCAGCTCTGACTCGGTTTACTTTGATATCCATTCATCTGTATTGTACACACAAGTTGGATTTTCATAAACTTCATTTTTGTAGTCTCCAACAGCTTTCAAGTTGTATAATTTGTATGCTAGGTATCCACTGCCGATCAAATCAACTCGACCAAGCCGAATCAAGCGATCGAGTACAGATCGAACTCGATCGCCATTTGTGATGGGGAATAGTCGTGGTAATCAAGCTTTATCCGCACCACTTAGTCATCTTTCTCTATTTGTTTAAATATCAAAATACATTTGTGTAAGATTGGGGGAAAAGTTGATCGAAATGTGATCGTGTATTGATCGGATAGGCGATCGACCAGGTCAGGAATCAATCAAATCTGGAGATCGAGTGTGATCGGATTAACATCTTTATATCGATCACATGGGCTTTTACTCAAGTGGCTCCCAACCACATCTCGATCAACTCGATATGTGCTTTATCTGTTCACTCGATCAAATAGACGGTAGAGGTCGGGTTGATCGAGTAGAGATCGAGAAAAAATCATTAAGTCGGGAATAATGGGCGAATTTGAGCAGTCAAGGTGATCGATTTGACTTGATCAGCAGTTGTAACATAGCATATAATTTAACTTTTTTGAAAGGGTTTAACAAAGTGACTTTTACTTTTAAATGTATTTTATATTTTTTACACTTGCATTGATTTTAAGAGTTAATGACCATATATAGGTCAATATAATGTAAGAAATGGAAAAAAATATTTAAATATAAGTCCTCGCAGTAATGGTAAATGTCATTCCAATAACAAAGACTTTTCTTTATTACAAACTGCATCATGGCTCAATAAAAATTATGTGTTTTGATGGTAAAATTGGTATGTTTTTGAACCTAATTATTTGAAGTTTGAATGAAATAGTGAAATTAAATAATTTCTGTTTATTTCATAAATTAGCGAATATTGTCCTTGCAATAACTAATGTGTCCTCGATGTAACGATGCACTTTCAGCAAATTATTTCACAAAAAAGGTGTTTCGCTAACTTTATTGTGCCTGAAATACAAAGAGAATAACATTTTCTAGAGTCTAAAGTACATGTACATATATTTTTTCTTAGATAGAAGCTTTATTACATTTGAAACAGACAAAATTTTCTATTGAATTATGAAAATACAATACTACATTGAAAATACGCCAAGCAAATCATTTTTGGAAATCGACTTGAACATAAGTCCTTCAGTCTGGCTTATTTTTCTTTAAAAAACATACTTTGAAATAATCTAAAACTTGCAAATCGAATTTCTGAAAGAAAATGTGGTTGTTACAGCGAGGACATTTTATAGAGACAATGGATTTATGAAAGACGATCTCGAGTATTTCCATGTGCATCGGAATGTTCCTGTTAACGTTACTCATTACTATAAATGTGGTACTTTCATCCTGAACCAAAAATTCACAGAATAAATTGGAAGTAAAAAATGAACCCTTTTCCCTCAGATTTCCACGAAAATAAATATTGGCTCATGTATGTATATCCCTACAGATGTATCAACACCTGCAAGGGTTTAGAAAAATGGTACGGAAAACTATTTTCCCAGTAATTTTCTGAGAACAGCATCCGTATCTTCGTCAAAAATCAATGAACCTGGACGAAATCTAAATTTGTTCTGTAACATACATTTGTAGATGGATATTTGTATGCAAAAAAAAAAATAACATAAATAGCTACAAGCGTTTAAAGAAACAAAGTCCGGAAAACGAATTTCCCAGTAATTTTCAAAGTCCAGCATCGATATCCTCATGAAATATCAATGGACCGGAACGAAACTCAAACTTGTTCTGTTCCCCATTAATGCAACTCATAAATGCGCATTAATATGTCACAAATTAGTTCAATATCTGCAAGCATGTAGGAAAAAATCTGGAAAACTGTAATTTCCCAAAAATCAACGCAATACATGCCAGCGCTACGAAAAAAAAAAGTCCGGGCAAATTCACCGGCCAGACAGACAGACTGACGGAGAGAGTGCAAACCTAAAGTCCCCTTTCGCCGGTAGGAGACTAATAGGGAAGGATTTTAAGGATTCATGTAAACCGTGACGTAATTTCGGACAAACAATAGTATATCGTGAGCGTTGTTATAAAATCTCGCAATTGCGGCTTGAATCAAGCCGCAGTTACGAGCTTTTATAACAACACCGACGGTCTATCAGAACATAACGGCAAATCCAGTCTATTAGCATAAAATTCATTGCCATTAAAGCGACTGCCTTTAGTTAGATTTTATGGTACAATGACATGATAGTCATGGCAACGAAAATGTACATGTATGCATATCATAATGTAGACTGCACGAGATTCCGCTGCAATATCAACTATTCGTAAAACAACTCTTCACAATTTTGCATCGATAAGACGGCTCTTTTTCGCTTTGTTTCGTAATGCGACAAAGTGATAATCGTAATAGCAATGAAAGTTTGCTAGAGATAGACTGGGTTTACCGTTATGTTTTGATAACCATCGGTGTTGTTATAAAATCGCGTAACTACGACTTGAATCAAGTCATAATTACGAGCTTTTATAACAACACACACGAAATACTCTTTGTTTGTCCGAAATCACGTCACGGTTAACTGTATAAAATCATTACCTACTTATCTACTTCCAAACCAATTGTTTTGCTTCTATTACGAATTTCATTTGACCTGACACTGACCTTTAATCAAAATGTGTTCATATTTCGCAAATAGCGTATTGTCCACCCAAATTAACCAGGGACAACTTAATTTTCGTGCGCTAAGTCCGTTAGTTGAGCGTCTTAACAAAACATTGCCGAAGTAGGGTCATTACATATGCAGATGTCCCGGGTTAATCTTGCTGGACAATAACATTCTTCAAAAAGACGTGTATCATAGTATATAATTCTGTTTTTATTCTGGAGACAGGGCGGAGACAGTTAATTTTTCAAAAATCCAACGCGTCCAGCTCATTCCTGGCATTTTCCCACCTTCTCTGCTTCAAACCGAATTCAAATTGGTCAAGTATTAAAAAGATATTGAAGATTATCGGAAATTCTGAGTCACGTGATTATACACCGTGGAAGAGATACTTGGTAAACTGTTAGTGTTAGCTACGCCTCACGAGAGTGCCTGTCCCGAAAGCTGTGCCGAACATTACCCAGTACATTTGAGCCGCGATCTGGTAAAAGGTCCCTTATATAGCATTTGAGGCAGCCATGGTTCATGACCATCCTGTGCCTAAATGCAGCCTGACTGAGATCCATGCTGACCTCTTGCTGTTACAACTAGTCATAAAGAAGCCGTTGGAGAACAACATGGTTCATGCTCAGACTGCGATACATACGCAGGCTGATCTTGAACCATGTTGGACTCATAAGCCTTAAGGGACCCCTTTCCAGAACCTGGCTCATTTAATTCCTCAAAGATACTTCGTTCGCTGTCAGGATTGAAATAACAAACAAAAGCTACTCTGAATTCATTTTGGTTTATTAATCTAATTCCATCAAAATTGAAAGGTAGAAACTGTTTAAAGTACTCAGCGGATCAAAATTTGATCATGTTGGTTACAGTACTTTAAAGTGAGAGGGGTCAAATTGATTAATAACGAGTGTGTCGGCCTAAAGCTTGGGTTGAAGAAAAAATACCTCGCAATCCAAACGTATGGGATGCTGTTCCTCTCTTGAATAACATCAATAATACGAAGTTGTGGCAACGTTTGAGGTGGTGGGGTACGTGAGTAGACGCACTTAATTTTTTTTTCGAGAAACTGGGTCCAGGACCGAAGCCCATTATCGTTTTGTGAATCTCAAATGCGCCATAGCTCATCGCAAGCGAGTAATCCGATGTCTTGCGGTCAACCTTGCCCGTGGTATGATAGTCTAGCCTTTAAGTTGGTAGCTTGACAGTACTTGGGTGTATAGCGCGAATGAAAAGAAATGCATGATATTCAAATCGGGGTAAAGAGGTATTTTGTCAAAGAATTTAGGGTAGAATAATAAATGGAAATGTTGAGTACATGTGACGTCCAATTGTTTCCCTATCTATTTTGGATAGCGGGAGGAGCCGATTTAGAAGGTGGGCAACTCTTATATGGATACATGTACCATGTCTGTGGGTTGCGACTCGAGATTGGCCACTTCTAGATCGGTGGTCTTTCACATCGTCAGTCCGTTGTAGGTATCTTGACATTGTGGAATTATGGAACCCTACACGTCGTGCAATATCCGAATTCGAAAGACGCAGAAAATGCATCCCAACAGCTTGGTTTCTCACACATTCAGGGAGATCAGGCGTACCGATAGACCCGCGTTTTCTCTTTTGTGTTTTTTATCATTATGCATTTTGCTTTCGATTGAATCTTATCACTTATTTCTGTTGGTTTGAAAAAACGTTTCTTTCCTTCCGACCTTTTGGTTTCGTAACACCTATCAAAAACTTGATGTTTCAAATAGTTAAAAGTTTCCACTTCCCTTTAAAGCTCTTCGTATGTCTTTGTAATCACCTTTGGCAACTAGCGATAATTTTTCCGAGTAATTTCGAGACAGACGATTTTTTTGTCTCGTGTTTTAATTTTTTGTTCATGTTCTCTGCATTGTTGTTGGTCCAAAGTTTTGAAATCTTCTTTCCCTTTTGGCGTTCATATACGAACTTTCTCAATTTATGAACAAGATATCGATCGTAATATGCAAGGAAATATTGAAATAGAAAGAATAGAGAAAAAATCTTCACGCTATCGTCTTTTTACTAAACACAAGACCGTCTTCGCCGATAATGCTGCAAATGGTACTTCTTCGCGTATGCTCGTCAACCCGTTTTTTTTTAAATGATGTCTCACGTTGTCTTACAGAGAGGAAAACCAGACTCCGGGAAACTTACAGAACATTGAGCAATTGTGCATAGTCTTCTCATAATCGTTTCCAAATGTAAAGTCACAAGATCCAAGTTATTTATAAACAAAATTGAAAACAAGCTAACATGCCGACTGCTCTCTTTGTGCCATTGTACACACGCACACGTTCGGATCCTAACAAGACAGGAAAATAATTGGTATTTCTGCTTATTACTGCACAATTTTATATGACATAGCTGTAACAACAACAACAAAAAATAATGAACTAAATAAATGAAAATTAAAAATAAATCGGCGGCCCACATTGAACATTCTGCTTTAACCAATATTACTGGCTTGGGACCCTGAACATTTTTTTTCGCATGTCGTTTATTTTTGATTGATGATAGAGTATTACTATTGGTTCAATACCCTTTTTCAAAATGATCTTTTGTACAAAATCGTTCGTGTTGATTACCTGATCAGAGTTAATAAATCGCCAGCAATGTTTTGTTCTTCTTCTGTGGTTGGAATGTTGTTTATCCAAACAACAATTTCTTATTTTGTTCTCATAATTGAGTCGGTCTTGTGTCGGTCTTGCGGAAAGATGATGTTGTTGGTGATGATGATGTTGAAGAAGATTTATTTCGTTAACAATTTGCTTTGCAGATTAAGTTCGTACATTTTCAGTGTCGCTTCTAATTACGGAAGCGTCTGTTCTTTTATTTTTTTCTGGAGACTTAGCGTCGTCATGTGGTGGTCTGTCTTTTTTCGAAATGCGTCCAGTGTACTCCAAAATACATGTCATAATGAGACCCTGTAATCGGCCCGAGGCATGTGTCACTACACTCATTCAGATCTACGGTAACCATCGCCTTTCAATTTGTCGTAATATATGCGTAGTATCATACTAGTATTAGATCATCGTCCGACTGAGGATGTAATGTGAACAAATTTAAATTTTTCGCCCTTTAATTTCTTATAAAAAATAGCCCATTTTTTGCGAGCCGGGACATTATGTCCGGGGATGAAATGTCATATTCCTAGTGTCAGAGTCAGCGTGGATCTTATCGAAAAAGAATGTTGAATTGTCATTTTTTCATGTATTTTTCCAAGTTAGCATGTAACCCATCCCCCCCCCCCCCCCGAAATTTAATTAAGTAAAACAATTAAGCAAGTGAAATATAAAGTAAGATTATGACAACACTTGTTCAAATACTTAAGGTCAGAGGTCAAGGTCAGAAGGGGTTAGAAATAAAATGTCGACTAGACTCGCCTATGGCACCGAAAGGGTACTGACCTTTATACCATGCACTGTTAGAGAGCTCTACAGTCTTAAAATTTCACACATAAATACTCCCCGCGAAGAACTTTCCTTTTAGTAGCCCATGGCTAAGCACAGTTGGTAGCACATCTGCATCTCAATCGAGAGGTTCCTGGTCCAATTCCTCTATCAACTATAAAGTTGTCTGTGTCATGAAGCCATGACTTTAGCTCGTCAACTTTACTTAATATAGCCTCTGTTATTTTGGTATCATTATCATTGCCATAAAATGGACCAATAGTGTCCAGCACATAACCGTCAGGCAAAACAATGCTCATGAATTTGACCAAGTTTCGCTTCTTTTGACTTACTGTGACTTACTGTACCGAGACCAATCGTAAGCCTGTGGCGTCTGTGGTCCCGTCTGTTTGTGTTCTTCTTTCTTCATTATACCCCCACAACGAAGTTAGGGGGGGGGGGGGTATACTGGAATTAGGTTGTCCTTCGTTCGTCCGTCCGTCCGTGGACGTAATTTTGTGTCAACTTCTTCTCCAACAGTTTTTGACCTATTTTGCTGAAATTTTATCAGGTTGTTTCCTATCATATGAAGTTGCGCACCTATAATTTTCATCTTGGTCCAGTCATCAGTTACAGGGTTATGCCACTTTGAACCTTTAAATGGGGGGGGGGGGGGGGGTTTTGAGGAGTAGTCAAAATTTGAAATTGCAAAACTCAGTACCTGTAAGTCAAGAACCGGTTGACCTATGATCACGAAACTTTACAAACTTGTTGCCCATGACCCAAGGAGGTGCCCTATTGTTTTTGGGTCACCAAGGTCAAAAGTCAAGGTCACAATCAGACTTTGTTTGTAATCCGTTTCCGTGCTCTAAGTCAAGAACTGGTTGACCTAGGATCATGAAACTTTACACACTTGTTGCCGATGACCCAAGGAGGTGCCCTATTGTTTTTGGGTCACCAAGGTCAAAGGTCAAGGTCACAATGGGACTTTGTTTATAATCTGTTTCTGTGCTCTAAGTCAAGAACCGGTTGAACTAGGATCACGAAACTTTACACAGTTGTTGCCCATGACCAAAGGATGTGCCCTATTGCTGTTGGGTCAGGAAGGTTAAAGGTCAATGTCACAATTTGACTTTGTTTAAAATCTGTTTCCGTGCTCCAACTAAAGAATCTTTTGACATATAGCACTTTTTCAGTGACAAGGCGCTAGTTGGGGTATTTGTCCGCTTTGTGACAGTTCTAGTTATTATAGCATTCTGGCATGAACTTTACGGGGTGGTTGCGCCAGTGTTTGTCGAGTCTACTCTTGAAGGCGTTGATACTTTGAGACTTTACTACATCATCTGGTAATTCGTTCCAGGTGTTCAATATTCTAATTACTAAATGATTGTTTCCTTAGTTCTGTTCGCGCGAATTTTTGTACAGGTATAAGTCGTTTTCTCTTGTTTTTGTATTGTAGTTTCTCTGAAGAAGGTCAGGTTTGGAACATTTGTCATAATTATTGAGTATTTTTGGATCATATCTGCTCGGATCCTTCTGTATTCTAAAGTTGGGAGTCCTATTTTTTTAAACGTTCGTTGTATTTTAGTTTTTTTAGACATGGTACTAGTTTTGTAGCTCTTCTTTGTAGCCTACGTTTTCGATGACGGTTACCTTATCGCCATAGAAAGTCTGGTGAAAGTTGTTTTATGATTTATTGCTTCTGTTCGAGTAATATGATTGGCACCGAGGTATTTAAGAACACAAGTTTTACTTAACCCTTTCCCAAAGGTCAAAATTTTAGGACTGTCCAATTTGAAAGCTGCTGCAGACGACAAAATAGATGTCTGTAAAGATAGAATTTATGTATAATATGGCAGTTTCTTCTTTTGTCTCAATGCTTTCTCAAGCCTTTTCTATAAAGGGCGTCAAAACCAGGTCTTCTTTGGGAAAGTGTTAAAGCTTCAAGGACAGAATGAAAGGTTCTAGAAACTATTGTCTTTGGGACACCACAAAGTGTGCTTATCTGTGACCATGAAATATTGGTTTTAACTTTTAAAGTTTAATCCAAAACAAAACAAGTACATTCATAGTCAATGTTGAATGAAAATCAGGCAAGCTTGTGACACAGATGTCATAAATCTCTCTCTCTCTTTTTTTCATTTCGTCAATGTTCCAGCCAGTCACAGCCTTACAATCTTTATCATTAAGCCGTGAAAAATCAAGTCTTGACCGTCCATCATGTTCTGGAACAGAATGAGACACTAGAAGAAGATCATTGGTGATCTGATTTGCTCAGTCTGAAAGATGTTCATTTAGTGGGGAACGATCTGTAAGATCAATATTGACATCAGGATGAAGTTCATCACCCATTAAATGTTCCGAACAAATCCTTGATTCGTTTGGGCACCAAAATTTGTGAAAAAATTATAAGCTGTTGCTTTGCTAATTTTTGAAGAAGTACAAGACCAAGACCAGCATCCTTATAATTCAAGCAGGATCCGTAAAATAAATCACCCACACGCAATAATGGTAAACGATTTACAGCTAACACTGAATAAAATTGTAAGTTAAGGAAAATTCGGCATTTTTGGCCATCTTTGGGGGGCTAAGCCCCCTAGTCCCCCTGTTCCTATGGGCCTGAATGGTAAACGATTTACGGCTGACACTGAAGAAAATTGTAAGTTACTTTTATTATTGTCAATACCAACATTGCTATGAACAGTATCATGATCATCAGCGGTCTCAACGTTTTCTACGTATTCAAAATTAGTAACATCAACAATAGGATCTCGTTCAGTACTATCATTGCTTGCTTCATTCCAGGCAGGGGCATAGCTAGCTGAAAATAAAGTGTACGCAGAACGCATGCCTAATGTATCAGGGGAGGGTAATGATAGCGGGATCCATACTGCTGGGGTGGGTCTTTCGGGCATCTCCCAGAATATTTTTGAAAATTTAATGTAGATGCTTATGAAATACATACCAAGTGCCCACCTGGAGCCACGAATGACCATGGTCATTCGTGGCCCCTGGTGGGTATTTGGTATGTATCTAATGGCGAATCATGAATTTTTTGCGATGTGTACGCAATTGCTTTTTTGCGTACAGGTTGCTACGCCTATGACAGGTTTCATGATAATGGTGAGTAATGGACGTATTTTCATTTTTAGCGAGCCGGGTCTTTATGTCCGGGGAGCTAATGTCACAGCCCTAGTGTCGGCGTCGGCGTCGCGTCCCGTCGCGTCTTCACTTGAAAACCTTTAACCTGGTCTATATCTCAGGCACTATTAGAGATACAGCCTTGATATTTCATACATAGATAACTCTCGACAAGACCTTTCATTTGGGACCATTACCCCTGACCTTGACCTTGGAGTTTGACCTACTTTTTAAAACATCTGCTGTTTTTGTGACAAGCTCCCGTATAGGCGAGCTATGTTGTCCGCGGACAACTCTTGTTTTCGTTCGTATTTCTTCTAACACTTATTGCTTTGCTAAGGTCAGACAAACTAACCTCCTCTGTTTGTAATGGTTCAAACAACCATCTGTAATGTGGCAACAAAATGTTCCTATCAGACCTCGAAGAAAACTTAGTATTATCCTTTAATCTTGTTAAACAGTCTGGCTCTAAGCACCTATCTACCATGATGAGGGTACTTAAAGTTAATAACCAAGTAATAGATGTGAAATGCATTCAATGATATATATGCTATTAAGTGATACAAATGGTGTAAATATGTACAAAAAAACTTATTTCGTTGATATGTATAAAGTTTTTACAATAAAGCAAGTGACTGAAGTCAATGATTATATCTACACTTTGAACTGTCTGTCTTTTATTGCAAAAGCAATGATCTTGGCTTACTTGTAACCCAAGGAAATACCTAGCAGGACATAGCACTTGAGTACTTTGCATTATGGTAAAGTTTCTCATGTTCGCGGATTAACCGCTTGATGGAAGTATCAATCCAAGGTGAACTGTACTTAGTTTTGGACATTTTGTGTGGAATGAATTTGTTGATGACAAAAGTGAGCTCATCTTTAAATTCTGTCCAATTGTTGACTGTTTTGTCACCAGAATAAGAGAAAAAGGTTTTGCCAAATTCTGTGAGACGCCTTTTAAGACCTTCCATGTTGGCTCTAGTGTACAGCAGAAATTTCCTTGGAGCCTGGTGGATACGTTTGGTCTTTGTGTAATATTCCACAAAAACAATGTCGTGGTCTGATTTGCCTATGGGAGGCATGCCCTTGACTCGAGTCACTGGACTTGGGTTGTTCGTTAGGAGTAAATCAAGAGTCTTATCCTGTCTGGTAGGGATGTTCACAATTTGTGATAGGCAATGTCGTTGAACAATGTCAACTAATTGTCTCTGTGTATTGACCCTAGGAACTCCAGGGGATACATCCATAGAGTCCAACTGAATATCACTGCAGTTGAAGCTTTCTCCAATTAAGATGAAAGCACTTTTCTGAGACATGATACTTTCAAAAGAAGTGTCAAATTGCTCATGATATTCTCGATTTGTCTGGTCTGTGGGCCTATAGAAAGAGCAGACGTAGAGAGTTCTACAACCAACGATTTCCAGCTTACACCAGACTATTTCGCAATTGGTGTGAAGTTCTGGGACAGCAGAGCATACAAATTCCTTCTTGTGAGCAATAAATACACCCCCATGAGCATCTCTAACCCTGTCCCCCCGGAAAACATCATAGTCATCCGGGAATATCTCGGAGTTATTCACATCCGAAGAATGCCATGACTCACAACCAAAGATGATGTCTGGCTTAGAAGAATCATTTATGGATAAGAGTCGGGTTTTTTTTATTCTTTATAGATTGACAATTCATGGTTAGAATTCTTAGAGGATGGTTAACCCTTTCCCAAACAAGACCTGGTTTTTACGTCCCTAATAGAAAAGGCTTTGGAAAACATTAAAACAAAAGAAGAAACTGCTGATAACCAGCAGTTTCTCCTTTTGTCTCAATATTTTCTATGTCATATTTACACGAATCCTATTTTTAATAACTTCAATTTTGTCATCTGTGGCAGGTTTTGAAGTGGACCACTCTTAAATTTTGCCGTTTGGGAAAGGGTAAACATTTTTGGATTTACTTTTTTTCATGTAGTTCATGTAGATTCGAGGCCTTCATGCAAATTGCATAAGGCATAAGCTGCTTTAGCTTCTACGGCCCTTTTCTCTATGTTTTCCCAGACGTTTTGTTTTTCCAGTTCCTCATATCGCTTGTCGTTTGTCTTGTTTGGCATTAGTGTAACTACACTAATAATTGTTATTTCTCAGCTTTCAAGCTGAGCTTTATTTTTGTCAAAAATTAATTGACAATCATTATAAAAACAACACTGCATATTTACATGTTTGTTTAAAAGGTAAAAGACATGATATTATTTACAAAAACGCCCTAACTGCTGGATGTACAAGGTAGAGTGTTGCAACTGACTAATATTATTAGTTACATGTAACAATCTGCTTCGAACTTATTTTTTGGATGCCATTGTTTGTTAAGCCTATTTTTAAAGTAATTTACAGATGGAGCAGTTACTACATCATTTGGAAGCTTATTTCAGTTATTTATTACCCTTTTGATAAAGAGTATTTCTTTATTTCAGTCCTAAATCTTTTCTTGTATAATTTGAGGCTGTTACCCCTTGTGTTTGTCAAATTACTAAAAGTAAATAGTTGTTTTGACGTCTTATCGATACCAGTTGTTAGTTCCCAGCTAGCAATCTATATGGGTCCCAAATGCGTCCCATATGGGCACACTTATGGGTCCCATAAGGGCAACCCATATGGGACCCATAAAGGATGTGCAACCGGGGGCCATATAGGTCCTATCTGGGCAGCCCATTTACATGCAATATGGGTCCCAGATGGGCAGACCCATATAGACAGCCCTGATCAAACCCATTTCTATTGGCTTTCATTTAATGTTGATCGAAGTTCAATACCTTTCAGAGCTTCACGCTCAGAGAGGGTTCACTATTCCCCGTCATTGAGGATTAAGGTCTCGTCAGGTTTGTCTGACGACCTTGACACCACTTCTTGGGGTTTGATTCCTAGAAATTTGGTCTTAAAAGGTATAATATTTTCGATGCTTTCTATAACTATCTATACGTTTTTGATATATTTATATTTCTATAGATTCATTTCTATCATTTTCTGAAAATATCTACACAAAAATGATTTGTTTTAACAGAATCATATAGGATCATCAAGCCAAATGCTTTCTTTACGTAAACGCTTTGTGAAAATATGATTTATTTTCAAGATTTAAAATTATTTCCCTTTAATATACATAAAACTACATGTAACACACTAATTGATGAGATTATTTTAGTAATTTGAACAGTCTAAATACAGTTTAAACACCGTCAAAACGACAAAATATTCGGATGATCCAATATGAAGGACATGGTTAAAATCCATATTGACAAAGAATGTACTTCTGTACAATATAGCGCAGAAAAAACTTAGGCAATAGAAGAAAATGCCGATTATCAACTTTTGCTTATAGCTCTAGGCCTATGTTTTGTGCAATTTACCTTTCTATTAGAGAAGTCAAAACCAGGTTTTGTTCGAGAAAGGATTAGATATGTCTTATTGATGTTGCCTTACTTGTCTTACTGACTCTAATGTTGTTGTTTTTCAATTTGTATTGAATTGATGGTCATAGGCCTAAATTTTGATGGCTATAAATAAGATCGTCATTCAAATTGAAAGCTTATAATTCTATAGGCTACATGATTCAGATTATGGATATTTTAGGTATGCTCATGTATACATAATTATTCTGTTGTACATGAATGGGCGCAAGTCAATTATTGTAACTGGGACCCCTATAGTCCAAACAACATGGGCTTTCCTACATAGGTCCTATATGGGCATACACATATGGGCTTACCCATACACAGCCCATATGCTTGAAATATGGGACCCATTTGGGTCCCTTAATTATGATCAAACCCACATGGGCTTGCCTACATAGGTCCTATATGGGTCCAATATGGGCCTACCCATATGGGCTTACCCATACACAGCCCATATGGGACCCATATAAGCATGTTTGCTGGGTTTGTAGGTTTCTATTAAATCAGCTCTGTCCCTCCTGTATTCTAGTGTTGGCAACCCCAGTTTTTTAACCTTTCAGTATAGCTCAAATGTTTTATAGACTTTACTTGTCTGGTGGCTCTCCTCTGGACATTTTCTACAGAGATTTTATCTTTTTTAAGCGTTGGTGACCATATTACTGAAGCATATTCTACATGAGGTCGGTCCATTGACTTGTACAAATTCAAAAACATTTCTGGATTCATGAACGTAAAGGATTTGCTAATAATGCCTAGATTTCTATTTGCTAAATTTATTTTGCTACTTATATGTTGTTGGAAGTTGAGATTTTTATCAAAAATAACACCTCTAGAGATCTTTCTCATCTTCTACTTTCTGTTTTTTTGTTACTGTACCATCTTTGTCCTTTACATAATAGTCATCTGCTTCGTTGGTACCAATATGTAGTGCTTTGCATTTTTGTGGATTGAAAACCATCTCCCACTTGTTGCACCAATTACACGCTTTGAAAATGTTGTCCTGGAGGTTGTTACCTTCAAAATTGTTTTTAATTTCTGTGTAGATCTTTGTATCATCTGCGAAAAGTTTGAGGGGACAATCTATTTCTTCTAGCAAGTCATTTATAAAGATTAGAAAAAGGATGGGTCCGAGGACACTTCCCTGAGGCACTCGGCTCGTAACGTCTCCCCATGTTGAGAATTCACCATTGGTGCCATCCTTTGTTTTCTGTTGCTAAGGAAGGCTTTAATCCAGTAATAAGTGTTATTCCTTATTCCCAAGTGCCATAACTTGGTGAGTAGTCTTTGGTGGGGGACCTTGTCTTTGAGACTATAAACCACCTATATGGACCTAGTTCGTAAATTTGAGACTGTAAACCACCTATATGACCTTGTCAAATGCTGCTTTCAAGTCTAGATAGATTATGTCGATGTCGTTCTTGTTTTCAATTGATGTAGTCCAGTCCTCCAAACATTCTAACAGTTGCGTGATGCAGGATCTACCTTTTCTGAACCCATGCTGGTCTGTATTAATAAGATTGTTGCTTTCAAGATGATTGACAATTTGGTTTCTCATGATCTTCTCTAATAGACGACAGCAAATGGAAGTTACACTTATTGTTCGATAGTTTTCTGATTTTTGCTTTGGCCCTTTCTTGTGGATCGGTCTGACGTTTGCCATTTTCCATTGGTCTGGTAATTTACCTTCCTGCAGAGACTTGTTATAGATAGTTAGAAGAGGTTCCAGTAGTGTAGTTTTACAATGCAGTAAAAATGTCGGATGTATACCATCTGGCCCTTGCGATTTAGTTGGGTTTATTTCATTAACAGCTTTTAGTAGGTCTTCTTTGGTAACTGTAATATAATCCATAACTATGTCACAGGTGTTTTTAGGTTTTGGGATAGGGTAAGTTTCTTGTGTAAATATAGAAATAAACTGCTTGTTGAATTCATCTGCTATCTTTTTGTTGTCTGTACAGATTTCCCCCTGGATTTCTAAGGCTTTTACACCGGATATGACTTTTGCTTGATTTTTCTGGCTATTGATTTTTCGTACTCATATTTGTTCTGATGCAGCAGCTTGGTAACCTTATTCCTAGAACTCTTGTAGTCTTCATAAGTTTTCAGGTTCTTACAATTTGTGTACCTGCAGTGGCGGATCCAGAGGGGGTTCGGGGTGTTCAAACGAACCCCCTCTGAAGCCAGATTATTTCAATTTCATGCAGAAATTCAGTCAATATTGTGTAAGACTAGGAAAACGAACCCCACTTTTTGCATATTCGAACCCCCCTCACAGAAATCCCGGATCCGCCGCTGACCTGTGCCATTTTTTCTCTTATCTTTTTATGGCGGACATGGTTTTCTTATCGATGCTGAGGCTCTGGTTACCTGGAGACTTCTTAAACTTTGGAATGGTTTGTTCTATAATGTAATATAATGTTCTATAATGTTTGATTTGGTCTGCTATCCCTTTGAGTTTTTCAAGGTCATATTTACATATTTTCTTAGTATTTGGGTTGCTTTATTACTGGCATTTTTATAACTACTATATGTGTGAATGTTAGGACAGTTACTTTACTTTGTCCATTTCTTTCTTTTGGTTTGTAGTGCTTGAATTTTATCATGGGTGATGTTAAGGTCCGTTCAATGCCATATGTTTTACAAACATCTTTTGTTTAGTACGAGTTGACTTCGGTACGAGTTATCTTGTTACTACTCTGAATCGCGTTTTTGTCTGTTGCTGTTATTGTTTGTTTGTTTTCATGTTTTGTATTAATTAACGGACCGGTCGATCGTTTTCGACTTGTCTGAGGCTTCTAGTCTAGCACAGCGGTATTCCGGAAGTGTTTCGCATAACTTTTGGTTCGTACTGTATATTTCACGGACGAGTGATTCTGATACATCATCTGCCGACAAGATAACAAAATTATCACGCTAAAAATGTTCTTTTCATGATGATTGGATTAATACCCGACCCTTAAAGTTAATCTGAAGGTAATAAACCATGCCCAGACCATCCAGATTTCATTTAGACTAGAAAATATGAAAATGATCCGACCAAATCGGGTCTATTTTGTTTCTCCATGTTTGCGAAACGAGAGGCGAGGTCACGAACCGCCATACTTTTTAAGTGTTTTCCTCTTCCTTGACCATTTTACTTTCTAAATGGATAATGAAAATTGACACAATCACTTAACCAAACTGTTCAGCAACGTCATTCCATGGGTGCGTCCGAGAGACGCTTTGAATGTGTGGAACCCACCCATCGCCTATTGTGACTGGTAGGTGGAGTGTCAAATTCAAAATTTTGAAAACCGGCTGTTGACAATCATGCATTTATAGCAAACACCTACATTTTGACAGATATAGGGTTAGCTAGGGTTTTCCCAAATCTTCCTTGGTAGCCATATGGACCCAGAAAACTGGGTTTCTTGGTGTTATGACCCCATTTTTGAATGTTGATACATTGTAATGTTCAATGGTGATTTTAATGCTGAAGTTGTCAAACTTCCATGCTTTAAACAATTATTTGGCTTTCTCAGTTTCTGTACCTTTCAAGTTTTCTTGTTTACGTCATGAAAACTTTAATGTACTGGTACCGTCCTCGGCCCTCTCCTATTCCTTTTTTACATAAACGACCTACCGAACAGTCAGATCTACCACATGCCTCTTTGCTGATGACTGCTTGCTATACAGGATTATCAATTCAGAAAATGAAACAAAGGCACTCCAGGAAGAATTAGACAGCTTACAAGAATGGGAGAGGGATTGGCTGATGCAATTTAATCCGGACAAGTGTGAGACGATTCGCATAACAAACAAACACAAATTTATACAACACACATAACGTAAACTGCCCTATAGTCGTCAGTGTCCTAATGTCGTCACTATTTTTGTAATGTCTTTTTCTCACGTTTCTGTCATTTTAGAGATTAAAGAAAAACATCATTTGAAAGGAAAATATCTCTTGTTTTGTCCAGGTACTTTGTTCATTAACCCTTTTTGATAGTGAATGTATATATGCACGGTGATTCGGACCTGTGTATTTTGCACCAGGACACATAACGCGCGAAGACAATGGGCGTAAACACAGGCTCTTGCGCGAATGCATGTTGTACACATTTTACTACACAGATAACCAAAGGGATAATTCTAGCTTAAAAAAGATATATTTCAATACATATTTAAACCCCCTTTGTAGCTTGATATATCAATTTCTGCCCCCAAAACCAGATTAAAAGCCGATGACGACTTTAAGTCCACATGACGAGTATAGGGCATACAGCATTTTTTCAATCTGAAAAAGAAACTTTGAAAGCAGACGCTGATTTGAAAATGGTTGTAATCAGTGTTTAGAAATGTTTCTATAATACCATGGAGAGTAATGATGGAAAAGAAGAAAATGCAGATTGTCTGTATATTCTTCTTTTATTTCAATGCTTACAAAATGCCATTGGAAAACGATATCAAAACCATGTCTTGGTCATGAAAGAGTTACAATATCACCCATAGAAGAAAAAAGATGTCATTTGGGAAAAATCGCTGTACAAATATCGAAGGGGTGCCTACTTTGAGAGATCGGATTCAGTAGATCTATGCTACCCAGGGCTAGTAATTATGGTTGGGTAGCTTAAGTATTGAATAATGATACATAAAATTATGTTTTAAAATCATTTTAGATATCATTTAACGCTATTTTTATTGTTTTCTAAAGGGTGACGACTTAAGGACCTATCACTTGACGACTTTAGGTCCACGATGTCCAAATGTCGTCAGCTGGACCCCAGCCCTCTTTTTCCCTCAATATCTTGCATATTTTAGCATATAGAGTTACAATGTACATATGGAATCGTAGAAAAATGGTCTAGCTTTGATATGGTAAAAGCAGGGTACCGGTAGACTGACGACTTTAGGCGCAATTACAGTTTGAATAGCCAAACATGACGACTATAGGGCACTTTACGTTACTCCATCCACAACCAAGACTAACAGGAAACATCCCATGCTAAATACCTTAGAGTAACTATCAACAAACACCTAACATGGAATAAACGCATCGACAACATAACAAAGAAGGCAAATGCAACCACATCTTTTCTACTGAGAAACCTGTCACACTGTCCTAATGACATCAAGGGTACAACTTACAAGACTCTAGTAAGACCACAGCTCGAGTACGCTAGCACTATCTGGGACCTGCACACCAAGAACAACATTAACAAACTAGAAAAAGTTCAACACAGGGCAGCCCGATTTTGTAAAAACGACTACAGACAGACCAGCAGCGTAACATCTATATATATGCTGAATGATTTAAACTGGGAACCACTAGATACTCGTCGTCAAAATGCCTAGACTGTCATGATGTACAGGATTGTAAAAAGCCTCGTCGACATCAACTACACCGACATACTAATACCAGCATGCGCTCACACCAGAGGTCATGCAAGCCACTTTCTGTTACACTCCACTAGCGTCAACGCCTACAGATTCTCGTTTTTTCCATCTGGAATACGCCTCTGGAACAACCTACCTGACAATGTCATCGCATCCCCGTCCCTCGAGGTATTCAAGACCAGGATGGGTATGTCAAGCTTGTAACTCTTGAATAAGATGGTTTTAGCCTGATTTTAATTTTTGTTGTTCTCATCACGCATGTACATAGTCACCGTTGTTCGACAATGCTCCAGAGGAGCCCAGCACAGTATTTGGAAGAAGAATGTCATGTAAGCAAGTGGAGTTGTAATAATTTTATTGACAAATTTGAATTATTATTCTTTTAACATGCGACAGAGTGTGAGATTGCTATTGGGTCGAGCTCTCTGTCTGTGGTGGATCCAGGATTTCTGTTTGGAGGGTTTGAGCATACAAATTTAATAGACTGGCAGAATGTCCAAAAACCTCCAAATGGGTTTTTTACCCCCAAAATGAATCCTGTACCCCCATTTTTTGCAAGCAGCCTTCTTTGTCTCTAATAGAAGCCTGAAGGGGTACAAGCATGCTGTAAAAGTATGGTTTGTATCCCCAGATTTGAAAGTCAGTGGAAACCCTGGAGGGGTTCGTTTTCCTATTATTACACAATTTCTATATGAGAATGAAATAATCAGGCAACAGAAGCGGGTTTGTTTGAACCGGGCTGCCTCTGTTTGAGACCATCCAAATAATCAAATTGCTAAAGAGAGTCCAGTACCAAGCAGCCAGGATTGCCAAAAGTGATAACGCTTGTAGAGTTCAGGGATACAAACAAATGGTTCCCCGCTCGCCCGAGGCGACCAGATTTTATCTTGGGTGATAAATTCTACCAGTGGGTACAGTACAGCTTGTGTGTTATTTGCCTTAAACACTTGTCCACTGGGGTCACAACAACTTTTCGGGTGGAAAATCATGGTGATTTTCCGTCATGACCACCACATTTTTCAATTCACAATTTCCGCGCATCACTGTGATGGTGGTTGTTGGGTGGGAAATCAAGATGATCACCGCAATAGAGTTGAAATGCCAAGTATAGGCTAAGCTTGTCCATGCAAATCACCACGATTCGGGATGGTGGAGTGAAAAACCCCGGTGAATCCGCGGGTTTGGCTGGAAAAGCACGCTCACATTTTTCCACCCGTATCAACCCGAAATCGAATTGCAGTGATGCATGAAAATAGACAAAAACAGACTAGCTGTTCTGTAATCCATCTGGGAGAGTGGAGGAAAAATAACATGATGTTTAATGCATGGGAAGTCTGGATTGTTAGATTACAGTGCATATAGATGTTTGTGACGGTCAACCACTCGTGGAAGCTGTTGTCAAAGATATTTGGCAGCAAGAAGAGCAATGGAACAGGCTTGGGAAAACATTGAGGCAAAAGAAGAAAATGCTGATTATCGAAGAAAATTGATCAGTATTTTCTCCTTTTGCCTCAATATTTTCCCAGCTTTATTGTACTGTACGCACATTCTTTCTCCCTAAATATGATTCAGTTTTGTTGACTGTAGTAGCAACTTTCATATTGGATTTTCCAAAAATTTTGCTATTTGGAAAAGGATTAACCCTTTCCCAAACAAGACCTGGTTTTGACGTCCCTAATTTAAAAGGCTTGAGAAAACATTGAAACAAAAGAAGAAACTGCTGATAACCAGCAGTTTCTCCTTTTGTCTCAATATTTTCTATGCTGTATTTAACACAAATCCAATGGCTTTCAATCTTAATTTTGTTGTCTGCAGCATCTTTCAAATTGGAACACCCTGAAATTTTGTCGTTTGGGAAAGGGTTAAAGATATCTTTCATTTTGAATGTTCAAGCCTTTACCCAATCTCGTTTTGTAACTTTCATCATGTTTTTCTTTTTCATGTGGACAGACTTTCTCCTGTGTTGAGAGAGACGCAGCAGCAAGATGGGGAAGCTGTTGTCAAAAATATTTGGCAACAAGGAGATGCGAATCCTCATGCTAGGATTAGATGCAGCAGGAAAAACTAGTATCCTTTCTGTACAACAAATTAGAATTCATAATTGTACAAAAACTACATGTCGTCGGTGTAAATGCAAAACCTCATATGTCGATTGGTGCGATTTTCAAAGTACAAACTTGTGTGCCCAGTGTAGACGATTCTCGCAGGTTTTGAGATATTTTTACTAATCAGTATTATTGACACATAATTTGTGAACAATATGTCCTAATTTCAAGTAAGACATTTCAGTTTGGGAAAAGTTACTGCACATTTTTCCCTCCCCTTAAAAATTTTCCAAAAACGAGATACAAGGTTTTGCATTTACAACGACGATGTGTGTAATCGACTAATCTGCATTAATCTATTTAGATAGGCAGCTGTAGGCTTGGTGAGTATGTTGTGGTAGTACTGGTATGAAAAATGACTGCCACAATATGACAGTAGCAGTTGAAAGAGATGTGTAATTTCGATGATGGTGATCAATCAATCATATGACATGTCATTTTTTAGAAAAATTGGTGATGCATTTTAACCCTTTCCCAAACAAGACATGGTTTTGAAGTCTCGAAATGAAAAGGCTTGTGCTTCTATTGAGACAAAAAAAGAAAATGCTTGTATCAGCATTTTCTTCTTTTCCCTCTACATATATAGTCATAACTTGATTTATACTCAAATTATACATATTTTATCAACAGTAATTTTGTTGTCTGAAGCAGCTTTCAAATAGAAACACCCTAATTTTTAGCTCATCAGTCTGCAAGCGCGGATCCAGGTATTTTTCCCAGGGGGGGGGGGTTCCGATCTTAAGCCCCCTTTTTAGCTCACCTGAGCACGAATGTGCTCATGGTGAGCTATTGTGATACCGCTGTGTCCGGCGTCCGTCGTCCGGTGTCCGTCGTCCGTCGTCCGTCAAACTTTGCCTTGTGTGCACTCTAGAGGCCACATTTTTTGCCCAATCAACCTGAAATTTGCTCAGAATGATTGTCTTGATGAAATCTCGGACAAGTTCGAAATTGGGTCATCTGGGGTCAAAAACTAGGTCACGGGGTCAAATCTTAGAAAAACCTTGTGTGCACTCTAGAGGCCACATTTTTTGCCCAATTAACCTGAAATTTGCTCAGAATGATTGTCTTGATGAAATCTCGGACAAGTTTGAAATTGGGTCATCTGGGGTCAAAAACTAGGTCACAGGGTCAAATCTTAGAAAAACCTTGTGTGCACTATAGAGGTCACATTTTTTGCCCAATCAACCTGAAATTTGCTCAGAATGATTGTCTTGATGAAATCTCGGACAAGTTTGAAATTGGGTCATCTGGGGTCAAAAACTAGGTCACAGGGTCAAATCTTAGAAAAACCTTGTGTGCACTCTAGAGGCCACATTTTTTGCCCAATCAACTTAAAATTTGCTCAGAATAATTGTCTTGATAAAATCTCGGACAAGTTCCAAATTGGGTCATCTTGGGTCAAAAACTAGGTCACTGGGTCAAATCTTAGAAAAACCTTGTGTGCACTCTAGAGGCCACATTTTTTGCCCAATCAACCTGAAATTTGCTCAGAATGATTGTTTTGGTGAAATCTTGTACAAGTTTGAAATTGGGTTACCTGGGGTCAAAAACTAGGTCACGGGGTCAAATCTTAGAAAAACCTTGTGTGCACTCTAGAGGCCCCATCTTTTTCCCAATCAACCTGAAATTTGCTCAGAATGATTGTCTTGATGAAAGCTCGGACAAGTTTGAAATTGGGTCATCTGGGGTCAAAAACTAGGTCACAGGGTCAAATCTTAGAAAAACCTTGTGTGCACTCTAGAGGCCACATTTTTTGCCCAATCAACCTGAAAATTGCTCAGAATGATTGACTGGATAAAATCTCGCACAAGTTTGATATAGGGTCATCTGGGGTCTAAAACTAGGTCACAGGGTCAAATCTTAGAAAAACCTTGTGTGCACTCTAGAGGCCACATTATTTGCCCAATCAACCTGAAAATTGCTCAGAATGATTGGCTTGATAAAATCTCGCACAATTTTGAAATTGGGTCATACGGGGTCAAAAACTAGGTCATGGGGTCAAATCTTAGAAAAACCTTGTGTGCACTCTAGAGGCCACATTTGTTGCCCAATCAACCTGAAAATTGATCAGAATGATTGTCTTGATGAAATCTCGGACAAGTTCGAAATTGGGTCATCTGGGGTCAAAAACTAGGTCACGGGGTCAAATCTTAGAAAAACCTTGTGTGCACTCTAGAGGCCACATTTTTTGCCCAATCAACCTGAAATTTGCTCAGAATGATTGTCTTGATAAAACTTCGGACAAGTTTGAAATTGGGTCATCTGGGGTCATAAACTAGGTCATGAGGTAAAATCTTTGTAAAACCTTGTGTGCACTCTAGAGGCCACATTTTTTGCCCAATCAACCTGAAAATTGATCAGAATGATTGTCTTGATCAATTCTAGGTCACGAGGTCAAATCTTAGATAAACCTTGTGTGCACCCTAGAGGTCACATTCTTTGTCCAATCAACCTGAAAATTGGTTTACAAAAAAAGTTATTATATCAGGTGAGCGCTTCAGGGCCAATGGCCCTCTTGTTTCCAAATTCCAGGGGGGGTTAGGCCCCCTGACCCCCTCTGGATCAATGCAGATACATGTCATATCATGAAAGACTAAACATAACAACGGTTTGTCATGGCACGCCGGGACAAATGACGCAGCTTATGTGGGACATAACCAGTAATCGTTTTGATAACCCCTTTTTTCGCCAAATTCCAGGGGGGGGTCATGACCCCCTGACCCCCCTCTGGATCCGCGCATGAGTCTGCATCCTGTTACACTGGTTGTGAACTTTTCCTTTGAAAATCTACCTCTCAAAAACTACTTAATGCATTTCAACCAAATTTCTTAGGAATGATCCTTGGGTGACTCTCTTTCAGATTCTGGCCGCGGCCATGGCGCAGTTGGTAGCGCATCTGCCTCTCATTCGAGAGGTCCCGGGTTCGATACCCGGCCGCGGCAAATACCCTTACTGACAAAAATGTCACCCATCAGTGGTTTGATATCGTGAACCTATGTGGGGGAGCAGCTGGGGGCTCGGTAAGGGTGTTGTGGTAGTACTGGTATGAGAAACGCCAGGAATCCATGGTTAGGTGCTCCAGCCGCCGCGATATGACCCTGGTAGTTGAAAACGGCGTAAAACCCCAATAAACTCAAACTCTTTCAGATTCTTGCAAAAATTTTGATTGAACATGAAAGTCTGGAGTGGAACATGAAAGTCTGGAGTCATCTGCCCTTGAATGTCAAAAATATCTGGACTTGAAAAGAATGTTTTGAAAAAAAAAAAAAGGCAAATAGAAGACATTTCCCAATGGAAGTTATTTCTCCTTTCCTCTAATGTTTTCTTTTCCACACCTGACAAAGTTTTGCTTTTTGTACCAATAGGGTTTTTTACATCAAGAAAGCTTTGATTCAACCCTTTCCCAAACCAGACCGTGTTTTGACGTCCCTTATAGTAAAGCCTTGGAAAAACATTGAGGCAAAAGAAGAAAATTCTGATCATCAGCATTTTCTCCTTTTGTCTTAATGTCTATTTTCTTTCTCACTGCTGTATCATACACAAATCCTACGTTTGTCAACATCTTTGTGGTCATCTGCAGCACCTTGGATTTGGGGACCAGCCTAATATTTTGCTGTTTCGGAAAGAGTTAAGATTGGTGTAACATTGTGTAGTCTGGAAAAGGGTGTCTTACTTGGCACAATTCAGAGCTACAGATAAGAGTGAGTGATTGCTTTTCAAAACGGAATATTTCATTACATATTGATCAAACCCTATGTTGTGGGTACTCATTAGAATCGTCTCATCGAGACGATTCAAATGAGTACCCACAACATAAGGTTTGGAATCGATATAAAAGATTTAGAACCTCTTCATGCCCTCTTATCTGATACTCTGACAATTGGCACATTCTTCAATAAGAAAGATGCATAAATAATTGTATCGCGCCATGCGCGATACATATTGTGGTATACATATTCTAATTTTAGAAATTACGTCATGAGGGATAATTATTTGTACTTGAAAGTCGTATGTTTAACCTACACATAAACTGTTTACACGGTATAATTTTTCAAGCAGTACTATAAGTATACATTGAAGTTCGTTTAATCTCAGACCACGCTGAAAATTCGTGTAAACAAACTTCTAGTATAGTTTTATACTTTAGCAATGGAAAGTCCCTACTTCCGGTTTGCCCATGGTGGACATGTATTTTTCCTATCCATTTAAATGCAACGCATTTATGCATACCATTTCGAATCGCAATAAGAAATCAAAGAACGAGAAGTACCTTACCATTGAATGACCACTACATGTTCAATTTGGACTGGGCAACTTGCATTGTTACAAGGGATCGTCTTATCTGACTAGATACATGTATTGCTAGTAGAACAAATGGGTTTTCTCAAGCGTTTTTCAAAATTGCATTACAATGTGAATTCCTACTTTCGGTTTGCCCATGGCCTATCCGATTCGCTGCATCGCTTCCTAAGAAATCAAAGCACGATAAAGACTTTAGTATTGAATGAAAACTGCATGTACAATTTTGGATGATTAGATTCCATAATTTCAAGGGATCGTCTGAACTAAATAGGCATGTGTATAACTAGTAGAACAAATAGGTTTTCTCAAACTTTTTTTCTAAAAATTACAAACTGTTAGGGGTTTTCACATAAAAGAACAACTCAATATTTATGTCTCAACAGTTTTTGACTGGTTGGATTTCAAAACCGTTCAAAAGAATAATGTATCCTCAATCAATTCGCCGCCTCAATCAAAACTTTAGTCTTGTACTTTTAGTTACACTCTATTAAATCTCCTCGTATGTGTCGCTCGTTCTTTGTGTTTTTTGTGCGTGATAAGTACAAATATAGGTCCCGATTTATGACCTGGCAGAGATGATCTGCCGGGTGAATTATTGAGACATATTCATGGTATTGTGTTACAGCTTGAATCTTAAACATTCCTTATATATTTGGCTTCATTTTAGCGGCTGGTAGTTGTCACTTTATATGGCATTTCTGTATTTCTTTTTTTACATATTTATTGCTCCGCTGGACAAAAGCAATAAGGGTCATATCCGTGGCATTGTGGCTGTTGTGCGTTCGTTCATCTATGTCTGTTATCATAAACGTTTCCTATTCCTGCTGTTATCAAAGCATTTTAGATTCCATAGACTAAGATTAGCATGCACTTTGATCTATTCAACACAGTCTGTTCTCTATTGAATGATTATACGAACAAAATTAATAAGCTATAGTGGTCAAAATGTTCCGGTTTGGAAAATGTACTTGATACAGTTTTATATTCAGAAGGCTAATGGATAAACAAGTACTTTTTTAATTACAGTATTTTACCTATTCTGACCAAAGGCTAGCGGGGCTTATGCCACGGTCCTGTTTCCGGCGTGCGTTCATGTGAAAACTTCTCCAAAATTACCATGCCAGTTTCAATCAAGATTCAAACAGGAATCTTCTAACATAGGAATCTAACAGGAATCTTCCTTGCATGGAGCCTTTCGAATTGTTTTTGTTTTCTTTTGTTTTGTTTTTGTTTTGTTTTTTATTTTTTCGAAAAATAATTTCATCGTGAACTGTGGTTACTATGGTGCACTTTCAATTCTTTTTGTGTGTGTGTGTGTGTTTTTTTTTTTTCCCTTCTTTTTTTTCCAAAAAAAATAATTTCACGGAGAAACGATTCAGGACCATCTTGGCCCTAATTCCTTGCTGAAATATTCGGTTTCCTTTCTTGTTTAAGTTAATTTTAATCGCCATTTATTCAACTGCAACATTTAACACTTTTGTATTTGCTTACTCCCCCTCCTACGTTGTTTAATTAATGTATAATCTGGCTGAACACACAAAAATTGAAATTATAGACTAGCACCAGCATATGCAGACATGCAATCCTATTTCGGTTTTCACTGCATGTTGACTTAACCAGACACTTGTACCATTTTATTCACTACTTTGGTATAATTTTTTAAGCGCGATACAATTCATTTTGCTGTACATTACAGCAATTTTTTTACTTGTTCATGTTGACAAGTGGATGTAATAATGCGTAGATAAGAACCATTGCAATTGGGTTATTATCCCAATATATCATTGCTTTTCTTTCAAAAACCTTGTACATACAGCTTGATGAAATAGAAAAGACTAAAAGAAAAGGCTTTGGAAAAATTGAGACAAAGAAAGAAAATGCTAATAATCGGCATCAGATGATAGCACATGACTCTCACACTTGAGGTCCCACATTAAAACAATGGTCACTGCAATCATTCTTTCTGAAATCTATTTAATCTCCCACCAATGGTTGGATGATAATGAACCTATGTGGGCGAGCAGCATGAGGCTTGGAAAGGTTCTTTTGGTAGTACATATTGGAGAAATGACAGAAATTCATGTTAAGGTCCGCCAGCCTCCGCGTTGTTGCAATGTAACCAAAACAGTAGCCTCATTTAGTCAATTAAATTAAGTTTAAATTTACATTAGCTTTCTTGAACCTTTCTGAGCAACAGACACGAAGGGAGGGGATAATCATAATTTTATCCCAGATTTCTATGCCTTCGTATCAAAAGATCGGGGGCATTTTATTATGCCCCCTTTCGAAGAAAATGGGGGTATATTGTTTTGCAAGTGTCGGTTGGTCGGTCCGTCGGTCGGTCTGTCCGTAGACCAAACCTTGTCCGGAGCATAACTCGAAAAGTATTAAAGGTAGAATCATGAAACTTCATAGGTGGATAGGTCTCATTATGGAGAGGTGCAGTGCACAAGAACTGTAACTCTGTCGATCAAATTTTATGAGTTATTGCCCTTTGTTGATTTTATAACTTGATTCTTGTCCGGAGCATAACTCAAAAAGTATGTAAGGTACAATCATGAAACTTTACAGGTGGATAGATCTCATTATGGAGAGGTGCAGTGCACAAGAACCGTAACTCTGCTGATCATATTTTTGAGTTATTGCCCTTTGTTGATTTTCAAACTTGATTATTGTCCGGTGCATTACTCAAAAAGTATATAAGATAGAACCATGAAACTTTACAGGTGGATAGGTATCATTATGGAGAGGTGCAGTGCACAAGAACCGTAACTCTGCCGACCAAATTTTGTGAGTTATTGCCCTTTGTTGATTTTATAACTTGATTCCTGTCCGGAACACAACTCAAAAAATATGTAAGGTAGAATCATGAAACTTTACAGGTGAATAGATTTCATTATGGAGAGGTGCAGTGCACAAGAACCGTAACTGCCAATCAAATTCTTGGAGTTATTGCCCTTTGTTGATTTTTACACTTAATTCTTAACCTTGCCTATATCTCGTGTCCTTTTACACATACAGCTTTGATATCTCACACATAGATACCTCCTATCAACATCGTTCAAATTTAACCATGACCTTGGACCTTGTGACCTTGACCTTGGAGTTTGACCTACTTTAAAAAAAATTAAACCCGGCATATATCTAATGACCTTTTACAAATACAGCCTTGATATTTCACACGTGGACACATCTTACCAAGACCTTTCACATTTGACCATGACCTTGGACCTTGTGACCTTGACCTTGGTATTTGACCTACTTTAATAATACATTTACCTGGCCTATATTTCATGTCATTTTACATATACAGTCTTGATATTTCACACATGGTCACTTCCAACCAAGATATTTCACTTTTGACCATGACCTTGGACCTTGACCTTGGATTTTGACCTACTTTTAAAAATCTTAAACTAGGCCTATATCTCATGTCCTGTTACCTATACAGTCTCAATATTTTACACATGGACACCTCCTACCAAGACCTTTCACATTTGACCATGACCTTGGCCTGTGTGACCTTGACCTTTGATTTTTACATACTTTTAGAAATATTTAACCTAGCCTTTATCTTAGGTCCTATTACACATACAGCCTTGATATTTCACACATAGACACCTCCTACCAAGACCTTTCACATTTGACCATGACCTTGAATATTGCAACCTTGACCTTGGAGTTTGACCTACTTTTAAAAAGACTGAAACCAGGCATATATATCATGTCCTTTTACACCTACAGCCTTGATATTTCACACATGGACACCTCCAACCAAGACCTTTCACATTTGACCATGACCTTGACCTTGGCATTTGGCCTACTTTTAAAAATTTTAACCTGGCCTATGTTTCATTTTACTTTTACATATACAGCGTTGATATTTCACACATAGACACCTCCTACCAAGACCTTTCATATTTGACCATGACCTTGGACCTTGTTAACTTGACCTTGGACTTTGACCTACATCAAATGTAGGCCTTTGAGGGGGCATATATGTTTTACAAACATCTCTTGTTTTACTCGTGTCCGTCTGTCTGTCCACTCGTCCATCTGTTGGTCCGAAAACTTAACATTGGCCTTTTCGGTGACATTACTGTTTCTCAACACATTTTGTTCCTGATATTTTTTGACAAACCCTATATTGTTACTACCCATTTGAATAATCTGAAGGAGACCATTCAAATGAGAACACACAACATAGGGGTTGTTAAAAACATCTCACTCAATAAATGAATAGATTTTATATTTGGAAATTTTTCTAACCTGTTAATCCATTCCCAAACAAGACCTGGTTTTGACGTCTTGGGAAAACATTGAGGCAAAAGAAGAAACTGCTGATAACCAGCAGTTTCTCCTTTTGTCTCAATATTTTACGTGCTGTATTATACACAAATTCTATCTTCAACAAGGGTTAATTGAAGCTGTAACTGCTTGAAGTTTCTTGTGCCTTATGATAGTTTTCTAATCAACAGGATGTCAAATGGTTTGTAATTAGTTTCATAGTGTTTCCTTATATGGAAATCTTCTAAATTACAATTGGTCTTAATTCCAGGGAGAAAAAATTGTAACATGTCATGCTAAATTGGTCCTTATTTGTTCTTTCAAGTGCAAAATAGTAGATTTAAAAGGTAGAAACTTGTATGTTTTTATCATGGCAAAGAAAACAAGGAGGATAAAAGAAATATTTACTTTTGATGAATTTAGAATCTTTCTTTAACACTTTCGCAAACGACAAAATTTTAGGCTGCCTCCAATTTGAAAGCTGCTTTTATCCAATATTCAAAGAAAATGCAGTGAAACATAAATTGATTTTTTTCCCCAAGATGATGCTAATCATTGAGCTTTCTGTGCTTTCTCGAGCATCCAAAGTTATTCATATTGATATTAGAAGCTTTATTTGTTTGGAAAAGGGCAAAATAGTTAATATTGTCTTTGTGTTGGTTTAGACCAAATATTGGCTTTCAAGGTCTTGGAAAATGATACTTAACCCTTTCCCAACCATTATGACCTGGTTTTTAGCTCCACTGGCCTATCAGGCCAGCGGGCTATTGTCATGGCGGTGTGTCCGTCGTGCGTCCGTCCGTGCGTGCATGTGTCCGTAAACTTTTTCTTTAAAAATCTTCTTCTCAAAAACTACTGGATGGATTTCAACCAAACTTCAAAGGAATGATCCTTGGGTGACCCTCTCTCAGATTCCTTCAAAGAATATGGATTGAACCAGAATAACCTGAGTTATCTGCCCTTGAATGTCAAAAATAGCAGGTTTTGACTAGTTTTCTTCTAAAATCTACAAATATTAAACAATCAAGACAAAACTTTGACAGAATGATGCTGACTACAAGATCTTACATTGGTAAAATTTTCAGCTTGATCTGAATTTTACTTCATGAGTTATGTGCCCTTGAAATTGACAGAATTGCCATTTTCGGCTGTATTTTGACTTTGTTTTCACTCTAGCAACTACAAATATTGACTAAACAAGACAAAACTTTGACAGAATGATGCTGACTATAAGATCTTGCCTTGGTAAAATTTTCAGCTTGATCTGAATTTTATAGCATGAGTTATGTGCCCTTGAAATTGCCAAAAATTGCCATTTTCGGCTCTATTTTGCTGGTTTTGACTTTATTTTTACTCTAAAATCTACAAATATTGACCAATCAAGACAAAACTTGGACAGAATATATATAAGCATTATATGCTGCCTGGGTGTAATTTTCACCTTGATCGGAATCTTACATCATGAGTTATGTGCCCTTGAATTTGACAAAATTGTCATTTTCCACTGTTTTCCCTCTAACAACCACAAATGTTAACCAATCAAGATGATACTTGGAAAGAATCTTGTTGACAACAAGATCTTGCTTATGTGTAATTTTCAACATGATCACACTGTTACAATCTGAGTTATGTGCCCTTGAAATTGACAAAAATTCAGTTTTCGACACTTTTTCCACTCTTGAAGCCATGAAAATTGACTAATATAGACAAAATTTGAACAGAATGATAGTGACCATAAGATCTTGCATGTGTTTAATTTTCGATTTGATTTTAAATATACATACTGAATTATGTGTCCTTGAATTTGGCAAAATCACAGTTTTCAATTTTACTATCGCTCTAACATCCCTAAAATATTAGTCAATCATTTACTTTCTTTTTGCATTGACCACATGATTGTTGCTTTTGACTTTGTTTTTGCTGTAAGAACCACAAGTATTCAAAAATCTAGTCAAACTTTGATTTAATATTAAAAATATTTAGGCCTGTGGAGCGACTCAAGACCTTCAGGTCTTTCTAGTGATGTACATATTAGGCTTGGGAAAACATTGAAATGCATTTTCTCTTTTTGCCTCAATATTTTTTAAGTTATATTATACATAGAATTTATCTTTATCAACATTCATTTTGTTGTTTGCAGCAGCTTTCAAATAGGACCATCCTGAAATGTTGTTTGGGAAAGGGTTAAAGACAAAAGAAGAGAGTTTTAAGTAAGGAAAAATTTGATATGCCACTATTGCCATTTTGTGACACTTTTACTTAGCTCTTTCCCAGACAAGTTCTGCTTTTGACGTCCCTTATAGAAAAGACTGGAAAACATTGAGGCAAAAGAAGAATCAGTATTTCTCCTCCTGCTTCAATATTTTCTGTGCTGTATTACACATACAGTGGACACTCATTATGTTGACATCGGATAAGTCGAATTTCCGCTAAAGTCGTAGTAAAAATTTGGCCCCATCCTCACAAATGGATATAAAAAAGTTAGATAAAATATTTCGAAATAAATTAGGGCATTGAAATTTTGTAGGAAAAGGATTGAAATTGCTGGTTTCAAGCAATTTCTGTCATTTTCCTACTATATTTCAATTATGAACTCACTTGGTTAGCAGCAAAAATAGTCAAGTGGCATTATCAAAATTCGTAATTGAACAAAATCAGATGAGTCTAACTCCGGATATGTCAATATATTTTGACGGCCCCTCTGACTTGAACACAACGAGTGTAGATTGTACATCCTATCTTTATCAACAATTATTATTTTGTCATCTGTAGCATCTTTTATATTCCCTAAAATGTTGTTGTTTGTACAAGGGTTGATTATGAGAAAGTTGTTGACTATCTTAACCCTTTCCCAAACAAGACCTGGTTTTGACGTCCCTAATATAAAAGACTTGGGAAAACATTAAAACAAAAGAAGAAACTGCTGATAACCAGCAGTTTCTCCTTTTGTCTCAATATTTTCTATGCCATATTTTATACAAATTCTATCTTTACTAACTTCCATTTTGTCATTTGTGGCACTTTTTAATGTGGATCACCCTAAAAATTTGTCGTTCGGGAAAGGGTTAACAGTATCTAGAAGATAAAGCAGTAAATGTTAAAAGGCTGTAATTAGGCAAGAAGCATAGAGAATTAATGAAGTATTTGTACTAATTAGCTATAAAGTTTACACTAGAGTGGTAATTATTTGCATACACATCACTTAGCATAATTATGAATGATATTACTGCAGCAGTTGTACTACAGTTAGACCTCCAATAAATGTCCGTTGATCAAGAAATAATTTATGTACAAGTCAATACCAGGGGTGGTAAACTTTGGAATGACCTCCAAAAAGAGCTAGTGAATTTCTGTTCCCATAGCACGTCTGGGAACTCGCGAGGTTGGTCCAGTGGCTAGAAACATGTAAACAAAGGTAGGTGTCAGTGGTTCTTTTGATTGTTTTCTAAGTTTCTAGCAAAAAATGGATAATTATGGTAATGCTATGTCGTGTAAAGATGACTTCTCGATGCATACGGCGCAAAACCGTGGTCGAAACTTAATTTCCGCTTGGTTGTTCTTAAAGGTGCGAACAAGATGTTGCTTTTTCAGAACAGTTCGTCAATAACTGACACATTTTTGCATAATTTGTGGTTTTCCACTGACTTTCTTGTAAAACAAAGTCACCACACAAGACAAAACGACGCCTCTGATATGATGATAATTCGGATATATACTGAGAGGCAAAAGAAAGTATACACTTTTTGATTTTCGATATCTCTCTTAATTTACATCATAGCGACTCAAAATTTTGCACTATTTATTCCTACTCATAGACCAATAATGCAGTGTTGTTAAATTTTACCTGAAATTGCTTGACTACCTGTACTCTTTAATCCTTATTGGAATTCTTTATCAATTATCACAACAAATCACAGCGTTAAATTTTCTCTAACATCATAACACAATTCTCGTGGCTGGTAGAAAATGATCAACATACCCATTTTTGCCATTAAGACCCATTTTTCTATAACGCAGTGTAATACGAAAGAAACGTGACACAATATACACTTATTCAGGTAGCATAGGAACATCCTGTGCAAATTTTATCAAAATCCGTCCATAAATTTAGAATGAGTAATGTCAGAAAACTTGTTTGCATCAAGCCCCCTTTTGCCATGACATATCATTATATGGAAAGCACTAACAATATACGCATGGTCCTATGTAACTAGGCTCTTTCTGCGAACATTTTATCCAAATCCGTTCATAAATGTAGGGTTTGTGTCAACGTGAATTATTGCGTTAATTTATTTCCTAAATCCCCTTTTTCGATGCCGCTGTATGATAGGAAAAAACCTTCGCAACGGAAGGAAGGACAGATAGATGGGTCGGCGAAGAAATGTACATAAAACAAACGACCTTAAACAGTGGCGTTTAGAAATTGTAATAATCTAAACATCGATATCTTAGAATACGTGGAAGAACTAGGGTGCAGGGCTCCGGAAATCTGATAAAATGTCGGTCTGGACTGGATTTCAACTTCTGAGACCGATTGAAATCATCAAATTAGCTGACAAAATCGGTCCAAAAATTGTCCACAATTCATAAAAATCAACATGAAAAGTAACGAAATCAAGGGTTTTACACCAAGATTAGGAGGTGCCAGAAACCGATAATTAACCCGCAGGCATGCTAGCAGTTACCTGAAGTTTCACGGATGAATGATCTCGGATTGAGGTCTTTGCCAAACACTAGGCTGGTTCCTGTCTCTGATCCCACTATGTTGTATAAATCACCATACGATGGGTACCAGTATGTGAATCCGTCCTTTGAGATTTCTATTCTCCCAACCACAGTTATCGGTTTCGAATTGATCACTTGAGATGATCCTTTTTTCCAAATAAGGCAACAATTACGATAGTTTGTTTACAAACTGCGCGCGAGACACCATGCAGGTGCGTGATTACGAGAGATGACGTATGAAGTCTGCAAATTTAAACCTTTCCGCGATCGTTTTGGAAGTTAAAAAATCACACACAGAACTAGATTTTATTTACACTGAGTCGATGGTACATTCACAAATACATAAAGAAAAAAGCTTAGAAACACAATTCCTAGATCTATCTACTTAGCGTGTCACTCGCGAGATTTCTATCAGCCATAGCAGACGTGAATTACATCTGTCGTTTCTTGTTCAATTAATATTTATTATTCATCTGGACATAAAAATCCACATTCAAACCACAAAATAGCATGACGTAAATACAATTTGTGACGTAAATATGATTTACACGAGGGAGGTAATTAGATCCGTTTGACCTACATCGGATCACGTGATGTTTTATAGTTGGGGAACATCTCAAACACTCAGCGCGTTTTCAAAACTAAATAGGAAAAAACTTCAGATGCCACCTTACAGCGATTTCATTATTTCACGTAAGAGTGATTAAATTATTTGTCATTCCCAACATAACATAGACGAAACTGCCGGAAGTGCCTAATCATGCAGTTACGGCGTTTTAATAAAGTGAAAGTAGAAATTTGTCACTAGTTTTCGTGCACCTTTCACTCGGCTACAGATCACAATTTAGTTTGATCATCGGAAATTGAAACATGAAAGAGAAGGTAGCCCGAATTGTTGTATGAATGGGAAAGATATGACAAATGATATGTAAGTGTGTGTTGGTTTTTTTTTTTTTGTCCTATTGCATCGGCGGGGGGGGGGGGGGGGGAGAGAGAGAGAGAGAGAGATGAATTACGACGTGGACCGATTCAGATTTCGAAATTTCCGGAGCCCTGCTAGGGTGTATACTTATTTTTGCCTCTCAGTATATTTCAAACGCCATCATTTTTGTCTGAGTTTGGCTGATCTGATTTCACAGATATTAATTTCATTGTATCAAACAGGAGAGCACTGGGAACGATCTCATTCAAATTGGAACAAGCTCCACCTTATTGGAACGACCTCTACTGCAATTTTCTCAGTAATTTCTTTAAAAAATGCGCCCCGTTGCCATTTTTAACAGGATATGTAATACAGAGTGCTTGTTTCCCCAGGGCGAATGTACCGGGGCTGTATTCTTCGCGGAAAACCACAAATTATGCAAAAGGGTGTCAGTTGTTGACAAAAAGCAACATCGTGTTCGAACTTTTAAAAACGACCCAGTGGAAATTATTTTGGTTTCGACAGTAGTTTTGGGCCGTCTGCGTCTAGAAGTCATCTTTACACGACATAGCATTGCCATAATTATCCATTTTTTGCTAGAAACTTAGAAAACAATCAAAAGAACCACCGACACCTACCTTTGTTTACACATTTCTAGCCGCTGGACCGACCTCGCGAGTTCCCGGATGTGCTTAGGGAACAGAAATTCACTACCTCTTTTTGGAGGTCGTTCCAAAGTTTACCAACCGTGAATACAGTGCAAAATATTTTTTGCTTCAATGTTTTCCCAAACTTTGATTATTAGAGGCATGGTACCCGAGAAGAGGCATGGAAACCAGAGTTGCTTGTTTTGGGAAAGTTTAAACAGTTATTTTTAGCTCGACTTTTCGAAGAAAATGAGAGCTTATACTGTCACCCGGGCGTCGGCGTTGGCGTTGCAACAAAGGTTAAAGTTTTTTCAATCATCAATAACTTCCATACTATCAAAGTGATTCAACCCAAACTTGGAATACTTATTCACCATCACACCCTCTACCTTACAATCAAGGCCCATGGCCCTGGCTCCACTATATCCGGAGTTATGCCCCCTTTATACTAAGCAACTTAGAAAGTCGAGCGCGCTGTCTTCGGACAGCTCTTGTTAGGACATTGAGTTTCACAGAAAAAACGTTCAAGCTTTACCAATATGAAAACTTGTTGAAAAAAAGTTTTTCATAGCTTAGAAATTGAAATATACTGAGAGGCAAAAGAAAGTATACACTTTTTGTCTTTAAATATCTCTCTTAATTTCCATCATATCAACTCAAAATTTTGTATTTATTATTTCTACTCCAAAACCAATAACTCAGTTTTGATAAATTTCACCTGAAATTGCTTTGACTACCCATACTCCCGCTACATGCCTATTTAGCAAACTTTGCACGTGCGACTCAGCGGAGCATCAAATATTGCCGTTAATCAGTATTTGGTGTCTTTAATCTTTATCACAACAAATCACAACGTTAAATTTTCTCTACC
Organism: Fragum sueziense; assembly: GCA_963680895.1. Taxonomy (NCBI): domain Eukaryota; kingdom Metazoa; phylum Mollusca; class Bivalvia; order Cardiida; family Cardiidae; genus Fragum; species Fragum sueziense. Next base: position 7,333,277 of record OY804602.1, on the reverse strand, counting down.
ATTCTTATCCAACTCTCTGTGGCTGGTAGAAATCGACCAATATACCCCCTTTTTGCATTAAGACCCATTTTTCTATGACGCAGCTTAATAATGAAAGAAACGCGACTCTATATTCACTTAGTCAGGTGATTAGGAACATTCTACGCAAATTTTATCAAATTCCGTCAATAAATTTAGAAGGAGTTATGTCAGATAACCTGTTTGCACCAAGTCCCCTTTTGCCATGACGCACCGTAATATGGAAAAGCCCTAAAAATGTACACATAGTCCTAGGTGACTAGACTTTTTCTTTGAAAATTCTATCAAAATCCGTTCACAAATTTAGGAAATGTGTCAGCGTATATGCTTGCATTAATTAATCGATTAAGTCCCCTTTTTCGGTGACGCTGTATACTATGAAAAAACCGTCTCACCCCAAAAAAAACACAGATGGACGGATAGGCGAAGAAGATTACACCAATAGAGGAATGCCTTCGGTGGTGTTTAAAAATCGGACACAATCTATTAATCGGTTTCTCCGAAAACGTGAAAGAACTAGGGTGTATACTTATTTTTGCCTCTCAGTATAGAGACGATAGAGACAAGATATTAGTTTCTTTGCCTTGTTGCTTGTAGGTATGAAAAGTAAAGAACAGAATCACAGTGTATAATCATGTGACTTAGAATTTCCGATAATCTTCAATAACTTTGTCAATACTTTACCAATTTGAATTCGGTTTGAAGCAGAGAATGTGGAAAACTGTCAGGAAAAACATGGACGTGGTAGATTCTTAAAAAATCAACTGATAAAAAAGTTATTGAAGATAAACCAAAATTTTGGTTTATCTTCAATAACTTTTTCATCTGTTAATTTTTCAAAAATCAACCACATCCATCTAATGCGTGACGTCTGTCCACATTCTCTGCTTCAAATTGATCCCGTATTAACAAAGTTATTGAAGATATTCGGTAATTATTGCATCACATGATTATCCACCGTGAGAATGCTTATCTAAAGGCTGATCTACCTCTTCAGTTCTAAAGCCAGGCAATGTAGGCTTAAATTAATGGCAATGTTCAACATTTTTCGCAGGTCTTTTACGTACATCGTAATTACAGTACTATTAAAACTTGACATCGTTTCAGAGATTTAATTGAATAACAGGCACTTGTAAAAGGTCAAGCATATTCTTTACCAATATTATGCACTGTAAGGGTCGTAATGTTCCGACTTGATTTGACCTGAAAGCTTTTCCCGAACAAGACCTGGTTGTGACGTCCCTAATAGAAAAGGCTTGGGAAAACATTGAAACAAAAAAAGAAACTGCTTATAACCAGCAGTTTCTCCTTTTGTCTCAATATTTTCTGTGCCATATTTTACACAAATCCTATTTTTTATAACATACATTTTTAGCTCCACTGGCCTTTCAGGCCAGCGGGCTATTGTCATGGCGGTGTGTCCGTCGTGCGTCAGTGCGTGCGTGCGTCCGTAAACTTTTTCTTTAAAAATCTTCTCCTCAGAAACTACTGGATGGATTTCAACCAAACTTCTCAGGAATGATCCTTGGGTGACCCTTTCTCAGATTCCTTCAAAGAATTTTGATCGAACTAGAAGAACCTGAGTTATCTGCCCTTGAATGTCAAAAATAGCTGGTTTTGACTTAATTTTTGCTCTAAAATCTACAAATATCAACCAATCAAGACAAAACTTGGACAGAATATATATAAGCATAATATCCTGCCTGGGTTTAATTTTCAGCTTGATCTGAATTTTACATCATGAGTTATGTGCCCTTGAAATTGACAAAATTGTTATTTTCGTCTCTATTTTGACATGTTTTCCCTCTAGCAACTACAAATATTGACAAATCTAGACAAAACTTTGACAAAATGTTGGTGACTATAAGATCTTGCCTTGGTGTAATTTTCAGCTTGATCTTAATTTTACATCATGAGTTATGTGCCCTTGAAATTGACAAAATTACCATTTTCGGCTCTATTTTTACTCTGTTTTCACTCTAGCAACTACAAATACGGATTAATCAAGACAAAACTTGTACAGAATATTGGTGACCATAAGATCTTGCCTTGGTATAATTTTCAGCTTGATCTGAATTTTATATCATGAGTCATGTGCCCTTGAAATTGACAAAATTGCCATTTTCGGCTCTATTTTGACTTTGATTTCACTCTAGCATCTACAAATATGGACTTATCAAGACAAAACTAGAACAGAATGTTGGTGACGATAAGATATTGCCTTTGTGTAATTTTCAGCTTGAACCATAAGAAATTCAGGCCTGTGGAGCGACTCAAGACCTTCAGGTCTTTCTAGTTTCAAATGTTGCAGTTTTTCAAGTTGATCACCCTAAAATTTCGTCGTTTGGGAATGGGTTAAAGCTTTTCCCAAACAACACCGACTTCTGATATTTTTGTAATCTACACAAGCTCTCATCTTGAACCACTCCAAGGTTTAGTTATTTGGGAAAGGGTAAATCCTCTCAAACTGCAAAATTTTAGCCAGGTCCAAATGAAAATGATTATAGGTGACTATGTAGGGTTGTCATTACCAGTAGTCCTATTTATAAGCCCTGGCATATTTTTATCTTTGTCGTGATGCCAGGTCTTATCATATCCGCCATTTTGTCTATAGCACTTCATATGGAGGAAAAAGTAGGGGTTTAGCCCTCAATCTACTACCTCTAAAATCGAAATTACGATCTAAAAATGGTATTGATAGAAAGATAAATCAATTGTTGTTCACTTCAGTATAATTTTGAAATAAAATAATACCTTGTTTTATTCAAATCAAACCAAATTTCCAACAACCCTGTACAAAAGCAAGATGGCCGACATGCTTCGCCTTGCCAATTGGAATAAAGACACGTTTCTCAGTCATAATTTGATAGTCAAATCAATATTTTAGTTATATTAAGGTGGTTTTAAACATTAAATGTAGTTATTTTTCATTGTTTATGCCTCACTTTACCTTGAATAGGGACTTTGAACAATTTTGCATTCGCTACACAGAACAACAGTTACCTGACTGGACTATCATTACCAGGACTTGTCAGGATAGGGTAGAAGGAAAGGGTTTATCCTTACCCAAACAGCCAAATTTTAGACCAGTCGGACTTGAAATCTGCTTCATACAACCAAAATGGATCTTCATGAAAATATTATTTGTGCATAATTAGGCACATAAGATGTTGAGGCAAAAGGAGAAAATGCTGCAAAAACCAGTATTTTCTCTTTTTGCCACAGTTTTCCCACATCTCTTCTACTGAAATATGATAAAAACCTGTTCTTGTTTGAGAAGGGGCTAAGCAATCATAGGGTAGATGACAATTATACTGTAATTATGCTCCAATTTGAGAAATCAAATCATTTTGAAACATATCAATGGCCCAAACCTGATATCAACTCATGCTTGCAAGTCATGAAGGTCAAACACAATACCACAAGCCCTGCCTCCCTGAACCCTTTCACAAACTATCCCAGAATTTTGTTAGAACTTTGGAAATATTGAGATAAAAGGAGAAATGCTTGCACACATAACAAGTCTTAAGTGTAATTGTTGCGGTTGCGGAAAGGAACAACAAAATGGTTAGGTGCTCCAGTTGCGTTATGACTGAAACACTGTTTAAAATGATGTTAATTAACCCTTTCCCAAACAAGACCGGGTTTTGACATCTCTAATAGGAAAGGCTTGGGAAAACATTGAAACAAAAGAAGAAACTGCTGATAATCAGCAGTTTCTCCTTTTGTCTCAATATTTTCTAAGCCCTATTTTACACAAATTATATCTGTAATACCTGCCATTTTGTCATTTGTGGCAGTTTTTGAATTTGACCACCCTAAAATTTTTCCATTTGGGAAAGGTTTACTAGTAACCAGTGGGGTGTTGTCCTTGTTGGGTTTTGTTGAGTCTATACTGACAGTCCCTGTTGTACATTAGATGTCACACAAACCATGTAAATCATTCATACATGTCCACAATTGACATCAACTGTGAGAAATCTCATAAAACTGCTGCATTTCAACCCTTACCAATTAGGGCCTAGTTTTGACAGTGATCAAATTAAAGGGCTTTTGAGGGGTGGATTTGGTGCAGTGGTAATCCGTTGGACTTGTAGCACAGGGGTGGCAGGTTCGATCCCCCATATCTCCATTTCTTCGGATGAGTTTTTTAACCAAGGTCCCGTCTCCATATGATCTTAGCAGTTCAGTGGGACGTAAAAGTTCCATCAAGTCCAAATCAAAATGGCTTTTGAAAGCATTGATAGATAAAAATGTTCTTCTTATCTCCCAATGCTTGCTTTTCATGCTATAATACAATGATATACAGCATTAATATAGTTACATCTGATTTGTCCTTTGAGATATCTGCCAATTTAGATTGGATCAACCTTGTATTTTGTTGGTTGGGAAATGGTTTCCGTAACACCGAAAATACATTGTCCCTTTTCAATGAAAACATCATAACTGCAGCTTGTTTAAGCTGCAGTTACGAGGTTTTCGTTGAAAAGCAGTGACATGTTGGTGGTCAAACCCTTTACTGGGTGACAGCATCTTATAATTGCTGCTTTTCTACAAAAACCTCGAAACTACAGCTCTTTAGGAAGAAGATACAAAATAGAATGTTATTGCATAGGTTGCTACTTTAGGGGACATGGTGTTTGTAGAAAATATAAATGGATAGGGAAAAATGCTGATTCAGCATTTATTTCTAAGTTTTGTTAGAGAAAGATAAATGTCAAGTTTATAAACCTACTTACTATACCTTGCATACTGTCCATGAGTAATTATGCAAATAATATAGCTCACCATAATTGAACTGGCAGAGCAGCCCTAGTCAATAGGCTGGGATGCTCTGCCAGGTCATTCCTCGTGAGGTATACTCTTCCTTTATTGTCAATGTTATTGCAAAACCTTGTAACTCCAGCTTTAATCAAGCTGGAGTTACAAGGTTTTTCAATAACACAGACAATATACTGATATTATTTGTTTTTTGCCCTTTTGATTAATAATGAAATGGGAGTGAAGACATTTGAAATTGAGAATTGCATTAAATTGATTTAATTTGCAAGTACATGCGTTATAAGTTATGTGTGACCTCTCATGCTTAACACTTTCCCAAACAAGACCTGGTTTTTACTTGCTTTATAAGAAAAGCTTTCGAAAACATTGAGACAAAAGAAGAAAATGCTGATATCCAGCATTTTCTCCTTTGCCTCAATATTTTCTGTGCTATATTGTACACAAATCTTCCCTTTACAAGCACACTTTTTGTTGTGTGCAACAGCTTTCAAATAAGCCTTTCCCACCCAGTGATGCATTTTGATACCCCACAAGATAAAGGCTTAGGAAGGAAAATTTTCTACCCAGAATGACACCCCACCCAAATTTCATTCACTTGAAATGGTCTTCTGCAACATCCTCGGGGCCAGTCTAAAATTTTGCAATTTTGGGAAAGGGTTAGTTATGTTGGTTGTCAGCTGTTGTATTTGGTTTTTCCCTATCTTGAGTCACTATTATGTTTGTTTTTTCCCTGGCTTATATGTACTCATTTTTGAGTATGATTGTATGATATCAAAATTTATAAAGACAAATGAATTTTCATAAGCAATGTGTGGCATTCTATTAGTTACAGCATTTTACCAACATGTACTTCTGCCGCCGATGCAGGATTTCTGTGAGGGTGGTTTGAACACACAAATAGGGGGTTCGCGTTCCTAGTATTACACAATTTTTGCTGAATTTGTGCATGAAAATGAAATAATCAGGCTATAGAGGGGGTTTGTTTGAAGCCCCCAACTCCCCTCTGGATCCGCCACTGAACTAGAAGCTTGATCATACCCTATAGTTCGAGGGTTTAGTTTATTTTTGTCGCACCATATTATTATTATACGCCCGAAGGGTCGTATCATGTTATGGCCCCGCTCGTCTGTCCGTCCGTCCGTCTGTCCGTCCGTCCGTTAGCAATTTCTTGTGTGCGCAACTCCTCCTACAGTTTTGATCGGAATTCGATCAAACTTGCCACAATTAATCTCCATGGTGTCTAGTTGTGCATCCCGCTTACGGAATTTAATTAACTCTTTTCGTTCTTGAATTATCTGCCCTTGAATTTAAAAAATGCCCATTTTCTTGTTTGCGCAACTCCTCCTACAGTTTTGATCAGAATTTGATCAAACTTTCCACAGTGAATCTCCATGGTGTCTAGTTGTGCACATTGCTTATGGAATTTAGATAACTGTTTTCGTTCTTGAATTATCTGCTCTTGAATTTAAGAAAAAAAATGCCCATTTTCTCTAAAATGTCCATTTTCTCCTGTGTGCAACTCCTATAGTTTCAACCAGAATTTAATCAAACTAGCCACAATGAATCTCTATGGTGTCTTGTTGTGCAAACAAAATTTTGATAACTTTTCATGTTTGAATTAAAGTGACATTTCAGAATTTTTTGTCATAAATTTTACTTTTATTTTTATCTGAAAGAGCATATTTCCTTATGAAAATTCTGAAAATTTCAAGCCAAAATATTGCGCCGTTTACGAGAAATTAATATTTTTGTGTTAAAATTGAACAAATTGTTGTGGACAACAGTTCGGATTTATATGCAATTTATCGATTATGTCTCAACTTTAAATGCGTGTTTCTCGCTTATTGGCAACAACTTCAAAAAACTAATAGTTTTTATACTCATTAGAATAACCAATCTTGGCATCAAGACATACTTTAAAAAATTGAACTTGGAATGAAATGTCCCTTTAACTGCCCTTAAATCGAAAAAATGGCCAATTTTACTGACAAGCCCCTCTCGGGCGTATATGCGCCGCTTTGCGAAGCTCTTGTTAGCTCCACTGGCCGAAGGCCAGCGGGGCTTATGTCATGGCCCTGTGTCCGTCGTCCGTGCGTAAACTTTTTCTTTAAACATCTTCTTCTCCATAACTATTAGACCAATTTCAAACAAACTTCACAGGAATCTTCCTTGCATGAACCTCTTCTAAATTCCTTCAAAAAAATTAATTCCGTGCAGAACTTGAATTTTAATTAAATAAATTAAATCAAATTTTCGATAAAATCTTTAAAAATTCTTCTCCAAAACTACTGGACCAATTTCAACCAAACTTCACAGGAATCTTCCTTGCATGAACCTCTACCAAATTCCTTCAAAAAAATAAATTCTGTGCAGAACTTGAATTTTAATTAAAAAAATTAAACCAAATTTTCGAAAAATCTTTAAAAATTTTCTTCTCCAAAACTACTGGACCAATTTCAACAAAACTTCACAGGAATGTTCCTTGCATTAACCTCTTCCAAATTCCTTCAAAAAAATTAATTTCGTGCAGAACTTGAATTTTAATTAATTTAATTGAATTAAATTTTCAAAAAATCTTTAAAAATTCTTCTTCTCCAAAACTATTGGACCAATTTCAAACAAACTTCACAGAAATCTTCCTTGCATAAATATCTACCAAATCCCTTCAAAAGAATAAAATCCGCGCAGAACTTGAATTTTAATTAATTTTGATTGATTTAAATTTTCGAAAATCTTAAAAAATTCTTCTTCTCCAAAACTATTGGACCAATTTCAACCAAACTTTACACGAATCATCCTTGCATGAATCCCTACCAAATTCCTTCAAAAGAATAAAATCTGTGCAGAACTTGAATTTTAATTAATTTAATTGAACTAAATTTTCGAAAATTCTTTAAAAATTCTTCTTCTCCAAAACTCCTGGATCAATTTCAACCAAACTTTACAGAAATGTTCCTTGCATTAATCTCTTCTTAATTCCTTAAAAAAAAAATCTACGTAGAACTTGAATTTTGATTAATTAAATTGAATTAAATTTTCGAAAAATCTTCTTTTCCAAAACTTCTGGACCAATTTTAACCAAACTTCACACGAATCTTCCTTGCATTTATCTCCTCTTAATTCCTTAAAAAAATAATTTCCACATAGAACTTAAATTTTGATAGATTTAATTAAATTGATTTTTTCGAAAAAAATGTTAAACAATCTTCTTCTCCAAAACTACAGGACCAATTTCAACCAAACTTCACAGGAATCTTCCTTGCATGAATCTGTTCCAAATTCCTTCACGATCGTATGAAAAGCTTGGCCGTTGTGGGCTAGGCTTTTTTTTTTTTGCTATATGAAACAGTGTAATTTTAAGAAAATTTTAAAACATTTCTGCTCCTTACTCACTTATTGGATTTCATTCTGGTGTAGCATGAATCTTCTTTGAATACACCTCTATTGTATTCCTTGAAGAAGTTGGTAGTCTAAATGTCTAAAAGCCAGTGGAGCGATACAGGGCCATCTTGGCCCTCTTGTTTTTATTATGTTAACCATGTATTTTAATGAATTTTCCTTAACCCTTGTTTTAGCTATTTTATATAAATTAAAGCTGGGCCAATCTGTGACGACTATACCAACAGTAGGATTTAACGTAGAAACAGTAACTTATAAACAAGTCAAATTTAGTGTGTGGGTAAGTAACAGTTAACCATTTTCGGACAGCAAAATTTTTTACTGGTTTAAATTGAAAGGTGTTGCAGACGACAATTTCCAGTCATTGAAATTTTACATTTCTTGGTCTTTTTAGGTTGAAAACATTGTAGGAAATGAAGAAATTGCTTGTCACAAGCAATTTCTTCATTTTCTACAATGTTTTCCAAAGCCTTTATGTTCTTGGGGTGTCAAAAGTTGTCACCTATAAAATAGTCAAATTAAGTGCGCGGGTAAGTAACAGTGAATCATTCCCCAAATTACTGCAAAAAATTATGCTGGTCCAATTTGAAAGCTCTGCTGACAAGTCAACAAAATAGATGTTGGTAAAAATGAAAATTTGTGTAACCTATAGCTCAGAAAATATTGAGACAAAAGGAGAAATTGCTGATCATCAGCAATTTCTTCTTTTGTCTCAATGTTTTCCCAAGCTCATTTCACTAGGGTCATCAAAAACGAGGTCTTGTTTCAGAAAGATTTAATCTACTATCATGCCAGTAACCCCCTGTCTGTCCATCTGTCTGTCTCTGTCCACATTTCTCAAAAGTGCAACTCCTCTAAAATGACTAGAAGGAAATCAATATGGAAACCGAAAATAACAATATCTCTGATATGTAAAGTACCACTTCATATAATGATTGACGCCTTTTTATGCTCCGCAAGATAAAAGCTTGGGGAAAACATTGGGGAAAACATTGATGAAAATTAAGAAATTGTTTGTAACTAGCAATTTATTCATTTCCCACAATGTTTTCTACCCATAAAGACCATAAAAGTTAAAATTCGATTCACCTGAAATTATCATTTGCTACATCTTTGAATTTTGACAAGACTAAAATTTTGCTGTTTGGTAATGTGTTAATCATGATAAGAGACATGGTAAGGGGGAAATGTTGTAAGAGGCTTCAGAAGTTCATCTTTGTATTAACTTCCTTTTGACATGCCTTAACCCATTCCCAAACAAGATCTGATTTTCATGTTCCTATTTGAAAATTCTTCGGAAAATAATTAAGATTGAGGCAGAAGAAGAAAATGCTGATAATCAGCATTTTCTCCTTTTGCTTCAATAGTTTCTGGGCTTTGTTGTACACAAAACCTTTCTTGATGATTACTAAGTTTGTCGTCTGCAGCAGCTCTCAAATTAGGCCACCCTAAAATTTGTGTGTCTATGAAAAAGAAAATTCATAAGCTGCTGGGTACTTGTACCTGCTTTGAATTTCAATATGTAGGCCATTTTCCTAATGAATAACCTTATTTAATATGGCGACAAGTATTTTACCTTTTTAACAAGCAATAGGGGATTTGGGCTTCTTTATAAGAATAGGTTGACAGCATTTTAGATAAGAAGAAAATGAAGCTTTAAGTCTTCACTTTGGACTGGTCCACAATTTTGTTGTTCTTCAAAAAAAGGTTAACTTTTATCTTGTGTAATTAGACTAGAGGCAACATATATTGGTCAATCACTTAAATATTGGCACTACCACTAACTGACTCTGAATGAAGAGTTAAGTCTAAGTATTGGTGTTTCAATGACTAAGGCCAAAGACCAAGAGAATGGCATAATGCATACAGGGACCAAATGTCAATTATTGTTTATCAAACACCTTGTTATGGGTGTTTATTAGTAGTATCTTCCAGAGAGGATTCTATTGCAGTGTTGAATCTAGAGGGGGCCATGGCCAAATTGACCCCCTAAAATCCAAAAATGGCCCCCTTCAGAAGAGAGTCTGGGCCCAAATTGCTCACTTAGAAATTCAATAAGTATCAAACTATTTGTGTTGGATGACCCCCTTGACCAAGAGAATAGAGCCCATCGGGCCCCCTTGAAAGCCAAGCTAGATTCAACACTGCTAATGAGTTTCACATTATGAGGTTCGGATTACAAAAAATAACAAATAAGATATGCTGTTTCTCTCTTACCTATAGCTACGTAAGAAGATGAAATACACATTTATTTGTGTGTTCACTCAAGAGATTCAAGATTCCGTCCCCGGTCACAGCAAATATCCTTTCAGATGATATTGTCTCCCTCCAATGGTTTGATAATGTTAACCTATGTGGGCCAGCAGCTGGAGGCTCGGTAAGGATGTTGTGGCAGTATTGGTATGATAAATGACAGGAATGGTTAGGTTCTCCAGCCATTGCGATATGACCATATCAGTTGAAAGAGGAGTTAAATCCCATTCAATGATTTGTTTGTGTGTTTTGCAGGATGTGGGGGGTCAGGACAAGATCCGACCATTATGGAGGCATTATTATACTGGTACCCAGGGCTTAATATTTGTGGTAGATTGTGCGGATAGGGACCGAATAGACGAAGCAAGACAGGAGCTACACAGAATTATTAACGACAGAGAAATGCGTGAATCACTTATACTTATTTTTGCTAATAAACAGGATTTACCTGATGGTGAGTAGAAACTTTCTTTTTGATAATAACTTATTAACTCTTTATCAAAATACAAAATGTTTGGGCGGTCCCATTTGAAAGTTACTGCAGACGACAAAATGCACATTGAAGAAACAATGATTTGTGTACAATATAGCTAAGAAAATATTGAGGCAAAAGTAGAAACTGCTGGTTATCAGCAGTTTCTTCTTTTGCTTCAATGTTTTCCTAAGCCTTTTCTCTTAGGGACGGCAAGACCTTAAGTATATTCTCATGAGAACATGCTCAACTTCAAGGGTTACTGACCAACATTGAAGGGTATTTGATTGAAGTTCACATGGATTTCGTGCGCTATGAGCACGGTGCTCAGATTTGAGCATGAGAACGTACTTAAGTTTTTTCGAGAAACCGGGGCCTGGTCTTGTTTGGGAAAGGGTTAAGGGAATATATTTGAACTTGAATCTGGCAAGAGGGCATTCATGGCCTTATAGACTAAACTGCATCCAGATTAGCCTGTGAATTCGCTTGGAAAGCTCATTTTGTAACATCAGAGTCTGTCAATCCACAGGTCATGAGTTCGAACCCCGGCTTTGCCAGTATCTATCCTGACATTTAACTTAAGTCGTTTGTCTCTCACCAATGGGTGTGAATCATTTATGTGAGAGAGCAACTGGAGGCTGGTTTTGGATATAGTGGTAGTACTGGTGAGAGAAATACCAGGAATCCATGGTTAGGTGCTCCAGCTGTGGCTATATGACCATAGCAGTTGAAAATTTCAGTAAATCCCAATAAATCAAATCTTACCATTTGCATGCTAACATGTAGATATTCAATAAAACTGCATGTAAATCCTATGTGCCAAATGAATGTGGGGAAATATTAATTCAAATGAGGAAAATGTTGAGTCAGCATTTCTTCTTTAGCCATAATACTTTCTGTGCTATGTAGTGCATAAATATCATTTCAGCAAATCAGGTCCTTAGTATGTAAGAGTGGATTTGTAAAATATGTTTCTTGATGCTAAGAGTTGATATCATGCACAAATTATGGGTAATTCTGTCTAGCTGGTGTGGAAAATTGTCTCAAGGGCATTAATTTCATCATTGCTTCAATTATTACTGAATATTATAACTGTCTGTTCGACCAGTTGCATGCTAACAGATAGACATGCAATAAAACTTCCCCTGTGTTCCCCAAACAGTCTCTGGATTTCATTAATGTGATAGAAAAAGTCTTGGAAAATATTGACTGAAAAGAAAAAAAGTGTATATTCTTCTTTTCTCTCAAAATTTTCTTTGCTATATTGTTCACATATCCTTTTCAATTTTGTCATCTGAAGTTCTTCTGAAATTGGACCACCTAAAGATACAAAATCTAGTGGTTAAAATAGATGTTGTGGTAAGTCTCCCTGCTATGGTCAACGTTCTGTCTGCTACAAGAGTTCATTTCCATGTTGATTAGAGACCTGACTACCTTGACATGTAAATCAATAATCAACTGTCCACTGTTGACCATAACTATGTTACTGTTATTTTGTTATACTGACCCTTTGCTGGTCACTGTAAGACAACCTAATGTCCAATAGTAACCTTTTCATGCTAAAACTTTAAAAAAGCAGGCAGTATAGAATTAGGCCAGACTGCACATATGTGCAGGCTGGTCTTGTTCTATTCTGCCCATCAAAGCGACTGAAATATTCTGGGATCAGCTTGACAAGGGTAAATTGTAAAGTATCGTAGGAGTTGCATGTCAAGGTTTAGTAAGGGTCAAAAGATGACCTTGAAAAAGGCCAAATGGCATTCAGAAAATGTTTATGGTTAAGGTGTGAAGGCAGATTGACAAAATATCAGAAATATGGACTGACAGATGAACAGGATAAAAATGGTACATACATTGAAACAGGGATGTAGAAAAAACAAATAACTTCTGTGTTATGATAAATCAAATGGCATGTTAGTGATGTACAATATTTATGATAAGTAATAAATATTTAATTATCATTTGCAGATGATTGACAAAATACAACATGAATAAACAAGGTCTAACAATATAATAGTAAAAATAAAACATGAGTAAACAAGGCCTAACAACAGTAAAGAATGTAAAGTACTTATTCACTATTAACAAGTGATAAATGAAGCTTTTATTTGTTTTTGATGAATGTTACACTCTACTTATTAGCTCACCTGAGCACGAAGTGCTCAAGGTGAGCTATTGTGATTGCTTTTTGTCCGTCGTCCGTCTGTCCGTATGTCCGTCCATCCGTCCGTCCGTCTGTCCGTCCGTCCGTCCGTCCGTCTGTCAACAATTTGGTGTTTACACTCTAGCATCTACAAATATAAGCCATTCTTGACCAAACTTGGTCAAAACATGTATGACCTTGAGTTCTCGGATGAGTTCGATTTTGGGTCAGATCGGACCTGAAAGTCAGGAGTTATCTGCCCTTGAATGTAAAAAATAGCTACTTTTGACATTGTTTACACTCTAGTATCTACAAATATTGACCAATCAATACAAAAGTTGGACAAAATGTTGGTGACTATAAGATCTCGGATGAGTTTGATTTTTGGGCTGATCGGATCAGAAAGTTTTAAGTTATCTGCCCTTGAATTTGACAAAATTGCTGTTTTTCACAGTTTTCGACTTTGTTTACACTATAGCTTCTACAATTATTGACCAATCAAGACAAAACTTGGACACAATGTTAGTGACCATAAGATCTTGGATGAGTTATATTTTGGGTCAGATTGGACTGGAAAGTCAGGAGTTATCTGCCCTTGAATGTAAAAAATAGCTACTTTTGACATTGTTTACACTCTAGCATCTACAAATATTGACCAATCAATACAAAAGTTGGACAAAATGTTGGTGACCATAAGAGCTCAGATGATTTTGATTTTTGATTCTGATCGGATCAGAAAGTCCTGAGTTATCTGCCCTTGAATTTGACAAAATTGAAGTTTTTCACAGATTCCGACTTTGTTTACACTATAGTATCTACAATTATTGACCAATCAAAACAAAGCTTGGACACAATATTAATTATGATAAGATCTTGGAAGAGTCTGATTTTGGGTCAGATTGGACTGGAAAGTCTGGAGTTATCTGCCCTTGAATGTAAAGAATAGCTACTTTTGACATTGTTTATACTCTAGCATCTACAAATATTGACCAATCAATACAAAAGTTTGACACAATGTTGGTGACCATAAGATCTTGGATGAGTTTGATTTTTGGTCTGATCAGGCCAGAAAGTTTTAAGTTATCTGCATCTGATCTGGCCGGAAAGACGAGAGCTATGTGCCCATGTATTTTACAAAATTTTACAAAATTTTACAAAATTGCCATTTTCGGCTGTTTTCAACTTTGTTTACCCGCTCTAAAATCTACAATTGTTGACTAATCAAGGCAAAACTTGAACACAATGTTGGAGACTGTTAGAACTCGTATTAGTTTAATATTCAGCTCGATGGGATCAGAAAGTTGAGAGTTATGTGCCCTTTAATTTTACAAAATTGCTGTTTTCAACAGTTTTTGACCTTGTTTACAATCTAGAATCTACAATTTTTTTATCAATCAAGACAAAAATTGGACACAATGTTGGAGACCATAAGATCTTGGATGATCTGCCCTTCAAATTTTACCCCGACAACCACAAATAGTGACTAATCAGAACAAAACTTGACACAATGTTATTGACCATAAGTTTGTTTTCAGTCTTAAAGTCATAAATATTAATTGAATTGAACAAAACTGTGCCTAATATCATTTTGGTTCAGGTGAGCGATATAGGACCATCATGGTCCTCTTGTATGTTATTACTGAGTGACTCTTTGCCCATTATACACTGACAAAGTCATATATGTTGCCACCCTGGTTGTCTGTATGTCAGTCCATTACCAAATTCTGGTCTACTCAACTCTGGACACCATTAAATACTTTCCTAAAAAAGCAAAAGTTTTGTCTGATAAAATTTGACAGTTTCTCTGGACCACAAAAAAAGATGTTTATAAAATTTGTGTACAATATAGCACAGAACATTATTGTCACAAAATGAGAAGGTGACAGTTATCAGCATTTACTTCTTCTGCATCAATGTTTTTTCAAGTTTTTAAGGGGACCTAAAATTCTAGTCTTGTTTTGGAAAGGATTAAAATCAAAATAAGTTCAAGTTTGCTCAAAGGCAAGGTTAAAATGGGTTCAAGGGTAATGTATTTTCCATGCCATAACAAAGTTCCACATTTATGATGATTTTCAGTGACTCAATGAATCTACAATCCAGCTTATGTTTAGTTATATTATACTTTCTAGCTCAAAGGGCCATCTGTTTTCTAAAGAATTTACTAGGAAAAACAAACATTTAATAGACTTGTTCTTGCATGTATGATATTACACTCAGGGTAACATTAATTTTGTTAATGTCATAACTACAGTTTCATGAAACATTAGTTACATCATTGTTTAACGTCATCAAGGAATTATATATTGGTAGATGCGGATATGTATTAAAAATTCCTCACATTTGATGTTGCACTTATATATTACATATTGTGACTAGCCATTACAATAAAGAAGAATTTGTTCAGTGATGATGCAATGTTATCCATACTCATACTGACTCATCATTTAAAAAAAAATAAAAAATAAAGTTTTATGGATTATGCATAGATTCCAATTCATTAATTCATTTGGCCATCCATCCATGTGTCTGTCTGTCCATCCATCCATCAATCCATACCATTCATATTGACACTTTTTGTGGAGATAATCCCATTACAGTAACTCTCATTACATAATAAACATTCTCTCATACATTCTGTAATAAAAATTATGATGTAAATTAACCCTTTCCCAAATGTCAAAATATAAAGACTTCCTATCAGAAATCTGATGCAGGCATTGATATTGATGAAAATATGATTAGTGTACAATATATAATAGCACAGAAAATATTGAGACAAAAGGAGAAAATGTTGTTATCAGCATTTTCTTCTTTTGCCTCAATGTTTTCTAACATTTTTCTATTCAATACATCAAAACCAGGACTTGTTAAGGAAAAAGTTAATTCCCCCAGGGTGCTAACAGGAGATAATTTCATTCCATCTGTTCTTCAATAGCTCTAGTCTATTTTGTCTCTGAAATTGCCTTCTGATGAGTAGGAATAATAAATTGTTTATAAAATATATAACCCTCTCCAAAACAAAATATTTTAGGCATTGCAATGGCCATGATTGTGTGAAAGAAATAGAGCAGGAATTTTCAAAATTCTAATAAAAATTTGGAAATGCATTAAATATTGTCAACTGTACTAGTTTATAATTTGACAGAAGGTTTTAAAGTGACATTTCACATTTATTTCATTTTTAGCTCACCTGAGCACGAATGTGCTCATGGTGAGCTATTGTGATAGGGCTGTGTCCGGCGTCCGTCGTCCGGCGTCCGGTGTCCGTCGTCCGTCGTCCGTCGTCCGTCGTCCGTCAAACTTTGCCTTGTGTGCACTCTAGAGGCCACATTTTTTGCCCAATCAACCTGAAATTTGCTCAGAATGATTGTCTTGATGAAATCTCGGACAAGTTCGAAATTGGGTCATTTGGGGTCAAAAACTAGGTCACGGGGTCAAATCTTAGAAAAACCTTGTGTGCACTCTAGAGGCCACATTTTTTGCCCAATCAACCTGAAATTTGCTCAGAATGATTGTCTTGATAAAATCTCGGACAAGTTTGAAATTGGGTCATCTGGGGTCAAAAACTAGGTCACGGGGTCAAATCTTAGAAAAACCTTGTGTGCACTATAGAGGTCACATTTTTTTCCCAATCAACCTGAAATTTGCTCAGAATGATTGTTTTGATGAAATCTCGGACAAGTTCGAAATTGGGTCATCTGGGGTCAAAAACTAGGTCACGGGGTCAAATCTTAGAAAAACCTTGTGTGCACTCTAGAGGCCACATTTTTTGCCCAATCAACTTAAAATTTGCTCAGAATGATTGTCTTGATAAAATCTCGGACAAGTTCGAAATTGGGTCATCTTGGGTCAAAAACTAGGTCACTGGGTCAAATCTTAGAAAAACCTTGTGTGCACTATAGAGGTCACATTTTTTGCCCAATCAACCTGAAATTTAATCAGAATTATTGTTTTGGTGAAATCTTGTACAAGTTTGAAATTGGGTCATCTGGGGTCAAAAACTAGGTCACGGGGTCAAATCTTAGAAAAACCTTGTGTGCACTATAGAGGCCACATTTTTTGCCCAATCAACCTGAAAATTGATCAGAATTATTGTCTGGATAAAATCTCGGACGAGTTCGAAATTGGGTCATCTGGGGTCAAAAACTAGGTCACGGGGTCAAATCTTAGAAAAACCTTGTGTGCACTCTAGAGGCCCCATCTTTTGCCCAATCAACCTGAAATTTGCTCAGAATGATTGTCTTGATAAAAGCTCGGACAAGTTTGAAATTGGGTCATCTGGGGTCAAAAACTAGGTCACAGGGTCAAATCTTTAGAAAAACCTTGTGTGCACTCTAGAGGCCACATTTTTTGCCCAATCAACCTGAAAATTGCTCAGAAATTGAATGATTGACTTGATAAAATCTCGCACAAGTTTGATATAGGGTCATCTGGGGTCTAAAACTAGGTCACAGGGTCAAATCTTAGAAAAACCTTGTGTGCACTCTAGAGGCCACATTTTTTGCCCAATCAACCTGAAAATTGCTCAGAATGATTGGCTTGATAAAATCTCGCACAATTTTGAAATTAGGTCATACGGGGTCAAAAACTAGGTCATGGGGTCAAATCTTAGAAAAACCTTGTGTGCACTCTAGAGGCCACATTTGTTGCCCAATCAACCTGAAAATTGATCAGAATGATTGTCTTGGTGAAATCTCGGACAAGTTTGAAATTGGGTCATCTGGAGTCAAAAACTAGGTCACGGGGTCAAATCTTAGAAAAACCTTGTGTGCACTCTAGAGGCCACATTTTTTACCCAATCACCCTGAAAATTGATCAGAATGATTGTCTTGATCAATTTTCAGACAAGATTGAAATTGGGTCATCTGGGGTCATAAACTAGGTTATGAGGTAAAATCTTTGTAAAACCTTTTGTGCACTCTAGAGGCCACATTTTTTGCCCAATCAACCTGAAAATTGATCAGAATGATTGTCTTGATCAATTCTAGGTCACGAGGTCAAATCTTAGATAAACCTTGTGTGCACCCTAGAGGTCACATTCTTTGTCCAATCAACCTGAAAATTGGTTTACAAAAAAAAGTTATTATATCAGGTGAGCGCTTCAGGGCCAATGGCCCTCTTGTTTAAAAGTATGTCTTGATGCAAAGATTTTTTATTCTAATGCGGAGAAATGCTATCAATCAGTTTTTTTGAAGTTAAGCGAAAATAGGCCTTTAAAGTGTAGACAGAAATGACAACTTCTATTTAAATCTGAACTGTTGTCCACAACAATTTGTTTAATTTTAGCACAAAAATATATTTCTCATAAACGGTTTAATATTTTAGCTTGAGATTTTCAGACTTTCCATAAGAAAACATGCTTTTTCAGATAAAATAAAAGAAACATTTATTTAAAAATAATTGTGAAATGTCACTTTAAGTGTGAAGACTCAGTTATGAATTATAGTTCTGGAATGTCAAACTTGTCTCTCATTCACTGACTACCCACAACATAAGATATAAATTTTGAATCAGTTGCCCCCATCTTTTTATCAGAATGAGTATTGTTTAATTTTCAAATTGTTTTATAAGCTCAGAGATAAATTGGTTGACTTTACCACGGTGGAAAATCACGTGATACAATATTTTCAGAAAATCTTCAATAACTTTGTCAATACTGGACCGATTTGAATTCGGTTTGAAGCAGAGAATGTGGGCAGATGTCACGCATTAGACAAACATGGTTGATTTTTGAAAAGTCAACTGATAAAAAAGTTATTGAAGATAAACCAAAATTTTGGTTTATCTTTAATAACTTTTTTATCAGTTGATTTTTCAAAAATCAACCACGTCCAGCTTATTCCTTATATTTTCCCGCCTTCTCTGCTTCAAACTGAATTCAAATTGGTCAAGTATTAAAAAAGATATTGAAGATTATCGGAAATTCTGAGTCGCGTGATTATACACCGTGTTTACATTGACTGAAGTAAAGCATGACAAATTGTAGAAAATTGAATAATTTCACCTGTTTGTTATCCTTCACATCACAGATTGTCTCGTTGTCAATTTTGTCTCTTATCCCTTTCCCAAACAACCAAGTTTTAGGGTGTTCCAATTTAAAAGCTGCTGTAGACGACAAAATTGATGCCAAGAAGGAAGGAATTTGTGTACAATATAGCACAGAAAATATTTAGACCAAAGGAGAAACTGCTGGTTATCAGCAGTTTCTTCTTTTGTCTCGATGTTTTCCCAAGCCTCTCCTACATAAGGTACATCAAAACCAGGTCTTGTTTGGGAAAGGGTTATCTTATTCCAATCAGAAATTTTAGACTTGGAAAATCCCCATAAACGTTGAAAGAAAAGGAGAAGATGCTGGTTATCACCATTGATTAGATATGTCAAAACTATGGTTAATTTAACGCTTCCCCGAACAAGACCTGGTTTTGATATCCTTAATAGAATAAGCTTTGGAAAAAATTGATGCAAAAGAAGAAAGTGCTGGTTATCAGCATTTTGTCCATTTGCCTCAATATTTTCTTTACTACTTTATTGATAAATTGTACATTTATTTTGTTGTCTAAAGCAGTTTTCAATTTGGACCACCCTAAAGTTTCATTGTTTGGGAAAGGGTTAGAAAAAATGCATCTTTTTAATGTGCAAAATGTCTTAGGGGAAAATATGTTTGAATGATTCACTTTGTGATAATCTTAAGATTTTTTCTGTCATTTAGTGCACTTCAAATGCTATATTTTCACAAGTGGCAAAACCATTAGTGAAAAATAAGGTTTTGCAGTTGAAATGATCAATAATAAAGTTACCGGTATTATGTGGCCAAGATGGTAGACATACCGTCATATGCTCACAATTCCTTTTAAGCGAGCCGGTACTTTATGTCCGGGGAGCTAATGTCACAGTCCTAGTGTCGGTTTCGCGTTCCGTCCCTTCGCGTCATCACTTGAAAAACTTTAACCTGGTCTATCATCTCAGGCACAATTAGAGATATAGCTTTGATATTTCACACATGGATACTTCCCACCAAGACAATTAATTTGAGACCATGACCTTTGACCTAGTGACCTTGACCATGGAGTTTGGCCTGCTTTTAAAAAACTTTAATCTGGCCTATATCTCATTTACTATTATAGACAGAGCCTTGATATTTCACATATGGATACCTCATGCCCTGACTTTGACCTTGAAACCATGACCTTTGACCTAGTGACCTTGACGTTTGACCTTGGACTCTTTTTTTGCGACAAGCACTCATATAGGCGAGCTACATTATCCGCGGACAACTCTTGTTCTTTCACTTACAGATTTTCCAACTATGATTTTGATTTTGTTGCTCACAGCAGCAATAAACTTTATTATTGTTTGATCATTGATTAATTGGCTATTCCTTCAATACTCTCTATATCATATATTTTTGTGTTTTTCAGCCATGAAACCCCATGAAATACAAGAGAAACTGGGTTTAACGCGTATACGAGATCGTAATTGGTATGTTCAACCTGCGTGTGCCACTACTGGGGACGGACTATATGAAGGCCTAACTTGGTTAACCTCAAACTGTAAATCTTGATCATTTATATATACGTGTATATGCGTTTTAAACAAAAACAGTACAAACCAATTCGGACAAAGTGGAGCTCCAGATTGGAACGGATGAAGCCAGAACAGATCACGAAACATTCAACGTTTTTCTTCAAAACCTACATGTTCAACGGTCATAACATCCTTTTAACCCATTCCCATACATTGCCAGTTTTTGAGACCCCACATGTTATGGCTTCAGAAAACATAGTGAGAAATGAAGAAATTGCTTGTGATAAGCATTTTCTTCATTTCCCACAATGTTTAATACCAAAAATTGACCCAAAAAGTGTAAAATTTCATGCACTTGAAATTGTCGTCCGCAACATTCTTTGAGTTTGGGCAAGTCTAGAATTCTGCCTTCTGGTAATGGGTTATTTGTCTTTGAAAAAGCTTGTGTTGGGTATACAACCCATGATATTTTTATAGCGTCACTAAAAAAAAGTAACTTTGAATAGTTGGAAAGTATTTATTTGAACTTGTCCATAATGGAAAAGGCTTGGTAAAAAATTGAGACAAAAACAGGAAATGCTGATAACCAGTATTTTCTCCTTTTCTCTCAATACTTTCCATGTTATGAGTATGACAAACACATTTCTCTCCCTTGGTTATATTGATAATGTTGCCTGCAGAAACTCTCAAATTAGAACTGTCCAAAATATAGCTGTTTTTGAAAAGACAAATTTGATGCCTGAAAGAATATTGATGCTTTTCAACAAAAAGCTTGTAACTGCAGCTTAACACAAGCTGCAGTTGTGAAGTTTTGTTGAAAAGTGACAATATGTCAAGAAAGAGTTTGACCTTTAAAGCGGTTCGCTGAGAGGCTGTGAAGTCATCGCAGTCCGCTAAGAAGTCATCGCTTTTCCTTTCTTATTTGGATCTCTGCTCAATGTATACAATGTATATATAACAATCAGTTCGTATATATATTAAGGAAAAAAGCAAGTGTACCAGAATATATAGAATTTGCTTGATTTAGATAATCATATTTAGAGAAAAACCAAATTCAATGAAAAAAGTTATTGATAAAATTCAGTTGAAGTTGGAAAACTACTAAATATATACTCCATGTATCTAGAAAACCGCTAGATGAATGTGAATTCTTTTGGTATTTAAACAAATACCAATTAAATCCCATTCCAAAACAGTGACACCTTTTGGCGCACATAGTAGAAAAGGCTTGGGAAAATATTGCGGCAAAGGAAGGAAATGCTGATGATTTGGCATTTCTTCTTTTGTCTCAATATTTTCTGTGATATATTGTTCACAAATTTCATCCATATCAGTGTCCATTTTGTCACTTGCGGCAGTTTTCAAACTGCAACTTTTTGCTGTTTGACAAAGGGTTAAAGCTGAATTTTATTTCATTGACGCTAATGGACTTCTATGTGTTTAGAAAAATATCTGATAGACTTGTATTACTGATACATTATATAATTATATACATTATATAAGTATACTAAGCACAACAATATAGGGATATCGGAATTGGTTTAATATTTTACCACGATATTTCCAAAATTTACTCAAATTTCTTCAATAATCCTGTTCCTTAACATCTTAAAGAACAAAAATTCTGAAATTTATCGGTCGCACTATTATAGACTGGTAATTCCTCGGGCGCATGTAGCAGTACCGTCTGTTTCGAAAATCGCATAATAGTGTCAATACTGAGTAAGACTTGTAGCGTCCAAATCTGTATTTCTTGAGGTTCCATTTCCCTGTATTTGGATGCCTGCATGTTTAAAGTGGTCATGAAAGATGTTGATGCCGGGTATTTTCAATCAGTGAACTTAAAATCCTTGTGATAGCGAAAGAAAGTAATAACGTGCCGATCAGTTGCTTGGCCAATGCAAACCCATAATTACATTTGTACACGCTTTGTCACAAAGCAATCTTCGATACAATGTTAGTTTGGTTAACTGCAAGCTCGAGCTTTCCTACGATATACCAATGTTGGCGGTCTGTTAGACGACAATGTTGAACCATTTTTTAACAGCTAAGAACTTGTTTGCGAATATGTAATGTTTAGTTTTCATCCAGAATAGCGGAAAATGCATGTACATGTACAACTTTGACCAATTTGTGATTTTTCAATGCTGACCCCTCTTTAGTGCGTATGCCTATGTTGTGAAATCAACGACCGGTGACTGCACAATATTTTCACACAAAGCAAAAGTAATAATAGTATTATCGAAAAAAGTATAACAGCTTCCCTGAAACTTAAAGTTTTAATTTATATTCATCATTGGGCTTCATTATCCCTATATTGTTGTGCTTAGTATATTTAGAAAAGTACCAGATAAAAGAGAATCACATTTCATTGGTGGAAAAGGATTCCCCAAGCTTCACCTAGTGTGTTTTTATACAGTTTTGAGGATTTCACGTGTTGTGAAAGTATTATCGCTGTTTGCTTTTTGCTCCATGGACCATTAATTTTGAAGAAGTTCATTTAATCACCATGAAATTTTGTTTAAGAAAGGGATAATATTGAAAACAATGTTTAAATGGCATGTAACTAAATAACGGTAGCTGCCATTTATAAATTTCTATTGGTGCAGATTAAGCTGTCAATTTAACCCTTTCCCAAACGACAAAATTTTAAGGTGCTCCAATTTGATAGCTGCTGCAGACGACAGAATGGATGTTGATAAAGAACGGATTATTGTATACTATAGCTCAGAAAATATTGAGGCAAAAGGAGAAAATGCTGATCATCAACAATTTCTTCCTTTGCCTTAATGTTTTCCTAGGCATTTCTTATCAGGGACGTCATGATCAGGTCTTGTTTGGGAAAGGGTTAATTTAGATAAAATTGCAGGAAAAGAAGAAAATGCTGGAAACCATTATCTTTGCATCATCTCTAAAGGACATCAATTTTTGTTCCTAGATTTTACAAGGTGCTTTGCCTGTATAAATGATTAGCTTTGTAAAATTATTCAATTGTTTCAAAGGCGCATGCTATTTAATTTAACCCTTTTCCAAGCGAGACAATTTTAGACTGGTCCAATTGAAAGCAGCTGTTGACAATAAGATTGTTCTTGATAAAATTGACTTGTGTACAAAATAGCACAGAAAATATTGGGAGAAAATGCTGATCATCAGCATTTTCTTTTACCAGAATGTTTTCCCCAAGCCTTTTGTGTTAAAAGGCATCACTGTTTGGGAAAGGGTTGAAAAGAAGAAATGGCTGTAAACATTGATTTTATAGATTTTCTCTGTACTTCTGAAAACTTTTTGAACTTTTGTCACAAAGTAAGTTTAGGTATAATTAGAATTTTTTCACCTGAACCTAGGCTAAGTAATTATATGCGTCAATGGATTTCTAAATGTATCTTTGAGTTTTTCTGTTTTATATTGACCGAAGGAACATATGCAGAATACGAAGTCAAAATGCTTATGCAAACTATCGACTCTGCTCGATGGTGAGCGATTGCTGTGGTGTATTGCTTATTCAGCATCATAATTATTCATCGCATATTCGTCATGGTTCAGGTGAAATTTTACCAACAACATATTCATGTATCATCTGAAAAAAGAGAAAGTTACTGCATACCATGAAAGCGTTTCCATATTTTTGATTTTGTCCAAAAATTTTGCTTATTCACAGAATTAATGCTTTTTAGCTCACCTGAGCAACATGCTCAAGGTGAGCTTTTGTCATCACCCTGTGTCCGGCGTGCGTCGTGCGTTGTGCGTCGTGCGTTGTGCGTCGTGCGTCGGAAGGCGTCAACAATTTCTTTAAACATCTTCTCCTCCTTAACCACTAAGCCAATTCTTACCAAACTTGGCAGGCATGTTCCCTGGGTGACCCTTTTCAAAACTTGTTTTCAAATTTTTGATTCGTCAAAAAATGTGGGCGTGGCAGGGCGGGGCTTATCAGACTTAGAGAAATTGTTACATAATTCTTCAAAAATCTTCTCCTCCTTAACCATTGAGTCAATTTTTACCAAAGTTGGCAGAAATGTTCCTTGGGTGATCCTTTTCAAAACTTGTTTTCAAATTTTTGATTCGTCAAAAAATGTGGGCGGGGCAGGGCGGGGCTTATCAGACTTAGAGAAATAGTTACATAATTCTTCAAAAATCTTCTCCTCCTTAACCATTGAGTCAATTTTTACCAAAGTTGGCAGAAATGTTCCTTGGGTGATCCTTTTCAAAACTTGTTTTCAAATTTTTGATTCGTCAAAAAATGTGGGCGTGGCAGGGCGGGCTTATCAGACTTAGAGAAATTGATAAATAATTATTCAAAAATCTTCTTCTCCCTAACCATAGAGTCAATTTTTACCAAAGTTGGCATAAATGTTCCTTGGGTGACCCTTTTCAAAACTTGTTTTCAAATTTTTGATTCGTCAAAAAATGTGGGCGGGGCAGGGCGGGGCTTATCAGACTTAGAGAAATTGTTACATAATTCTTCAAAAATCTTCTCCTCCTTAACCATTGAGTCAATTTTTACCAAAGTTGGCAGAAATGTTCCTTGGGTGATCCTTTTCAAAACTTGTTTTCAAATTTTTGATTCGTCAAAAAATGTGGGCGTGGCAGGGCGGGGCTAATCAGACTTTGAGTAATTGATAAATAATTCTTCAAAAATCTTCTTCTTCCTAACCATAGAGTCAATTTTTACCAAAGTTGGCATAAATGTTTCTTGGGTGACCCTTTTCAAAACTTGTTTTCAAATTTTTGATTCGTCAAAAAATGTGGGCGTGGCAGGGCGGGGCTTAGCAGACTTAGAGAAATTGTTAAATAATTCTTTAAAAATCAAATGTTGATCCAATTTGTACCAATCTTGGCTGGAATGTTTCTTGAGTGACTGTCTTTACTGCCTGTTGATGAATTTTTGATTCATCAAAAAATGAGGGCGTGGCAGGGCGGGGCTTATCAGACTTAGAGAAATTGTTAAATAATTCTTCAAAAATCTTCTTCTCATTAACCATTGAGTCAATTTTTATCAAACTTGGCAGAAATGTTCCTTTGGTGATCTTTTTTCAAAATTTGTTTTCAAATTTTTGATTCATCAAAAAATGTTGGCGTGGCAGGGCGGAGCTTATCAGACTTAGAGAAATTGTTAAATAATTCTTTAAAAATCAAATGTTGATCCAATTTGTACCAATCTTGGCTGGAATGTTTCTTGATTGACTGTCTTTACTGCCAGTTGATGAATTTTTGATTCATCAAAAAATCAGGGCGTGGCAGGGCGGGGCTTATCAGACTTAGAGAAATTGTTAAATATTTTTTCAAAAATCTTCTACTCATTAACCATTGAGTCAATTTTTATCAAACTTGGTAGAAATGTTCCTTGGGTGATCTTTTTCAATTTTTTTTTTCAAATTTTTGATTCATCAAAAAATGTGGGCGTGGCAGGGTGGAGCTTATCAGACTTAGAGAAATTGTTAGATAATTCTTTAAAAATCAAATATTGATCCAATTTGTACCAATCTTGGCTGGAATGTTCCTTGAGTGACTGTCTTTACTGCCTGTTTTCAAATTTTTGATTCGTCAAAAAATGAGGGCGTGGCAGGGTGAGGCTTATCAGACTTAGAGAAATCATTAAGTAATTCTTAAAAAATCTTCTTCTCCTTAACCAATGGATCAATTTTTACCAAACTTGGCAGAAATGTTACTTGGATGACCCTTTTTAAAATTTGTTTTCAAATTTTTGATTCGTCAAAAATGTGGGCGTGGCAGGGCGGTGCTTATCAGACTTAAAGAAATCATGAAAAAAATCTTTAAAAATCAACCATTGATCAAATTTAAACCAAATCTGGCAGATCTGTTTCTTGAGTGACTGTTTTCAATGTGTGTTTATGAATTTTTTGATTTGTCAAAAAATGTAGGCGCTGCAGGGCGGGGCTTATCAGACTTGGAGAAGTTATTAAACGAATCCTTGAAAATTTTCTTCTCCTTAACTGTTAGACAAATTGTATCAAATTATCCAGGAATGTTCCTTGGGTACCCGTTTTTATTTATTTTTTTACAAATTTGTGATTGGTTGAAAATATGGGCATGGCAGGATGTTTATACGACTAGGAGAAATGACAGGAAAATTCTTTAAAAATCAACTGTTGGGCCAATTTGAACCAGGGATGTTGCTTGAGTGACTCTTTTTAACAATAATATTGTTTGTGAATTTTTGATTTGTTAAAAAATTTGAGTGTGGCAGGGTAGGGCTTATCAGACTTCAAAAAATCATAAAGAAATTCTTCAAAAATCAACCATGGGGCCAATTTAAACCAAGAGAACAAAATGCTTATTGAGTTACTCTTTTCAAACACTTGGTTATAAATTTTTGATAGGATAATAAATGTTGATGAGGCAAGGAGGGGCTTATCATATTAAGCGTATTAATGCCTGTAATGTAGCATTCTGATGTTTCAAAATTGTAAATTGTTAATTGTAAAAGTTTAATCCTGATTATCAAACTGGAACAGCACATGATATTCAATTTTAAAGATGTATGCAAATGCTACTACATGCAATATGATTGAATACTAATGTGACTTCATTGTCTTCATTGGAAATTATGAAACTTAATTTACAATAGCTTGATACGACATACATATTTGTTTACAAAAAAAATTATATTGTACACCATCAAATACAGGAAAAACTCAGGTGAGCGATATCAGTGCCTTTCAGGCACTCTTGTATATGTTTGTCACTGATTTTCATCTTATTTTGTTGAACGCATTCCAAAACAGATATTTTGATTTTATTCATTATTAACAATAGAAATTTTCTGTTCTCAAGGAAAAAAATTCTTGAGAATGATCTTTTTCTGAGAGTTATCTTTCAAATCTGGCATTTGATATCTTTCAACTACAAGGATCATTACAAAAGTGTCAATTTGATGTCTTTTCCAATAGCACAGATGGAGTCAAACAATTATGGGTATTGGTCCACATTTTTTATTGGAATTGATTCTTGTATGTACAGTATCATTTCTGATAAACAATATTTGACAGTGTTGCAATGTGATATGTTATTTTGGTGTGTTCATAGCAAGATTGTGGCATTCTGAGCTACAGATAAGAGGGGGTGATGGCTTTTGAAAATTAAATATTTCATTTATTGTTTCATCAAACTCTAAATTAAGGGTATTCATCAAGATGATTCAAATCGGTACCCACATCATTGGGCGTAGATATGAAATAACAAATTTAGAATGTCTTTCTCCCTCTCTTATTTGCTGCTCTGGTTCATTGTTAGTAAGTAGAAATGTCATATTGTCTTCCTTTTAGAATAAAAGATATGGAACAACTAGCTTATTGATGCTGTCAATAACGAGTTTGATTTACCAATTAAAGGAAGATGTAACATATATTGTCAAGGACAATGTCTGACACTGAAATCTTTCTGGCAAAATATTTATGTGTCATAGATTGCTTTGACAAATCTTTTGAAACCACAACAAATAAAATGAACTCAATAATCAGAACTTTTCTATTAACCATTTCCCAAACAAGACCTGGTTTTGACGTCCCTATTAGAAAAGGTTTGGGAAAACATTGAGACAAAAGAAGAAACTGCTGATAACCAGCAGTTTCTCCTTTTATCTCAATATTTTCGTAGCTATATTGTACCAAAATCCAACATTGAATGACATTCATTTTGTTGTCTGCAGAAGCTTTTTAAATGGATCACCCTAAAATGTTGTCATTTGGGAAAGGGTTAACAAATTTAGAACTGTGCCTTCATCAGAAAATCATATTTTGGCAGCCTAGGTTTGAGAGTTTAGAATTAATCCTTTCCAAAACGGCAAAATTTTGGGATGATCCACTTCAAAAACCGCCATAAATGACAAAATGAATGTTATTAAAGATAGGATTTGTGTAAAATATGGCATAGAAAATATTGAGACAAAAGGAGAAACTGCTGGTTATCAGCAGTTTCTTCTTTTGTTTCAATGTTTTCCCAAGCTTATTCTATTGAGGACGTCAAAACCAGGTCTTGTTTGGGAAAGGGTTAAACTGTTTTAACCCTTTTTCTGAACAAGACCTGCTTTTGATGTCCCTGCCAGAAAAGGTGTGACAAAATATTGAGGGAAATGCTGATAACCAGTATTTTCTCCCTTTGTCTCAATATTTTCTGTGTTATCATTTGCTCGTATTTCAAACTTTAATATCAATTTTGTCACTGAAGTAACTTTTCAATTGGATCAGTCTAAATTATAGTTGTTTGGGAAGGGGTTAATTCATCTTTTTGCTGCTTTTCAACAAAAACCTCGTAACTGTAGCTTAAATGAGCTGCAGTTACGAGGTTGTTGTTGAAAAGAAACAATTTCAGATTTTATCAATTTGTACTGTTTGTATGAAAACTATGTAATATAGATTTGTTTTTACCATGATGATTTGCAACCTGTATAGTATGTTAACGGATGTACACATTATTGCAATTGTAGACAGCTTTTTAGTTAGCTTAAACAGTAGATGTACTTCAAGTTTTGAATGTGTTCTAGTGAGTAAGGGTTCTTAAAACAATGGCAAATTCATTGTATTCATTTTGTCAGTCTTTGAATATTATACACATTTTTGGCTGGATGCATGAAATAGGTTTAAAGTTAAACCCAGCTAATGTCATGATTAAGGTTTACGAACTGAGAATGAAATGCAAAGCCAGAGTCGAAATTTGAAAAGTGCCAGTAATTCCTAAACTGTGTTACATTTCCATTCCAAATACAAACATAAGCATTTTGTATGGTTTAGAATTTTGAATTAATGCATACTTATGGAAATATTTGACAAAAATGTTCAAAATTACCTCCCTTGCATATGAATATAGAGTAAAATAATATTTGTAAATAATTTTCTTCTTGAAGCATAATCTTGAAATCTGGCATGGTGAATCAACTTATGTGAAGTGTATTTACAAGTGTGTGTAATTTGATGCATTTCCTATGGCCAGAAAGTGGTGTTTTCATTCTCAGTTCGTAAACCTTAAGTTATGTCATATCCAAGGTTTAACTTTGAACTTATGTTTTGCAAGTAGCATATTTACTAAAATTGATGTAAAACTGATGTCTTAATCCTTTATAAAACAAGAATTGCATTTTACTTCACTTTAATACTGGTAAATCATATTGTTGGTTGAACGCTAATACCTGGTAAGGTAACAGCTTCAATCAAGCTGTAGTTACAAGCTTTTTTAACCCGTTCCCAAACAAGACCTGGTTTTGACGTCCCTAATAGAAAAGGCTTGGGAAAACTTTGAAACAAAAGAAGAAACTGCTGATAACCAGCAGTTTCTCCTTTTGTCTCAATATTTTGTATGCCATATTTTACACAAATCCTATCTTTAATAACATCCATTTTGTCATTTGTAGCAGCTTTTGAATTAGAGCACCCAAAAATTTTGCCGTTTGGGAAAGGGATAATATCACCAATGATTTGATAACACTAAGCACAACAGATGGAATATTGGTGATCAGCAAGTGGTCCTTTTCCTCTATCCGGGGGAAGAAATCCTTCTGTTTTAAGGAGGAACATTTAAGGTGCTGGTTACGTAGTTGAATTGATCTAATATTTTGTCGTCAGGTAAAGGACAATTGCGTCCATGACTGCAATGAGAAAAGCAGAGAAATAAATTATTTAAAGGATTTAGAATATTGGCACTCCAGTTCAAAATCATTCTTCATTATTTTGACCATACATGTATCTTCTTTTCACCAGAATACATTTTTGGAAATGTTTGTTTTGCCTTGTCTGTTTAATATAAAATATAAACCATGACTTCTCATACACTTTTAGCTTTATGCAGTGCCTTGAATTTAAAACAGTTCAAACTAGGAATTTTATATGGCTTGATATGGATTAGATTTTATACTATTCATGATATTTAGACAAATTTAAACCCTCCTTATTATATGTAAGCCAAGTTTTAAGTTAATTTGAAAATTGTAGGGTATTGCAAAAACATTTCATAATTGCATAACAAGAATTTAGTTAAACCAGGGTTATTCCTACCTAATCTATAAATAAGTTTCTGATTTTGATTAATCTTTAAATTGTGCATTTATCATCTCATTGTGTTCTTTCATTTACTTACGTATGTGTTTTCCCTGACAATAATGGTTTAATTATCAAAACCAATTTTCTATTGCTAACAAGAAAATGCAAAATTAGGCATATTTATATGGTATGTGAGGCTTTCTCACCAAAACAATCGGATATGTGGAAATATTGATGAATCCTTCAGTTCAGTTGATATCTATTTTCAAGTTCAAAACAAGGAGTCACGTTTATAAAACTGAATATTTTTCTTGTCTGAAAAAGTTTTTTTCCCTAGACAAGTCTAGAATGTTGTCACGTGGGATAAGGTTTATAAAATGCTGGTTTTCAACAAAAACCTCGTAATTGCAGCTTAAAACAAGCTGCAGTTACGAGGTTTTCGTTGCAAAGCGACAACTGATTTTATCACAATGTTACTGTTATGTGTGTATGTGTTTAAATGTCACCTGTTTATCATTATTAAAGTACATCTTTTGCAAAATAAAAATACTCTGTAAAACTAAACTAATGTCTCTTATTTGTAGTCTTCTATTTACCCATTGCAAGACAGCAAGACTTATCCAAACTCAAAGATGACACTTTCAAGGGATTGAAATTGTACATTTGTTTGTCTTTTGGGTAGAAAACATTGTGGGAAATTAAGAAATTGCTTGTTACAAGCAATTTCTTAATTTCCCACAATGTTTTCCAAATGTAACAAGTAATTTCTTAATTTCCCACAATGTTTTCCAAAGCTTTTATCTTCTGAGAAAGTCAAAAGGTGTCAATTTGTGGGAATGGGTTAACCTTTTGTTAATGACATTACTTTAGACTGGCCTAAATTGAAAGCTGCCGCTGAATATCAATTTGATGTTAATTGAAATGAAATTTCTGCAAATTGTAATACAGAAAATATTGAGACAAAAGCAGAAAATGCTGGTTATCAGTATTATTATACCCCCGCAAAACGAATGTTTTAGGGGGTATACTGGAATCAACCTGTCTGTCTGTATGTCTGTATGTCTGTATGTATGTATGTCTGTCCGTGGACAAAATACTTCTCAAGAGCATATCTTCTAAACCATATGTGCTAGCGATTTAAAACTTGCTACACTCATAGATCTCATTGTGGGCAAGTGTCCTGTGTATGGATCGTTACTCTGCCACGCCCACTTTTACAGTTATTGCCCTTTGTTGTTTGTAACCTTGCATTTTTGTCTGGACCGTATCTTCTAAACCATAAGTGCTAGCAACTTCAAACTTGGTACACTTATACATCTCATTATGGGGAAGTGTCGTGTACAATAACTGTTACTCAGCCACGCCCTTTTTTGAGTTATTGCCCTTTGTTGTTTGTACCCTTACATTTTGTTTGGACCATATCTTCTAAACCGCAAGTGCTAGCAACTTCAAACTTGGTACAATTATACATCTCACTGTGGGGAAGTGTCGTGTACAATAACTGTTACGCAGCCACGCCCACTTTTTGAGTTATTGCCCTTTGTTGTTTGTACCCTTACATTTTGTTTGAACCATATCTTCTAAAACACAAGTGCTAGCAACTTCAAACTTGGTACACTTATACATCTCACTGTGGGGAAGTGTCGTGTACAATAACTGTTACTCAGCCACGCCCACTTTTTGAGTTATTGCCCTTTGTTGTTTGTACCCTCACATTTTGTTTGGACCATATCTTCTAAACCACAAGTGCTAGCAGCTTCAAACTTGGTACACTTATACATCTCACTGTGGGGAAGTGTCTTGTACAAGAATCATTACCCAGGCATGCATACCATTTGAGTGAATGTCCTTTGTTGTTTAACCCTTGGATTTGTGTCCGGAACATATCTTTCATTAGTGCTAGCAACTTCGAAATAAGTACACTTATAGATCTCATTGTCAGGAAGTGTCATGTAAAAGAACTGTTACTCTGTCATGCCAACTTTAAGAATTATTGCCCTTTGTTGTTTGTACCCTTGCTTTTTTGTCTAGACCTTATCTTCTAAACCATAAGTGCTAGCAACTCTAAGCTTGATACACTTATTGCCCTTTTTGTAATCAAAGTTTGTGCGGGGGTATCAAGTCACATCCTGTGACAGTTCTAGTCTTCTTTTGTCTCAATGTTTTCTCAAGCCTTTTCTGATATTTATGCGAAAGGAAGAAATAGACTGTTAGGCTTTCTGAGGGTCAGTGGAATCCATTCCAAGCTCTGTTATGCAGCTACATTCAACATCTGAAGTGGCGGATTTAGAGGGGTTTTGGAGGGGTTCAAATGACCCCCCCCCCCCTTTGTAGCCTGATAATTTCATTTTCATGCAGAAATTCAGTCAAAATTGTGTAATACTAGAAAAACGAACAACCCTATTTGTAATTTCGAACCCCTTTCATAGAAATCCTGGAACCATACTTAAAAAATCCAGCCAGCATTGTGCTCTGTGTGAACAAACCACCTTAGTCTTCTGATGTGTAGGAACCCAGCCGCGGCAGATACCCTTTCTGACAAAATTGTCACCCACCATTGGGTTTGAAATCGTTAACCTAAGTGGGCGAGTAGCTGGAGGCTCGGTAAGGGTGTTGTGGTAGTACTGGTTTGAGAAACAACAGGAATCCATGGATAGGACTGCTCCAGCCGCCACGATATAACCCTGGCAGTTGAAAACAGCGTAAAACCCCAATAAACTTAAAACTGATGTGAAGGACCACATCTTAATCTCGTAAGATAGGCAAAAGGTGTAAATGCTTGTAATCACTATTTTCAGATTTCTTAAGGTGTCTTGGATAAAGCGTTTTTAAGACAGAGACTTTGACCGAGCTGTTCCGAATGCTCCATGTTTATACAAATGACATCATCATGACGTCATTTGTATAAAGTATGGAGCATTCAGAACACCGCAGTTTATGAATATTATGAAGTGTTCGGAACAACTTGGTCAAATCTCTTTTATATTGTTTGTACAGAGTTGACCGAGAGGCTCGGCACGAAGTGTAGGGTAATGGCGCCTCCCATTGAGCGTCTTAAAAATCTTGCTCTAAAGAACGCTTAATCCTAAAATATTTTAAGAAATCTCAAGATATCTCAAGAAATCTCGCTCTAAAGAAAGCGGCTCAGATCTTACTTACTATACCAGCTTGTCACCTGCCAGTAATACTCGAAAGGGGAGTTAGGCAGTATATATAGATAGATTGTATAAATTTATATCATGAAAATGGTTAAGATGAATGGAGTATGAGGCACATCCCAACTTTAATTCTTTCCCAAACAAGACCTGGTTTTGACATCCGTAATAGAAACATATTGTAAAAACATTGAGGCAAAAGAAGAAAGAGTTGATATGGATTATTGTCTGCTTTTGTCTAAATACTTTCTGGCTATATTCTTCACAAATTATAAATCTATTAACATCATTTTACAATATGCAGTATCTGTCAAATTGAAATTGCTGATTTTTTATCATTTTTTATTCGTTTAGGAAAAGGCTATTTTAATCATTGGGACTCCAGTCTACCTTTTCCAAACTTTCCAGTCTATGGTACTCTGCGTACTTTGAAGAACTTTCTGGACCCGAACATTTTTCTACAAAAAAAGCCGACTTATTTTGGAATCGCATCAAGCAGAATCACATAAGCAGTATCACATACTGATTTAGCGACACAACCTCTTGTATTTTGGAAATTTGTCGTTCATTTACAACGCACCTGTTGAAAGTGACCTCCCTTTGCTGCTCTTCCCTGTTGCTACGACGCCATTTTCATTGTTTACTAACAAAAACCACATGGGAATCAAGCCGATACATGCATCATTTACGACGGAAGTAAACAAAGTTTGACAGACATTTGGCACACAGGTAAATTATGTAAAGCTCTTTAAACTTTACGGTGAAAAAACTCAAATATTGTTTTGTAACAAAAGGTAGAAAGGACATTAATTATTGGATGTGACATTTGAGTCAAATGTTGATAGACTTTGTAAGAAAATCCATTGGAATTAATTATTTTGATTTTGTTAAAAATGAAATATTTTGTGCAAGAATCTAGAATGTTCTTTTGAACTGTTTGATTGGCTCCTGATTCATCGATTAGACAGGCAATGTAATTTGGTTTTTATAGAAGAAATAACTTTCATTCAAGGAATATTGGCCTTGCGATCAAGAGGTTCTGAGTCCGATTCCCGGTAGCAGAGGTAGTTCTTAGGCTTTTCATTGGTCCACACATTTAGCACGAGTACTGGTGCAGTTACTTGGAAGCAGAAACTAAATAGGGAAACATAGAGGCAAAGAAGAAAATACTGATAACATTTTCACCTTTTGCCTTATTATTTCTTTGCTAATTTACAGACATATTTTGTTCTTTTGACTTGAATTATTTTGTCATCTGCACCTGGTCTTGAAATGGAGCATTTACAATTTTGTTCTTTGGGAACTAATTCTTTGAGAACAAAAAAATTCAATCAACTTTAATCATTAAGAGTAAAAAGATCTATTAAGCTGAAGCATTATGAGAACTGACCCACACAAACTCCCGCAGTGGTGAGAGCACTGTACTTGTTACCCAGGGGGCCCAAGTTTGAGTCCTTCTCAGGTAGGTGTACTTGGGCAAGACACTTTATAATTTGTACAAGTTGTACAGCACAAAACAGCACTACCTCCGAAGATGTCCAACTCGGGATTTTACGGAGTACCTCATCGAAGTCGAAGTCGAATTGTCAACGTCTCAGTCTACCCAGCTGTATAAATGGGTAGCTGTGAGATACTTGAAAAAAGGTTTCCACTGCCTCTCTGTTACTGCAGATGCATCTGTTAACCCTTTCCCAAACAGCAAATTTTTAGGGCAATTCACTTCAAAAACGTCAACAAACGACAAAATGGCAGTTATCAAAGATAGAGTTCGTGTAAAATATGACAGAAAATATTGAGACATAAGGAGAAACAAGCCTTTTCTATTAGGGACGTCAAAACCAGGTCTTGTTTGGGAAAGGGTTAATATATTGGTGGGCTAATGCATCTGCAGTAACGATCATAGGATTTATTTTCGGTGTAGGGTCTTATAGTGTAAAATGTGGTGTAGGGTTTAATATGTTGTATCTAGCATTTCTAGGTTTTGCCATTACTGAAGATAATGGAAAAAGAATGGAATAAAACATACCGGTAGACAATTAACAGTCATTTTACATCATACTTGTAATCCCCCCCCCCCCCACCCCACCCCTGCTGTAAACTGTATAGTTTTATTGAAATCATAATTATATTCTTATACCAGTTGAAGTTTCAACATGCCTCTAATAGAAGAAATTGTCGAAACACCAGCCCCTCCCAGGGATACAAAGCTGGACAGAGGTGAAAAGAAGGTAATCATCGAAGTTGAAAAGGACCCAGAGACTGTACAGAATAATAAAGGTGAGGAATCTGCATATTGGTAATTCATTTCCAGATAGGGAACTTCTAGACTTGTCCATTTTATCTATCTATCTATATATACTGCCTTACTCCCCTTTCGGGTATTACTGGCAGGTGCGCGTCTGTGCTGGAATAAAAACTGTTAGTCATAGGTGATGGTGTCAATTAAAAATATTGTGAATGTTAGATTAAAAGATCTGATAAAACATTATGGTTTTTCAGGGACGGCTCACTATCTGTCTGAAGGATGCTGTGTGCATGTGTCTGGTTGTCCTAAGTGGTCTTTCAAGATAAGCTGGTACGGGCACTGCAACAAAACTATTAACGATCTTATAAAACATAGTAACTCTGGAAACGTCTCGTCTATATTGAAGAGTTTGCCAGCCAAGCTCCTTCTGCATGCAGGTGACACTGTCATAGAAAGAAAAATTATTTTGAACCCATCTTGCTGCTCTACGTTGTACTTTTTCCACTTTGTTGATATAGGTTTTTGTGTAAGGGCTCCAAACAGTTGATGCGTATTCAACCTGAGGTCTGACAAGGGTTTTATACGCTGTCTCTCTGATCTTCTTATTTTTGGTCTGGATGTTTCTGCGGAGGAAACCTAAAGTTTTATTTGCATTTGATGTTATATTGTCAATGTGCTTGTTCCATGAAAGATCTCCAGATATAGTAACTCCAAGATATTTGGCATTGTCCACAGTCTCTAGCACTTGTCCATGTAGCCTGTAATCAAAGGAAATATTTTTCTTCTTTTTAGTAATATTAAGGACAATGCATTTGCTGGGGTTAAACTCCATTTCCCACTTTTTCTCCCACTGCATTAACTTGTCTAGATCTTCTTGCAGGGTGATACAGTCTTACTTGTTGTTTATAGCTAAGTAAACGGCAGTGTCATCTGCAAACAAACGAACTTGGGAGGTGATAGTATTAGGAAGGTCATTAATATATAAGAGAAATAGGAGAGGACCAAGCACCGATCCCTGAGGTACTCCTGACGTGACTGGAACTTCGGATGAGCATCCACCTTCTAAGACTACTTTTTGTGTTCTGCCTATAAGAAAAGATTTAATCCACAAAAGGGTAGCATTGTTTACTCCATGTTCCTGCAATTTATACAAAAGTTTTAAGTGGCTAACTTTGTCAAAAGCCTTGCTGAAGTCTAACAAAACTAAATCAGTTTGTTTTCCTTCAGTAAGGTTTCTGGCAAGATGGTCGGTCAGTTGCAGCAGCTGGGTCTCACATGAACGCCTCTCTCTGAATCCATGCTGTAAATCATAAAGAATATTATTTTTGTCAAAATGTTTAGTTAGGTTTGATGCTACAATATGTTCAAGAACTTTACATAGTATACATGTTAAGGATATAGGTCTGTAATTTGCAGGATCTTCTTTGTTTCCTTTCTTGAAGAGTGGAGTCACATTTGCCTTTGTCCATACTTGGGGGAGGGTGCCTGTGTCTAGAGATTTCTGAAAGAGAATTTGTAAGATAGGGGAAATTTGATAACATAAGTTTTTTAGTACTAGAGGTTTGATGTTGTCTGGTCCTGCTGCTTTGTCTGGTTTTAAGTTGGAAATTAGTTTTTGTACTCCACTAGTGCAGATGGTAATGTTTGGCATGACTGGGTATTTGCTGAAAGAGGAAGAAAACATATTTTGTCTTATGGATGAAAGGCTGGACTGAGCCAGAGAAATCGGTGTCATCGGGGTAAAGACATTTTATTTGATGTTTCTCAGAATAACTTTTATTTAATATACAACTGAACTCAACTTTTAATTTGCCTGGTTTTATCGTCCGTACAAGAAAATATTTGAGAAACACTGCAGGGCTTTTTTCCCAATATTTTTGAAGAGGCCTTAGCCTGTTCATTTTGTGAAATTTTAGGGTACTATTCTGAATATTTTGGGAACACATTTTAAGTAACAAAGTTAAGATTAAGTACAATTTAAGCATGAATTACAGCAATTTATTAATGAATAACTATTTGAAGATCAAATCAATGATAAAACTAGCTGTAAATTATATAAGAATGAATTTAAAAGAAGAAACAATGCATGAATTGCAAATCTATGTAAAAGTTTTGTGAATTTTTTCTGCCGCCAATGTGAAAAAATAAGCCTTTTTACAATTGTGAAATAGCCTGTTAGAAGCCTCTGCTAAAGTAGGAGAAAAAGCCTTCACTGTGAGAAAAGAAGAAGTTGCAGAAGATCAGCTATGCTATAACATAAGCATTTTGTACTTGCTACATAAATTATGCTGTCAGCCAGTCTCTTTTTTGTTATACGCCGCCGGAGGCGGACGTATATTGGCGTCATCTTCTCCGTCTGTCCGTCCGTCCATCCGTCCGTCCATCCGTCCATCCGTCCATCCGTCCATCCGTCCGTCCGTACGTACGTCCACTTTTCTTGTCAACGCAACTCCTCCTAAGTTTCTGGCTGGATCTTCTTGAAACTTGGTCAATGTTATCACCTCAATTGGTAGATGTGCATGAAGGAAGGATTTTATGGTTCGTTGATTTTTGC
Organism: Fragum sueziense; assembly: GCA_963680895.1. Lineage (NCBI taxonomy): Eukaryota > Metazoa > Mollusca > Bivalvia > Cardiida > Cardiidae > Fragum > Fragum sueziense. The sequence goes on along the minus strand of OY804602.1, from coordinate 7,294,743 downwards.
CTGAGTTATGCCCCTTAAAAACTTAGTCTCTGGGGCTTATTGAAATTGCAGCCTTGTCAACGCAACTCCTCCTAAGTTTCTGGCTGGATCTTCTTGAAACTTGGTCAATGTTATCACCTCAATTGGTAGATGTGCATGAAGGAAGGATTTTATGGTTCGTTGATTTTTGCCTGAGTTACGCCCCTTAAAAACTTAGTCTCTGGGGCTTATTGAAATTGCAGGCTTGTCAACGCAACTCCTCCTAAGTTTCTGGCTGGATCTTCTTGAAACTTGGTCAATGTTATCACCTCAATTGGTAGATGTGCATGAAGGAAGGATTTTATGGTTCGTCGATTTTTGTCTGAGTTACGCCCCTTAAAAACTTAGTCTCTGGGGCTTATTGAAATTGCAGGCTTGTCAACGCAACTCCTCCTAAGTTTCTGCCTGGATCTTCTTGAAACTTGGTCAATGTTATCACCTCAATTGGTAGATGTGCATGAAGGAAGGATTTTATGGTTCGTCGATTTTTGCCTGAGTTACGCCCCTTAAAAACTTAAGTCTCTGGGGCTTATTGAAATTGCAGGCTTGTCAACACAACTCCTCCTAAGTTTCTGCCTGGATCTTCTTGAAACTTGGTCAATGTTATCACCTCAATTGGTAGATGTGCATGAAGGAAGGATTTTATGGTTCGTCAATTTTTGCCTGAGTTATGCCCCTTAAAAACTTAGTCTCTGGGGCTTATTGAAATTGCAGGCTTGTCAACACAACTCCTCCTAAGTTTCTGGCTGGATCTTAATGAAACTTGGTGGATGTTATCACCTCAATTGGTAGATGTGCATGAAGGAAGGATTTCATGGTTCATTGATTTTTGCCAGAATTATGCCCCCTTCAATCTTAGTCTCTGGGGCTTAATGATATTTCAGCCTCGTGAATGCAATTCCTCCCAGGTTTTTCACTGGATATTTATAAAAACCTTTTTGTGAACACAATTTTTTAAAGGTTTTTCAGTGAATATTTATAAATCCTTGTCAATGTCATTTTTTTGTCTCAAGTTTTATAAGTGGCGGCGTATATTGTGACGATGGCACTCTTGTTTTGGAGAGTGTTAACCCCATCCCAAAATAAACCTGGTTTTGACATCCCTAATAGAAAAAGCTTGGGAAACCATTGCACTGTGGCAGAAAAAATGCTGATGATCAGCATGATTTTCTTCTTTTGCCTCATTATCGCCTTCGCTATATTGTACAAAAGTCCCTTTTTATTGCATTTAATTTTGTTGTCTGCAGCAGCTTTTGCATTTTACAACTGAAACATTGCCGTTTGGGAAAGAGTTAATATGATTTATCCATTTGTTTGTTTATATTTTAATAGATGATGAGATGCCTCCTCTAGAGGGAGATGGGGATGCTGGCACAAACAAACAAAACATACAGAAACAGGAAACAAAACAGAGTGAGAAAAAAGATGTGGAGAAAGAGGACAAATATTTCAGGTAGTCATTTTGATAACCACTTTAATTCGTCCCATAAAGAAAAGACTTGGGAAAACTTTTGCTTTAATATTTTCTATGCTATAATTTATACAAATTCTGTCTAATGAACATCTCTTGCCGAGAAAGAGGACAGATATTTCAGGTTATCATTCTGATAACCACTTGAAAAATGCTTAATTGCTCCTCAATGTGTGTTTTGTCCAGAAAGGTGATGTATGAATACTTGGTCATGGTAAGCTGAATACATCTCTGTTCGAAGCAATACTTTTTTTTTATTTCATGATTCCGCGGAGTGTTTTGGTAAGTAATTACTGCTATTGAAAGACGGAGAGTTTTCAACTTAAATGGGGAATGAAATCTTTGAGCATTTATTACTTTTGATTGATTGAGCTAGATTTTTATCATTCCTCTTTGTCAGATTTAAGTTTGTACCACTTTTGTGTTATTTGATACAAATTTTTTTATGCCCCAGTATCAAAAGATTGGGGGCATTTTTTTTACTATCTGTCTGTCCGCCCATCTGCCTGTCAGTCAGAAACTTAATTTGAAAACTTAACATTTGCCTCTTCTGGGCCGTTTGGGTTTCACAAGCACATCTTCTTGCTTTTCAAGACTTTGACTGTAATCTTTCTGTGCCTATTACTCGTTACACATTTATCAACTGTACAATTATTTACTAAAGAATTATAGCACATACCCATACTATTTTCAGACTGACGCCCAAGTTTTTGAGACAGCACTGTAAAGATATGCAGCTCTACTTAACACCCAGTCTCAATGATGTTCTCTATCTTCATTATAAAGGTATACTTTCTATATTCTAATTTTTGTCACTTTACAAAAATCAATTAAACGGTAACCCTTCCCAGGCCAAACAAGAACTGGTTTTGATGTCCCTAATTTAGGGCCTAAATGAAAAATATTTGGGAAAACATTGAGACAAAAGAAGAAAATGCTGAAAATCAGCATTTTCTCCTTTTGCCTCAATATTTTTCTGTTCTGTTATGAGCGCACATCATATCTTAATCACCATCCATTTTGTGGTCTACAGCAGCTGTCAATTTGACCACCCTAAAATGCGGCTGTTTGGGAAAGGGTTAACCCACTCCTAAACTATGAATCTGTAGAACTACAGTCACAATTATAGATTTATTTGTTTTACTCAAACAGTTTTTAGTGTAGAATTATTATTGCTCTATTTATTTTTGGTTTCAAGTTAAAGACATAGATTCACCAAATTGCATCTTTTGCTATCAAAAGCTTAAATTACATCAGCTAACTTATTTACGCAATGGTTTAAAGTGAAAACCTTTTGAATAATTTGACCTTTTCCCAAATACTTATATTTTTTTTCTCAATTCTTTAAAAAGCATTTATGATAAGCCATCAAAGTAAGGCTTGTTTGAGAAAAAATAGATATTTGAATAAGATAAACAATTATTGTTCATCAGATTTCACATCTCATCTCATATGTCCCAGGTATCTACAAGATAGAGAGCCTTGAAGACTATACAGGGTTAAAGTGTCTGTGGTTGGAGAGTAACGGGATCGCCAAGATAGAAAATCTGGACCATCAGAAGGAACTGAGATGTTTATATCTTCATCAAAACTGTATCAAGAAGATTGAGAATTTAGAACCATTACAGAAACTGGATACACTGAACCTGAGTAACAATATGATAGAGAAAATAGAGAATCTGTGTAAGTAAATACTTATTCTATGATGTGAAAAAGATGTGCAGATCCAATAGAATTATATTTGTGCTTTATAACTTGATGATAAATTTACTCAGCTCCACAGGAAAAGGTTTACATCTTAGCTAATTTCTTTGGTAGAATTTGGCATGCTTAGAATAACTTTTTTTGTGAACTGATGAAAAAGAAAATTCAAGAGAGGTTGATAAGAATATCCACCCATTAATTATGACACATCTATTCCATGATTTAAACCAATTCCACATACTGACACTTTGATGACCTGGAAGAAAAAGGTTGGGGAAACAAAAGACAAAAGAAGGAAAATGCAGATTATCAGCATTTTCTGCTTCTGCCTCAATATTTTCTGTGCTGCATTTTACAAAAAGTGTATCTTAATTTACAACCATTTTGTTGTCTGCATCAGTTTTCAATAATGAAACACCCTGATTTTTTCTGACATGTTAATGACACGGTTTAATGCTTTGAATGTGGGCTGAAGACAGCCAAAGATCTAGATCACCTGATAGAGTGTGAACAGCTTAGTGTGTTAGATCTATCACATAACAAATAGTAACATAACCATTTATGTTGTTGTTTTTCAGCCTGTATTCCAGAGTTACATAACCTTCAGATCTCACACTGTAAACTAAAGACAGCCAAAGATCTAGATCACTTGATAGAGTGTGAACAGCTCAGTGTGTTAGATCTATCACATAACAAACTAGTTGATCCAGATATAGTAGATGTGTTTGTCAAAATGAAGAACTTGGTAAGTATAAGCATTCTGAAGATCTGAGGCGTGTTCTTTAGAGCGAGATTTCTCGAGATATCTCGATTTTTTTTTACGATGTTTTAAGATAAAGCGTTCTTTAGAGCAAAATTATTAAGCAGCTCAATGGGAGAAGCCTTTACTCTATACTTCATGCAGAACCCTCGGTTTACTCTGCAGAATCAATATACTAGAGAATTGACCGAGCTGTTCCGAATGCTCCATGGTACCATGGTAATGCTCCATACTTCATACAGATCATGTAATGATGACGTCATTTGTATGAAGTATGAAGCATTTGGAACATCTTGGTCAGAATCTAGTTCAGAAAAACGCTTAATCCAAAACATCCTAAGAAATCTTTAAAAATCTCGCTCTAAAGAATGCGCCTCAGGTTGCTGAGACTGAGAGGCTTAATCTTACCTTCATAGCACACAACCTTTTCAGTGAACGAGAATCCTTTCTGGTAATTGACTGAATTTGCTTCCCATGGATAAATCAAGAACAGTCCATCTTAATGTTTGCATGGATTCAGAATTTGATTTGAATTTTGTAATTTCCTCTTTTCTTAATTAAGTGATACATTTATAGTAACCAGTAACTTGCAATCAGTGGCAGATCCAGAGGGGGTTTGGGGGGTTCAAACGAACCCCTCTGTAGCCAGATTATTTCATTTTCATGCAGAAATTCATTCACAATTGTGTAATTCTAGGGAAACAAACCCCCTATTTGTATATTCGAACCTCCCTCACAGAAATCCTGGATCCACCGCTGACAATGTGTGTTTATTTTACAGAGAGTATTAAACCTAATGGGTAATGAAGTGATCAAGAAGATAAAGAATTACAGAAAACACCTCATTGTACAGATTGTGAGTATCATAAACAACTTTTAGATTGTACATCTGTGCAGGCTGGTCTTTGTTCATATCGCCTGCCAAAGCTTTGGAGACAATTGGAAAATAATGTGAACAGCATAGCCGCGTGCTATTTAGGCCAGAAGTGGTCTTCTGGAAGAGGTAGAGCTAGCCTGGTTCCCGCCTCTGATACACAACGTAGTATTTTTTCTACTACGTAGTGTATCAGAGGCGGGAACCAGACTCTTCTTGAACAGCTCTACCGGCCTAAATCGCACACGGCTCATGAGAAGGAATAAATTGTAATATTTGTGACATAGCTATATCTGGCTTGAAGTTCAACCACTTGAGCACCAAGCTTTTCATAGACTTGAGTCAAGTCAGTAGTTGAGTGCATTTAAATACAACATTCAATGCTTTAGAATTTCAATCGTAAAACATCTCATTTTTATACAACATTTGAATTTATGTTCTGTACCAGCTATTGATTGTCCTATTTTACATTTCAGAAAAACCTCCAGTATTTAGATGATAGGCCAGTATTTCCCAAGGACAGAGCATGTGCTGAAGCATGGTATGTCAATGTGTTCTTGTTTGTGTATAAGGGATAATGCACAATCAATATATTTTTAGCTCCACTGGCCTTTCAGGCCAGCGGGCTATTGTCATGGTGATGTGTCTGTCGTGCGTCAGTGCGTGCGTCCGTGCATCCGTAAACTTTTTTCTTTGAAAATCTTCTCTTCAGAAACTACTGGATGGATTTCAACCAAACTTCACAGGAATGATCCTTGGGTGACCCTCTCTCAAATTCCTTTAAAGAATATGGAATGAACCAGAATAACCTGAGTTATCTGCCCTTGAATGTCAAAAATAGCTGGTTTTGACTTTATTTTTACTCTGAAATCTACAAATATTGACCAATCATGACAAAACTTGGACAGAATATATATAAGCATAATATCCTGTCTGGGTGTAATTTTCAGGGTTATCGGAACTATATCATCTGTTATGTGCCCTTGAATTTAACAAAATTGTTATTTTTGACTTTGTTTTCACTCTAACAACCATTTTTGTTAACCAATCAAGATGTTATTTGAACAGAATCTAGTTGACAACAAGATCTTGCTTATGTGTAATTTTCAGGATGATTGCATTGCTACAAGCTGAGTTATATGCCCTTGAAATTGACAAAATTTCAGTTTTCGACACTTTTTAGCTCGACTTTTTGAAGAAAATGAGAGCTTATACTGTCACCCGGGCGTTGGTGTTGGCATTGGCGTCGGCATTGCAACAAAGGTTAAAGTTTTTTCAAACATCAATGACTTCCATACTATCAAAGGGATTCAATCCAAACTTGGAATACTAATTCACCATCACCCCCCTTACTTTACTACCAGGGCCCATGACCCTGGCTCCACTATATTTGGAGTTATGCCCCCTTTATACTAAACAACTTAAAAAAGTCGAGCGCGCTGTCTTATGGACACGAATATAGACTTGTACTGACAATTTGGACAGAATGATTCTGACTTTAAGATCTTGCACATGTTCAATTTTCAGCTTGATTATAAACTCACATACTGAATTATTTGCCCTTGACTTTGGCATAATTACAGTTTTCAACTTCATCATCACTCTAAAAATCCCCAAAATATTGGTCAATTATTTACCTTCTTTTCACTTTGACCACATGATTGCTTCTTTTTACTTTGTTTTTGCTCTAAGAACCACAAGTTTTGAGAAATCTAGTTTTTCTTTGACCATATTGCTGTATTTTACTTTGTTTCTGCTCTAAGAACCACAAGAATTTAATGATATTTAAGTTTAAGCATTTAGATAATTTTGTCAATTTTTTTTATGGTAAACCACAAGAAATTCAGGCCTGTGGAGCGACTCAAGACCTTCAGGTCTTTCTAGTTTTTGAAATGTACCTGTACTTGGCTCAAAAATATTTGTTTGAAAATGATTTAACATGTAAAGTGAAGGAAATTATGATTCAATTTAAAAAAAATGTTCTGAATTGTAATAATGCCATTTAAGATTCAATATTTTCTCCTGATTCTTTGAATGCTTACTCAAGTTAACCATTCTCACACTGTTTCTTGCGGATCTCTATGACCTTGAGGGTATGTTTTTCTTATTGCACAACCTAGAAAATACTATTGGAAAAGGAGAAAATACTGGTCATGTAGCATTTTCCTCTTTTCCCTCCATGTTTTCACTAGCTTTCTGAGTTAGAAACAAAAGCAGATATTGTTCTGGAAATGTTTAGTAAAGTATAATGTACATTACAGGTCTAAAGGTGGTATTGAAGCAGAGAGAGAAGAGAGACAAAGATGGGTGGATCAAGAAAGAAAGAAGATACTGGACAGTGTACATGGTATGCATTTACAAGTAATGTGAACCGTCACGCTAAAAGGGACCTTATCGGGTGTGTGAAAAATATCGACCCTAGCCTGTCTGCGCAGTCCGCGCAGCCAGACTAGGGCCGACACTTTTCACTTTTATGTAATTTTCTAAATCCGGAATGTTGTCCCTATCTTACAATATGTTCACTTTTCGCATACGGGATCTGGTTGACCTGTGCTGAGTCTGACAAGATTGACAAAATTTGGATTTTTGTAGTTCGGATAAGGTCCCTTTTAGCGTGACGGGTCACAGTTTACTAAAACAAATTTTGCTGCAAAGCATTAATACAGCTCACATTTTCTCCACATTTGAATGCGTGGCATATTGTCTTTTTATCTTCATATCTTTGTGTCTGGTCTTGAAGAGCACTTACTTAAACTTAAACTAAAGCAATGTTGGCATTAGTGTTTCACATGTTGCTGCGAAAAACCATTTTTATACTCCTTCAACCTCTGCATAATCTTGTACAATATAATGTTAAAAATGTTTTTCTAACCTGGACTAAGAGGATATTTTGATTCTTTCCATATTTTATATAAGTTTCTTTTAATGAATTATGAATTATGAATTGCTTGGTAAAAATGACAATATTTCTGATATGTATTTTCAGCTCTGGGTAAACAGAGAAAGGAGAATCTTGCCAAACGTTTCCAGCGAGAGTTAGATGAGAAGGGAGAGGGGGACGAGGTTGATGTTGAATCTATTGACTGGCTCGCAAATACTTATAAAACTAAACGTCAGGTCGCGCTAGAAAAACAGAAGCAAAAGGAGAAGGGGGAAACAGATGCGGGAGAAAAGGTAAGGTTTGAATTAGAATTGTGCATAACCAATCACAACAAAAAAAATATACTTAAAATGCATATTTTGTGCCTATGCATTATATGCCTGAAAAGCAATATATTGTTACAGTACAGGAAGCTGCAGTTGTCCATTAACCCTTTCGTTTGCAGAATTATTTCCCAGAAATGACTTTTTCCCTATTTCCAAGCACTTCATGTATACAAATGCATAATAGATAGATTTTACTTGCAGAAAACCCATAAACCTATATATCATTGGAAAGGTTATTCAATTTCCGTTAACAATATGATGAGTAACTGATAGAAAATTTGCATCTAATCAAAATCTCGACCTCTAGCCCCATGACCTCTGTCAGGCCCCCTGCCACGACCCCCGACCAACCCCACCCCTAGGATTTGGGACTGGATTCGGTTTGAGTTATCGGAATCATTATCGGGGTCTCTATTCGAAGTCTCCGAAACATTTCTAATGTTCAAATCACCTTTTTATCATCATCATCCGGCACTGGCATGATGATTCGCCGGACCTCTTCTGCAAAATATTGAACCCTCCTGACCATCGTCACAGCCCATAAAACCCCAAAAACTGCGCTTTTCTTCACATTTTACAAGAACAAAACATGATTGCGCAATATTTCAGCATGCATCCGGTGTCATAATAAATTTAACAGTGTAAAAATTGCTTTTAAAAGCCCATTCCCCCCTAAACAGTATAAGCGTTCCTGACCGCGCTTTAAAGCGCGCTTGCAAACGAAAGGGTTAAATATCTGATGTCTTTTGGACATTCTTTTACTCTCAAATTTGCCTTTGGTTTCAATGTAAGTTAAAGCTTGCTGAGGTGTATCTTTGTTTTCCAATATCATGACTTAACATTTATTTTTGGATCATTACATTTTCCCTGAATTATCTGCCTTGAATTAATGCTCTTACCACAGACAGGTCCCTTTTGGGTATTATGCACTGCACCATCAAGATATCATTGTATAAATAGCAGATTTCATTGAAAAACACTACAATTTTCATTTATGAGTCTGTGATTGTTGTAGATGCATGTGAGTGAAGCATTTGCTAGGTGTATCAATATTTGAATTTAAATTCAGGACATGCCAGAGCTAGAGGATGTTGATGTGACAGACCAGCTAGTGGAGGAGGAGATTGGTACCCGGCTTACTATATCTGATGTCACTGATAAACAGGGTAAAATGGGAACCAGCACACAGAAAACTTTTGATCAAGTGGATGCTGAAATACCCCTCATCAAACCAATACAGAATCAAAGTGATGAGGGAATATTTTCTTCCAACAGTATGTTTTACTTTCATCTTTATTTTTTATGCCCCGTATCGAGAGATCGGGGGCATATTGTTTTACTTGTGTCCGTCTGTCTGACTGTCTGTCTCTCTGTCAGAAAACTTAACATTTGCCCTTTCTCCAAAAGTATTTGACATACAAAGCTCAAATTTGTAATGCAACTTCCTTTCAATGATATCTATCTGTTCCATGCAATTTGACCTTCCTCAAGGTCATCACTTAACCCTTATCAACCCTTTACTCTACGAAAACTTAACATTTTACTCCGAAAACTTAACATTTGCCTTTTCTCCAAAAGTATTTGACATACAAAGCTCAAATTTGGTATGCAACTTCCTTTCAATGATATCTATCTGTTCCATGCAATTTGACCTTCCTCAAGGTCATCACTTAACCCTTATCAACCCTTTACTCTACGTAAACTTAACATTTTACAAAAATGGCCATTTCGGGGGCATTTGTGTTTCACAAACACATCTTTTTGGATTGAAGGAATTGGCTTTGTTAATTAAATATTGTCTGCGTGTCTTTCAGTCTGTCTGCACAAACTATTTATTTATGTCTTTAACTATGTCTGGTTTGCATGAAAACAATGAAATTTAATGCTATTACTCTGCTGTTGTCTAAAACATACTGCTTTGTAAGTATAATTTTGTTTGATTGGTCAAGATAGGCAAGTTCCACTGTCCTAGACAAACTTACCCTGTGTCAATTTAAAAATTTGAGAATCATTAAAAAATAAAGATCGTATTTGGGATAGTTTAGAAGAGCACATAAAATCACACTTTTTCTCACATTTCAGAAACCAGAAAATCTGATGATTCTAAAGTATTCATAACTCAAATGGCAGGTGAGCATTTTTGATTTTATTGTTCTGCGATCAAACTTTCTGACAGCTATTTTCATGAAACAGCCAAAAATTGCCATGCCAAAAAACAGCCTTGAAAACCCATCATATGCTGTCTAATTACATGCCAGAAATTTGCCAGGATAAAGAAAAATAACACAGAGAAAAGATGCTAATAATACTGTTAAGCTTACTGGGTATTTCTCTGTAACATACTCTGTATTTCTCTGTGTGCTCCAATGAAATAAAGAAAAGAATTGTTTTCTTTATTTTTTTTTTCTGGATGAACCCATTTTGTGTATCCTGTATATTTATCACCTATTAACCCTCTTCCAAACAAGACCTGGTTTTGATGTACCTAATAGAAAATGCTTGGGAAAACATTGAAACAAAAGGAGAAACTGCTGATAACCAGCAGTTTCTCCTTTTGACTCAATATTTTCTATGCCATATTTTACACAAATCATACCTTTTATAACATCCATTTTGTCATTTGTGGCAGTTTTTGAAGTGGAGCACCCTAAAACTTTGCCGTTTGGGAAAGGGTGAATATTGTAATCCTTATCCATTACAGATGAGAAGTCAATTGAGACTATAGAGCTTCCAGCATCCAGTAGGACAGAGGTAAATAGTTTTATATACTATCTGATTAACCCATTACCTAACAACAAACAATATGTTAGGTAGGTGAAATTTGGAAACTGATGCAGGCAACAAAATGAGTGTTAATGAAGATAAAATTTATGCAAAATATAGGACAGAAAATAACGAGACAAAAGGAGAAAATGCTGATAATCAGCATTTTCTTCTTTTATCTCATTGTTTTCCAAACCTTTTTAATCGGATGTCAAAACCAGGGTTTGTTTGTTAAGGGATAATTACAGTGTCCATAATAATGAACTGGGAATTCTGGAAGTATATATCTGTCCTTGATTTCATTAAAGTCAATAACTTCATTTCTCTCCTCTGTCATAAAAATCATCTTATTTGATTTCATGTGTAGAATTATTGGGGATATTAGTAAAGCAAATTGCCAAGGATCTCTTTCTTTTTGGGCTAGATATTGTAGTACCAGTTTTATGCCTCCATATTGAGAGATTGGGGGCATTTTGTTTAACTCGCGTCTGTCCATCTGTCTGTCTGCCTGTCTGTCAAAAAACTTAACATTTGGCCTTTTTGGGGGCATTGTTGTTTCACTAACACATCTTGTTTCCCTCTTGTAATTTGAAAAAAAAAAAAAATAGAATTTAATCATAAAGTTGTATTTTTTCATCCACAGGGTAAATTTCGTCCCAAAATCGAGGTTTTAGATGACTCCGACTCTGACAGTGAGAGTGATGAAGAAGATGGTTCCCCTCATATAGCTGAGAGAAGGGAACCAGACATCCAGAAAACTCGGTCACTCATACAGGAAGTGGGAACCGAAGACTCCAACATGCAGGGTACCAGTCAGAAAGACCAGGATGAATACATGAAGAGAATTATAGCCGAGCAGAGAACCAACATGCCTCAACCTAACAATAGACTCGTGCTGGATGATGTACGGGCGGAAGAGATGAAGTATAAAAATATGACGATAGAAGAGAAGATTCGAGATATGGCGGAGAATCTGGGCTCCTCAAGACGGTCAAATGTTAACACGGATTTGTGGAGTCCGGAGGATGATCTCGATTGAAAATGCTTTGGTTGTGGAGGGATTTGTGCAAAACCATTGTGAATGCATAGTTGAGCCAAGATCTGGAAAAAGGTCTTTTATAGCATTTGAGATAGACGTAATTGAAGATCAGCCTGTGCCTAAGTGTAGACTGGCAGACATCCATGCTTCTATTTATGAAATAATAACAAGTTTAGCGGTCTTTATTGCCAATAAAACCCGATGTGCGACGGACTACATGTGTAGGTAAAAACCGAGGCGCACAGCGCTGAGTTATTTGCCTTAACATGTAGTCCAGAGCACAGAGGTTTTTATTGCGCAATAAAGACCGCTGAACTTGTTATTATCTCCATTATAACACTCTAAATAACAAAAACACACATTATAAATGTGTTATTTTGCGAAAATTCTAGCATGAACTGGTTTTCGGCGTAGGAAATGCATTGTCGGTTAAGTGACGTCATTTGACGTTACCTTGACGCCACGTGACGTTTTGGCGCATACACAAAGCATAATTACATAGTCTTTATTGTGATAAAACCTGATGCAGTTCTTCTTTCGCTATATATGGATTTTACGGAAACGTGTTATAATTTACGATTACTACAGGCCATGAAGCTAGTGGAGAACAACACGCTTCCTGATCAGACTATGTGTGTACACAGGCTGATCTGGAACTATGTTTGGCTCTAAAGCCTTAAGGGGCCTTTTTCCAGATCCTAGCCTATTTCAAAATGCGCTCTTTTCAACAAAACCTCGTAACTGCAGCTTGTTTAAAGCTGCAGTTACGAGGTTTTTGTTGAAAAGCATCGATATGTACTTACAATAGTTTTGCACTAATCTCTTGGTAAAGAGTTGTACATAAGTATTGGGCCATGGGGAGGACTATTTGAAACTTCCACTTGTTGTTAGCCATGTTACAGTGCAGAGGACAGCAAATGCATTTCTGATATCAAATTATCATAAATCAGCAACCCATACAAACGTAATAACACTGGTCAACATTCTAGAGCTATTGCAAGTGACAGATCTCATTTAGCTCTAGGCAATTTTTGTCAAGAGATGTTGAAAGTCATCATGTGGAAAAGAGAAAAGAATTTTTCAAAATACTGTCATTTGGGGGCATTGAATCTGTAAAGAACATATCATTTTGTTCCTATTCCATCTTTACATTTCTCAGTAGCATACACCATTGTAATGGTTTGATAATCCATGAACAATAAGGATATATTGACAACTTAAATAAGCAGGGGAAGTATTCAACAACATTTCAAAATTGATTATCTCAATCAAAATTACATTACAAATCATCTGATTGCATGTAACATGTCTCGGCCAATTGGATAGGTTGTGGTGTAATTTTAAAGGTAAAATTTGAATTAGACTGGTTAGCGAATACAGTACCACCAAGGTTGTATAGCCCTCTCCCAAACGAGAAAATTTTAGGGTGGCCAACTTCAAAAACTGCCACAAATGACAAAATGGATGTCATTAAAGATAAGATTTGTGTAAAATATGGCACAGAAAATATTGAGACAAAAGGAGAAACTGCTGTTTATCAGCAGTTTCTTCTTTTGTTACAATATTTTCCCAAGCCTTTTCTATTCGGGACGTCAAAACCAGGTCTTGTTTGGGAAAGGGTTAAAAAAAGTATTGATATGTAACTGAAAAGAAAGGAAAGAGTTGTCATGTTAACCGTTATCAAATTGAAGCTCACGAGAGTTCTGATATTTTGCATAACGGCCCATAGCATTGAGAAATGGTGTTCATTAGAACGTGGCCGCGGCCTTAGCGCAGTTGGTAGCGCATCTGACCCTCATACGAGAGGTCCCGGGTTCGATACCCGGCCGCGGCTAATACCCTTTCTGACAAAATTGTCATCCACCAATGGGTTTGAAATCGTTAACCTAAGTGGGCGAGCAGCTGGAGGCTCGGTAAGGGTGTTGTGGTAGTACTGGTTTGAGAAACAACAGGAATCCATGGGTAGGTGCTCCAGCCGTCGCGATATGACCCTGGTAGTTGAAAACGGCGTAAAACCCCAATAAACAAACATCATTAGAACGTATTGGTGCATTTCATTGGTCATATGATAAGTCATTCATTTACATGTTTAAAGTGACATTTCACAATTATTTTTACATAAATTTTACTTTTATTCTATCTGAAAGGACATGTTTTCTTATGAAAAGTCTGAAAATTTCAAGCCAAAATATTGAACCGTTTACGAGAAATGTATATTTTTGTGCTAAAATTAAACAAATTGTTGTGGACAACAGTTCAGATTTATATATATAATTTGTCATTTCTGGCTCAACTTTAAATGCGTATCTTTCGCTTATAAATAACAACTTCAGAAAACTAATAGCATTTCTACGCGTTAGAATAAACAATCTTTGCATCAAGACATACTTTTAAAAATGGAATAAATGTGAAATGTCACTTTAAAAGTTGTACAATGTAAATGCATTTGCATTGTATTATATAGTTGAAAAAACCAGATTTGTACTATGTTGTAAAAAGAAGATTTATTATTTATTTATTGAGTGATTAAATCTATTGCATTCATTTACCTGTCATTCTCTTTCCTTTTAACCCCTTCCCATACAACAAAATAGTAAGGTGTTCTAATTTGAAAGCTGCTACAAATTACAAAATAGAAGCTGAAGAAGATGGCTTTTTGTGTAGAAAATAGCCAAGAAAATATTGAGACAAAAGGAGAAAATGCTGATTATCAGCATTTTCTTCTTTTGTCTCAATATTTTTCCAAGCCTATTTTATAAAGGACGTGAAAACAAGGTCTTGTTTGGGGAAGGGTTATGCCCTACCAACTAATACCTTTATCAATACCCAACTGCATCATGAAAATATTGAGACAAAAGGAGAAAATGCTGATTATCAGCATTTTCTTTTTTAGCCTCAATGTTTTCCCAAGCCTATTTTATCAGGACTGAAAACAAGGTCTTGTTTGGGGTAGGGTTATGCCCTACCAACTAATACCTTTATCAATACCCAACTGCATCATGGTACAGAACATCAGATTTGAGGTTGTAAAGGCATTATAAATTAAAGGTTTTTAAAGGTTTCACTAGGAGGCCTGAAGGCATTCTAAATTTGTTATTTCAAATCCAAACCCCTGTGTTATGGGTACTTATTCAAGACGATTCCAATGAGTACTGACAACATAGGGTTTGATGAATATCACAGTATATTTTGTGATTTGATATACCCCTACCTTCTCTCCTACTGCAGGCGATAGGAGCTTCATGAGCTGTTACAATGTACTGTATTTAACCTTTCCCCAAACTAGAGTTGAAAGTTAAAAGCTGCTGCAGACAACACAATTGGTATATATGTAGTATATGTGTGCAATATTCATGTAGTACAGAAAATATAAAAGGACAAGGGCCATCAGAGACAGACAATGCTCCCCGAATAAGGCATTGTCACAATAAATGTATGCCCTGGAGAGCACTTTATTGTCAAGGGCATCTGATTTGCTACTCAAATATGAAATTTCATCAAATTCTGACCATTAGACGGAGAAATTAGAGAAAAAATTTATTTTACCTTAAGTCCCCTTTTCCCATGACGAGGCCTCAAATCCAAAAACAGGGAAAAGTACATCAGCATTATGTCATAGGGAGTTCACATGGTAAGTTTCATTTGATTTGGCCAAAGGGTTATTGAGAAATCGCTCCGGACGGACAGACGGACGGAATGACGAACGGACAGGATGGACGGACAGACAAAGCGGCGACTATAATTATGCTCTCCCTTCTGGGAGCATAAAAAGGAGAGAATGCTAATTTTCAGCATTTTCTTCTTTTTCTTCAATTCTTACTTACCTTTCTCCTCCAAGGATGTCAAAACCCCAATTTTGTTTGGGAAAGCGTTAACTTCCAATCATGTGAGACCTATTTAGAAGTATGATAGCTGCTTCACAAGAATGCCCCCATGTCCCCAGTCCCTCCCTAATGCTTCTAGGGCTTAATCCTTTGCCAAACAAGCCATGGTTTTGATGTCCATAACCACACAGACTAGGCAACCACTATATCGTCAGTGGGAAGTCAAAACCTCGTAACTCCAGCTTATTCAAGCTTTAGTTACGAGGTTTTGACTCCCCACCAACGATATGATCCTCATCTATGCCTTCCAAGGCTGAAACCTTTTCCAAACAAGCCCTGTGTAGTGGGGCTCGGATATCAAAAACGCTCTTTTGAGTTAATACATCTTTACTCTTCGTTAGTTATTATCCAACGGTTATCAATGATAAAAGGTGATGATTCTCAACAAATGAGCTGACCGTTCTTCAAGCCCGCACAACTAAAACTGATTTGAAAAACGGTCGTTGCAAAAACATTTACGTCATTTTGACGCCGCGTGAACGTCGCGCATACTTTGGTACGGCGCGACGTTACGTTACGTCGAAATGCACTCCTAAGAGCTAGGACGCTCTTACACTCCATTCTATGAAATCACATCATTTCATAAAAAAAGCAATTAAGTGTGAAGGTACATTCTTAAAAGAAATGCTTTTGAAATCACAAAACCATTTGAAAATAATGTAATTAACAATGATCTTGAACTATAAATCTTGAAATATTTCTGGTAATAATTTAATTTATCATTTTAAAACATATTGAATTTATATGAATTTCAGGACCTTTGTAATTTACATGTCAATGCATGAATTACACTCCTTCTAAAAGACAAAGCCTTGTGACCCTTTTGTTTTAACCACACAACTACACACATACCCGTCTCGGCCAGTTCTGACGTTCTCGTCCCAACCAATTCCTGTGCGACACAAACTCTGAATTATGGCTTTTGCGTGCAAAGTGGTGGGAGTAACGAATCCTAGGGGATCGAAGATCGAACTCGCAACAGATAGTAATCCCCGTCTTGTGAGTGGTTTCTCGGAGATTTTCACACTAAATAGTATTGTGTCCTTGTTTACGTCCCAGCCTACACCTAAGGCCCGGTCACACGGTAAATCAACATTCGGTCCAAGATTGATCACCGATGGCGCCCTCTCCGATTCTGATATTGCGTTTAAAACTTTCCGACTGTTACTTAGCCACTTAGTGAGTCGGAATCCTCCCCGTTTCATTAAACTTTGTAAATTCTCAGCCAATTGTATAGCTCTGTCTTCACTAGGTACCGATTTCAGGCAGTCGTCTACGTAGAAATTTCGCTCAACCGTTTGAATAACCTCCTCTTCGTACAGATGGCGATTGTCACTAGCTGTCCTCTTCAACGCATACGCTGTACAACTCGGATAAGATGTCGCACCAAACAAATGTACATGCATGCAGTATGTTTTTAATGATTTGTTCATGTCCCCATTAGGATTGTAGTGGGGCTCGGATATCAAAAACGCTCTTTTGAGTTAATACATCTTTACTCTTCGTTAGTTATTATCCAACGGTTATCAATGATAAAAGGTGATGATTCTCAACAAATGAGCTGACCGTTCTTCAAGCCCGCACAACTAAAACTGATTTGAAAAACGGTCGTTGCAAAAACATTTACGTCATTTTGACGCCGCGTGAACGTCGCGCATACTTTGGTACGGCGCAACGTTACGTTACGTCGAAATGCACTCCTAAGAGCTAGGACGGTCTTACACCCTGGTTTTCACATCCATTACAATGAAAGTGTGTCAAAACAGCATTGTCTCCTTTTGCCTCAATATTTGCTGGAAGACATTGTACATAAATCTTCATCAATAACCATTTTGTTGTCTGCTGCAGTTCCTCAGTAAAACATGTTACAGTTTGGGAAGTGTTAAAAAGCACGGTGTATAATCATGTGATGCAATAATCACTGAATATATTCAATAACTTTGTTAATACGGGACCAATTTGAATTCGGTTTGAAGCAGAGAATTTGGACAGACATCACGCATTAGATGGACGTGGTTGAGTTTTAAAAAATCAACTGATAAAAAAGTTATTGAAGATAAACCAAAATTTTGGTTTATCTTCAATAACTTTTTTATCAGTTGATTTTTTTAAAAATCTACCACAACCATGTTATTCCTGACATTTTTCCACCTTCTCTGCTTCAAACCGAATTCAAATTGGTCAAGTATTGACAAAGTTATTGAAGATTATCGGAAATTCTAAGTCACCTGATTATACACCGTGAAAAGGGAAAATGCCATAAACAAACATTTTTCTCTTGGGTAATCCAAATCACAGACTGCATTAACCTTTTCCCACACATTAACGCTTTTGGACGCCCCACAAAATAAAGGCTTTGGAAAACATTGTGGAAAATGAAGAAATTGCTTTTGACAAGCAATTTCTTCATTTTCCACAATGTTTTCTACCAAGAAAAACCAAAAATTTTGTTCAATGGAAATTGTGGTCTGCAACACCTATGAGTTTGGACTAGGCTAAAATTTTGTTGTTTGGTAATGGGTTAAATAATAATAAAAAAAAACCCTCTATATCATAGACATACAATACAGTTTATTTATAAAACATTTTGACAAAGGTCACATACTTCTAGATTAACATAATTTTAACAGAAAATTCAACAATACTAATAATTTACTTTAAAAAGTTCAATAATTCACTTATGTTAAATGCTTCAGCTTGTTCCACCTGAAAATTAATAGGTGGAAAGATAGGAAAACACAGAAAAGAAAATTGCTGCTTGCCATCATTTTCTCTGTCCCCCAAAATATTTTCTATGTTGCATTTGTTATCTTCAACATATTTCAATTTTGACCGGTTGATATATATCTTTTTTGGAATAGTCATTTATAATTTCCAAGCATTGCAACACCAGTGTGGACAATACAAGTTTCTGATAATCTGGGTTATAAATGAAAGTCTAAACTACCTAAACACAAAGCAACAGATGAGGGAGGGGACAATTTTGTTTTAACCTGGTTTTGACGTCGCTAATAGAATTGACTTGGGAAAACATTGAGGCAAAAGAAGAAAATGCTGATAACCAGCATTTTCTCCTTTTGCCTCAATATTTTCCAGGCTACACTGTACACAAACCATAGTTTTATTGTCACCATATTTGTCGTCTGCAACAGCTTTCAATTTGGAAGTCCCTACATCTTGTCATTTGGGAAAGGGTTAAATACAATAAATCTTTCTTCTCACAAAGTTCTTTGTTGTAAATACCCTTTGGAATAATTTTGTCAAGACATTAGTAAGTAGTACATGTACCATCAACATAAGGCTTGGAATTATCCCTCGTCATGCTGAACTAACCCATTACAAGACAACAAAATTTTGGACCATTCCAAAGATGTTACAGACGACAATTTCATGTGCATGGAATTTTACATTTTTTGGTGTTTTTGTTTAGAAAATATTGTGGGAAATGAAGAAATTGCTTGTCACAAGCAATTTCTTCATTTTCCAAAATGTTTTCCAAAGCCTAAATTTTGTACGGCGTCAAAAGGCGTTACTGTTTGGGAATGGGTTAAACCTTTCCCAACATGACCTAGTTGTAATAACGCTAGTAGTGGAATCCTGAGAAAACTTTTGGAGAAAAAGAAGAAAATACTGATATTGTCTGATAGCCAGCATTTTCTACTTTCCCCTGAATATTTTTCATGGCTATATTGTATGCAAATCATGTCTTTGTCCGTGTCTATTTTGTTGTCTGTAACATTATTTTTGCAGTTTGAAAAAGGGCTCAAATAATCAGACTGTGTAAAATTGGATCAAAATTCATGTATGCATTTGCTGATCTTGTTCGATACTGCCTTTCACACCTGAACATTCCAGAATTGTCATGACAAGGGTTCAAATGACCAAGTTGGAATATTATCACCCCCTCTCATCTCACTGGTGGTGAACTTGGCCAACGTGAGGGACGTTTTTCGCTACGATAAGGTATAGATATTTTGCGTTTGAATGTGAGTTAAAAGATCAGTTTTTCTTATGACAATGAATTTGATCTAAAAATAGACCGGGTTTGCCGTTTTGTATTGACAAACCGTCAGTGTTGTTATAAAATCTCGTGACTACGGCTTTATCGAAGCTGTAGTTACAAGATTTAATAACTACACCGACAGAATACATTGTTCGCGAAAAAACGTCCCTCGCTTTGGCCGAGTTCACCACCAGTGCATCTGTTGCTCTGTAAAATCTATAAACACTTATGAAATGTCATATATACCTTCGAAGTCTAACTCCGGTTTATTATACAACAAATGGAATGGATTTCAGTTGAAATATTATCAAAAAATGTTTCTTCTCTTTCATAAAACTGACTAGAAATAATGGAAAGAAGAAACTTGGGATTCATGTATTCTCTGACAAGCCAATATATTATCACAAATAACTTAGATCTTTTAATGGTAAATGTCATCATTAATTTTCAAGATAAGAAAGTATGAAAATTCAGATTTATTTACTAAATATCTCATTTATCATATTTTGAAGAAAACTTGGATTTGTGATGAAATTGACAATGTCATCAAGATGTCACAGTGGCAGTTCCAGGATTTCTGTTAGGGGGGTAGAACATACAAATAGTGGGGTTCGATTTCCTAGAATTATTCAATTTTGACTGAATTTCTGCATGGAAATGAAATAATCAGTCTACAGGGTGGGGGGTTATTTTAACCCTGAAACCTCCTCTGGATCTGCCACTGTGTCAAAGTTAAGTGCAAAACTGTTCTTAATGCACTTACACCATGATAATTGCCTTATTGGTTGAATTCATTTGACCTGTAGTAGTAATGTGCATATCCATGAATCACTTAAACCATTACCAGATATGGCCACATTTTTTACTGTTCCAATTCAACAGGTGTTGCAGAAGACAATGTAAAGTTTATGAAATTTTAGTCTTTCTGGGTAGAAAACAATGTGGGAAATGAAGACATTGCTTGTCAAAAACAATTTCTTTATTTTCCACTATGTTTTCCAAAGCCATTATCTAGTGGGAAGTCAAAAAGAGTCACTGTGTTCCCTTTCCCAAACAAGACCTGGTTTTGGCGTCCCTAATAGAAAATGCTTGGGAAAACATTGAGACAAAAGAAGAAACTGCTGATAACCATCAGTTTCTGCTTTTGTCTCAATATTTTCTCTGCAATATTGTACACAAATCTGATCTTTTTCCGATATAATTTGACCACTGCAACTGCTTTCAAATTGGACCACCCTAAAATGTTGTTGTTTGGGAAAGGGTTAATGGGTCAAATGCACTAATAACAGTTATGCACTACATCCTCAGCTAGAATGTGTAAGTCTACATGTGTTATATCCTCAGCGTGGTACTCCAGATTCCACTAAGTCCAGACTGATCTTATAGAATACATATGGGTAGTAGTCAGATGTTCCTAAACCACTCAGTCCTGGAATATCCATGGTCCCGGGCTGTAAATATAGGGTAAACAAAAGGCTTTTATCAAACAACAAAGTTCATGTTCAACACCAACCCTTTTCAACAAGGGAGCCACACTTAAAGCCTATCTTACAATCCATTGTGTGTCCTTATAAATTGTGCATCCTCAGAGGTTTTTGAAAATCTTTTAGAAGACCCATGACTTATACGGACGCACAATAGGTTGTAAGATAGAGGCTCTTGGGTGCTCCTAGCATTGTAAAAGACACAGAATGGTCGTAGCAAAGAATTGTCTGTTCATTCTGCTTCATGTTTGTGTCCAGCGAAAAAAGTACTTTGCATGTGAGTGCAACACACAACTAGGCCTAAATTTTAGACACAGACCGCTTGCAGGAGCACATACAACCAGTTGTAAGGGAGGCTTAAAACAAATGCTTTTTTTCCAAAAAGCACCTTTTTCTGTAACACATCATGATATGACAAAATCTTGACAAATTTTGTGAGTTTAGGTGAGAAATTCTCATCAAAAGTCGTAATTAAATGGCAGACATTGGGACTGACAGAGAAGGTAATAATAATATATGTCCACTTTAGACAGTGTTGAATATAGTTTATGCAATTACATGGGAATATATTGTTCTGAATTAGTTTTTTTGGCTGAGTTTGACAAGCTTGCAAGACTTGCCTTCATTATTTGTCTGGGAACCTGTACGAAAAAAAGAGGTGGATTGCGCTTGGAAAACAGGCATAAATGAGGCATGAATGAGGCGTAAATGAGGCGTAAATGGCAATTTATGCTTGTAACAGTGGCGTATTTATACTTTACGCCTCAGTCACTGTGAATAGTAGTGGCGGAAATTAGGGGCGTAAAATGAAATGGAGGCAAAATTTTATCATAACAGGTGTAATTTAAAACTTTAATTTTTGACCAGGCGTAATTTTTGAACTTAGCCATTTTAACAAGGCGGAATGGCTGTTTCTTAAAGCAGAAAATAACTTAAACTTTCCAGGGAGGCGGAATTTTTGGACTTTTACAATGATGTGATTCCAATATACTAGCCATTTTCATTTTGTACTGCATAAGATATAGGCAAAGAAAAGGCTTTTGTTAAGAAGGTCGAACTCCAAATTCAAGGTCACAAGGTCAAGTTCCAAGATTGATGGTCTTGGTAGGAGGTATGCAAGAGTAAACAAGAGATGTTTGTAAAACATATATGCCCCCTCAAGGGCCTACATTTGATGTAGGTCAAAGTCCAAGGTCAAGTTAACAAGGTCCAAGGTCATGGTCAAATATGAAAGGTCTTGGTAGGAGGTGTCTATGTGTGAAATATCAAAGCTGTATATGTAAAAGTAAAATGAAACATAGGCCAGGTTAAAGTTTTTAAAAGTAGGCCAAATGTCAAGGTCAAGGTCATGGTCAAATGTGAAAGGTCTTGGTTGGAGGTGTCCATGTGTGAATTATCAAGGCTGTAGGTGTAAAAGGACATGATATATATGCCTGGTTTCAGTCTTTTTAAAAGTAGGTCAAACTCCAAGGTCAATGTTGCAATATTTAAGGTCATGGTCAAATGTGAAAGGTCATGGTAGGAGGTGTCTATGTGTGAAATATCAAGGCTGTAGGTGTAATAGGACATAAGATAAAGGCTAGGTTAAAGATTTCTAAGAGTATGTAAAAATCAAAGGTCAAGGTCACACAGGCCAAGGTCATGGTCAAATGTGAAAGGTTTTGGTAGGAGGTGTCCATGTGTGAAATATTGAGACTGTATAGGTAACAGGACATGAGATATGGGCCTAGTTTAAGTTTTTTAAAAGTAGGTCAAACTCCAAGGTCAAGGTCCAAGGTCATGGTCAAAAGTTAAATATCTTGGTTGGAAGTGACCATGCGTGAAATATCAAGGCTGTATATGTAAAATGACGTGAAATATAGGCCAGGTTAATATATTATTAAAGTAGGTCAAACACCAAGGTCAACGTCACATGGTCCAAGGTCATGGTCAAATGTAAAAGGTCTTGGTCGTAGGTGTCCATGTGTCAAATATCAAGGCTATATGTGTAAAAGGAATTGATATATCGGCTAGGTTAAATTTTTTTTTAAAGTAGGTCAAAGTCAAAGGTCAAGGTCACAAGGTCCAAGGTCATGGTCAAATGTGAAAGGTCTTGGTAAGATGTGTCCATGTGTGAAATACCAAGGCTGTATGTGTAATAGCACATAAGATATAGGCACAGTTTAATTCTTTTAAAAGTAGATCAAACTCCAAGGTCAAGGCCACATGGTCCTAGGTCATAGTCGTATGTGATAGGTCTTGGTCGGAGGTGTACATGTGTCAAATATCAAGGCTGTATGTGTGAAAGAACATGATATATTGGCCAAGTTAGAGTTTTTTTTAAAGTAGGTCAAACCCCAAGGTCAAGGTCACAAAGTCCAAGGTCATGGTCAATTGTGAAAGGTCTTGGTAAGATGTGTCCATGTGTGAAATATCAAGGCTGTTTTTGTAAAAGGTTATGAGATATATGCCGGGTTTAATTTTTTTTAAAGTAGGTCAAACTCCAAGGTCAAGGTCACAAGGTCCAAGTTCATGGTTAAATGTGAACCATGTTGAAAGGAGGTATCTACGTGTGAGATATCAAGGCTGTATGTGTAAAAGGACATGAAATATAGGCAAGGTTAAGAATTAAGTGTAAAAATCAACAAAGGGAAATAACTCCAAGAATTTGATTGGCAGAGTTACGGTTCTTAAGCACTGCACCTCTCCATAATGAAATCTATTCACCTGTAAAGTTTCATGATTCTACCTTACATATTTTTCGAGTTGTGCTCCGGACAAGAATCAAGTTATAAAATCAACAAAGGGCAATAACTCAGAAAATTTGATCGACAGATTTACGGTTCTTGTGCACTGCACCTCTCCATAATGAGATCTATTCACCTGTACAGTTTAATGATTCTTACTTACATAGTTTTTGAGTTATGCTCCGGACAAGAATCAAGTTTGAAAATCAACAAAGGGCAATAACTCAAAAAAATTTATCAGCAGTTACTGTTCTTGTGCACTGCACCTCTCCATAATGAGATCTATCCACCTGTAAAGTTTCATGATTCTACCTTACATACTTTTTGAGTTATGCTCCGGACAAGAATCAAGTTATAAAATCAACAAAGGGCAATAACTCAAAAAATTTGATCGGCAGAAATACGGTTCTTGTGCACTGCACCTCTCCATAATGAGATCTATCCACCTGCACAGTTTCATGATTCTACCTTACATAGTTTTTGAGTTATGCTCCGGACAAGAATCAAGTTTGAAAATCAACAAAGGGCAATAACTCAAAAAAATTATCAGCAGAGTTACGGTTCTTGTGCACTGCACCTCTCCATAATGAGATCTATCCACCTGTAAAGTTTCATGATTCTACCTTACATACTTTTTGAGTTATGCTCCGGACAAGAATCAAGTTATAAAATCAACAAAGGGCAATAACTCAAAAAATTTGATCGGCAGAGTTACGGTTCTTGTGCACTGCACCTCTCCATAATGAGATCTATCCACCTATGAAGTTTCATGATTCTACCTTTAATACTTTTCGAGTTATGCTCCGGACAAGGTTTGGTCTACGGACAGACCGACCGACCTACGGACCGACCGACACTTGCAAAACAATATACCCCCATTTTCTTCGAAAGGGGGCATAAATATCAAGACTCTATCTGTAATAGTGATTGAGATATAGGCCAAGTTAAAGTTCTTGTAAAGTATATGCCTTAAGGTAAAGGTCCTAATGCCAAAGGTCATGATCCCAAATGAAAGGTCTTAACAAGTTCTATCCTTATGTGAAATACCAATGCTCTATATCTTACAGTGTATGAGATGTAGGCCAGGTTAAACAGTAAGTCAAACTTCAAGGTCAATGTCACAAGGTCTTGATTCCTGAATGAAAGTAAATGTCAGGTAGTATCTTTGTGTGAAATATCGAGGCTCTATCTTAACAAGAAATGTTTGTAAAACAAATATGCCCCCTCAAGGGCCTACCTTTAATGTAGGTCAAAGTTGAGGTCAAGGTCACAAGGTCCAAGGTCATGATCAAATGTTAAAGGACTTGGTAGGAGGTGTCCATATGTGAGATATCAAGGCTGTACATGTAATACATGAGATAAAGGACATGAGATACAGGCCAAGTTTTTGAAAAAGTAGGTCAAAGTCCAAGGTCACAAGGTGCAAGGTCATGGTCAAATGTGAACATTCTTGTTAGGAGGTGTCCATGTGTGCAATATCAAGAATGTATGTGTAAAAGGACATGAGATAGAGGCTGGGTTAAAGTTTTAAAAAAGAAAGGTCAAATGCCAAGGTCAAGGTCACAATGTCATGGTCAAATGTGAAAAGTGTTCGTGGGAGGTGTCTATGTGAGAAATATCAAGGCTGTATGTGTAAAAGGGCATGATATATCGGCCAGGTTAAAAAAAATAAAAGTAGGTCAAACTTCAAGGTCAAGGTCACAAGGTTCAAAGTCATGATTCCAAATGAAAGATCTTGACAGGAGGTATCCATGTGTGAAATATCAAGGCTCTATCAATAATAGTGCATGAGATATAGGCCAGGTTAAAGTTTTTTAAAAGTAGATCAAACTCCAAGGTCAAGGTCACTAGGCCATAGGTCATGGTCCCAAATGAAAGGTATTGGCAGGAAGTATCCATGTGTGAAATATCATGGCTGTATCTCAAATAGTGTCCAAGATATATAGTTCATAAGAATTAACTTTGTGAAAATAAGGCCTCCCAGTCTATTTTCTCCCAGTCTATGACCATTTCCTACTTCCTGTTTAAGAAATTGGAGGGAATTTCGCTTCTCTGACGTTTTGCAAAGTTTATGTTTGAGATATATGAATTCAAACATTGTAATTGATGAATCCAGGACATTAAGGGGCTAACTAAATGGTAAGACCAAGTGAGGCAACATTGGTGAGTCTTCTTTTGACTAAATCAAACAAACTCAAATGTTCATTTTTACCATTCCCCACCCACATATTATGAAGTAAATATCTAGGAGACGGAATTATGAGGCGGATTCCGCCAATAATTTCTTAAAAATTCCAAGCAGAATCCGCTTCATAATTCTATCTAGTTCCGCCTCCTAGCAATTACGCCTGTAAAAAATATCCGCTTCATTTGCATATTCCATCTCTAAAAATTCCAGTTAATTAACATTTTACTCCTCTAAATTACGCTTGGTTTCCGTCTAATTCTTATATTTTTTAAACAAGCTTACTAGCGGAAAATGAGGTGGATTCCGGCTCATAATTCTGTCTCTTTTACGGGCGTAATTTTTCGTACAGGAAGGTGGCACATGTAACAATTGAAAATTGTCTAAATGTTTATATAATTATCTCTGTTTTTCGGAAAAGTTTTACATGATTACTTACATCCATTGCAGTGAGAGCTGTGTTGTCTAAATGTTCATATAATCTGTTCAATTCCTCTCTCAACCTTCTCTGTTGTTTTTTAAAGGGAAGTAATAGCATTGCTTGAAAATTCACAGGTAAACCATATCTGTAGGGAAACAATTTATTGATTAAAATTTAAATGAAATGGCTAGTGTATCAATGACTAAATATTTAAATAACATGTGCAATAGGAATTGAAAAAAAAAAATAGATAGTGGATACCCATTCACTTAGAAAAAAACATGTTACATATCTATTACTTTGTACTACCATGCATGGGCAAAAAGACATTGTTGTTTATCTGACATTTTGCATGACATTTCAGCATTTTTCATTTTCTTTCTTTTATTAATTGAAAATGCAGAAAAATAGTATCTCTTGGTCATCATAGAGACATCAAAATCGAGCATTACAGTTGAGAACATCATGAAATTGACATTCTGAGTGGAATGACAATGTTTTATGAGCGGATGAATGGACGAGTGGAATGAGCATTTGGAATGATTTTGTGGAATGTTTTAAGTGTTTTGAATGATTTTGTGTATCTAAAAAATCGATAACACGCCCACGATAACCTTTCAACCAATCAACCGTGATCTTAAAATAGTAACAGCCCGATATCGGAAATTTACCAATGTTATAGGTATGAAGGTTTATCGATAATACGCCCACGATAATATTTCAGCCAATGAAATGCCTTCTTTTTATAACAACCAATTAAACCAGTGAATGTTTTTAACGTTAATTTAGCGTTGTGAACGTTTATTTGAGTGTTTTGAATGTTTTTGTGATCAGAATGAATGATCGTTTGAGTGGAATGATTTTGATCGGAATGGAATGGAATTAATGTCAATTTCATGATGTTCTCAACAGTACTGTACATTAACAATCTGGAAGACTCACAACTGTGAAACGCAAATTCCAACAAAATGTTCAGTTTTCGCCTTTTTCAGACAGACAGGCTGACGGACAGATTAGCGGACCATTATAAAACAAAAATCTTTTTTGTACATGGGCATATGTAGAGTCTATTGTAATGATCCTACCTTAGAACACTTTCTACAAATACTCGGAGAGCTTTAGAATGAATCCAGGCTGAGAAACATTCACCAAAATTCACCTTCAACCATTTTACTAGGGGCCCCTGAAAAGTAGAACAGTTAGTACACCCATTCCCAAACAGCAATATTGTAGACTGTTCTGTTTTCAATGATGTTGCAGATTTTAAGAATTTAAGATTTTTTGTCTTCCAGTGTAAAAAACCTTCCAGGAAGTAAAAAAAGTTGTTTGTCACAAGCAAATTCTTCATTTTCCACAATGTTTTCCAATGGCTATTTCTTGCCGGTTGTCAAAAAGCGTCAATTATATGGGAATGGGTCTGGTAAACTCTTGCCTATATTGTATGACAAACTTTCAGATAAATTCAAATTTGTAGATCAACACTTATAACAAACAACTTGATTCATTAACCCATTACCAAACGACAAAATATTGGACTTGCCCAAATTCAAAGATGCTGCAGACAACAATATAAATTGAATGAAATTTCGCATTCTTTGATCTTTCTGGGTGGAAAAAATTGTGGGAAATGAAGAAATTGCTTGTTAAAAGCAATTTCTTCATTTTCCACAATGTTTTTCGAAGCCATTATCTTTTAGGGAGTCAAAAAGAGTCATTGTGTGGTAATAATAAATTGGTTAAATGTTAAAAGTTAAGTCATAAAACAGTAGAGTAATTTCCATAGAGAATTGTGGTACTTACAAACTGTTTTTTACGATCTGCATCTAACTTTTTTATTTCATTTTTTCCAGCTGCTAGTTCATCCTCATTGTACACAAAGTCTCGAACTGTGAACCTACAAGAAATAAAAGATAAGTCTCACTGGTGGTGAACTCGGCCAAAGCGAGGGACAATTTTTCGCGACCAATGTATTCTGTCAGTGTTGTTATAAAATGTCGTAACTACAGCTTTATCGAAGCCGTAGTTACGAGACTTTATAACGACACCGACAGTTTGTCAATACAAAACGGTAAACCTGGTCTGTTTTAAGAACAAGTTCATAGTCATTAGAAAAAAAATCTATAAACTCACTTAACTCACAGTGACGCTTATTGAAGCCTTATATGATAATGGCTTTGGAAAACATTGTGGAAAATGAAGAAATTGCTTGTGACAAGCAATTTCTTCATTTCCAACAATGTTTTCTAACCCAAAAAGAAAATATTTCTAAGATTTCACTAACTTGAAATTGTCGTCTGCATAACCTTTCAAATTGGAACAGTCCAAAATTTTGTCGTTTGGGAAAGGGATATCTATACCTTGTTGTAGCAAAAATTGTTTTAGTTCACCACCAGTGAGTCTACAGCATACATTGAAATAGTATTTCATATGTCACCCATACGGATGACACCAGCTATGTCTGATACATTTCTCAAAATTTGTATTCATGGACCTCATAGAAGGTCTCTTTTAGCATGACAGGTCACATATTGATTTCTGATCATTTTCTATCTTTGATAGAGACAAATAAGACAAATAACGCAATACATGAACCTGTTTTATGTGCATTTGCATCTGAATTTGTCAGATGAATGAACTTTGTCTTGACCCATAGCTTCATAACTATAGATTATGTAAATTCTATGTCAAGATACATCAATTTATACAGCTAAAACGAGTTAAGTTGCACAATTACGAGAAATGCCTGTCCCATGGACCTAAGAAACTATGTTTGTACAATTATATTGATATATTGTCTTTAACATAATGTCATAGGGTTGGTCAAATAGAAATAATAACAAAACCCCATATATTTGATGAAATATGTGAGAGTTATGTCTCGATAAGTCGGAAAATGGGTAAAAAACAGCTATCCCACCTCGGGGGTGGTCAAGTTCATCACTTTTGTACGGAGAGTACATACATAATACATATACAGTATACCTAGTATCCCAACCAGTAGCTTTTCCAAATTGTTTTTAGTAGTGAAATAAAGAAATTTAAGATAAATGCATTTTTTGCGAACAATTATGCATATGTCCCATTGTCTGGTGTGAATTACATTATTTAGTTTTACACACATCCTAAAATGAAAGCATGTTTTGAATACATGATATTAAATATCATTTATAAATAGTCAACAGCATGTGCAAACACATTGTATTACTTTTGAATGTAGCAGTAGACTGTAGTAAGTCACACTTTGCCATGAAGCAAGCTACCCCTCTCAAGGAGCAGTAAATGTGAATTACGTTAATGCTCTTTAAAATTCCACACAATCAACGCTTAAGTTAAATAAATAATTGGGCATGTACCTACACATGTGTAGATTACATAAACCAAGAAGAAAATTTCTCTTCAGAATTATTACCTGTGGAATTTTATTGTATGTTCAAAATTGTGAATTACGTGTCTGTGAATTACGTTACGTCAATTTACGTTCCATAAAATATTTTATTCATCAAATGTCGCATAATTAGAAACACCCGGGTCATGTTTTAAAATCTTTATCAAATTCAAGTGGTTAATTGATAATAAAACCGAAATATGTCAATGAGAAAAATCTAAGACCGAAACTATAGTGGGACATTTTTCGTTCGTAATTGTGCAACTTAACTCGTTTTAGCTGTATAGACCATTTAGTATTTGGATCAGGCTGTTTCATTAATTACATTTATTAAGTATACAGGTATATTTACTTGGTGCATTTTTACATAACACCTATAATACAAAGCAAGTAAATAGATAGCGTACCTGTTTTCTCTACATTTGTACCTAAACTCATCTTCCACCCTTCTGAACATGGTGACAGTACATAACACACTCTCTTCATCTTCGTAGATTACTCTAGACATGGGTGAGACAATAAAGGCCATATAATAAGTTACTGTCTAGTTTCATTAACCCTTTCCCAAACGAAATTTTTTAGGGTGATCCACTTCTAAAACTGCCACAAATGACAAAATGAATGTTATTTAAATAAGGATTTGTGCAAAATGTGGCACAGAAAATGTTGACACAAAAGGAGAAACTGCTGGTTATCAGCAGTTTCTTCTTTTGTCTCAATGTTTTCCCAAGCCAATTCAATTAGGGACGTCAAAACAATGTCTTGATTCGGAAAGGATTAAAGAGCTTGACATAGGAATGATTAAAAGAAATGGCTCATAGATTAGACAGACCAAAATGGAATTATTGTGATGATAACAAGGATTGCTTTGTAATTGACATAGGTTTATATAGGTTAAAAGTTTCATTTAAAAACACCACCTAGCTTAAAGAATTTTACATTCTACCATAAACTTAATACATGTATCGAAATGACCGATCTGATGCTGGAAGATGAAAATTAATGGTAGGAGGCTACATACAGAATCATTAAGTTTACAACTGAGGAAAGGAAGCTTAAATCTCAAAATGACTTAATTCAGGAGTGCCGCAATCCAAAAATTACTTGATTTAACCCATTACCAAACGACAAAACTTTGGACTGTTCCAAATTCAAAGATGTTGCAGACGACAATTTAAAGTGAATGAAATTTAGTATTTGTTGTTCTTTTGTGGTAGAAAACATTGTGGGAAATGAAGAAATTGCTTGTCACAAGCAATTTCTTCATTTTCCACGATGTTTTCCAAAGCCTTTTTCATGTGGGGAGTCAGAAGGCGACAATGTGTGGTAATGGGTTAAAGAAATGACAATGGACACAAATGCCACATTATAAATTCATATCAAATCTGCCTTACTTTGACGATCTAGGGACCACCATTTCTGTAAGAGTTTCATATTTAGCTATCCAGTCATGTTGGAAATTTCTGAAAAACAAAACAGAAGAAACGTTTTTTTTAATTAAGCCATTCCTAAACAGAGAAATGTTGGACTGATCCAATTTGAAAACTTCTTAAGACAACAAACAGGTGTTGACAAAGATAAGATTTGTGAATAATATAGCACAGAAAATATTGAGACAAAACAAGAAAATGCTTATTATCAACATTTTCTTATTTTGTCTCTATGTTTTTTCAAGTATTTTCAATCAGGGATGTCAAAACCAGGTTTTGTTTGGGAAAGGGTTCAGCTTTAAAAAGGAGTCAATGTGTGGGAATGGGTTAAATGATTTTAAAATTGTCCCTGCAGTTTTTTTTTATATTTAAACTTTCTATATATTACAAGATCCTATTTTCTAACAGTTTATCTATGATTTTGACAGAACAGAGACAGCTTTTCAAATTGATGTCTCTAATTTTTGACAGACATATCTTGGCAGAATTTATGTCTGTCTTCAGTAACTGTCAGGAACAAACACGGTACAAACATGACTTATTTTGAAACAACTACTAAAAGTGTTACAAGATACTCTGAATCCAATACAAAGTATTCTTTCTTTACAATGTTGTGTGAAACATCTTTTGAATTTGGATCAGTCTATAATTTTGTCCTCTGGCAATGGGTGTAATGTCTTTTTTATAGTTACTTCACAAAGTGGAAATAAGCCCTTTCTCAAACAACTAAATTTTGGGCTGTTCCAAATTCAAAGATCATGCAGACGAAAATTTCAAGTGGATGAATTTTTGCTTATTTGGGTCTTTTGGGGTAGAAAACATTGTGGGAGATGAAGAAATTGCTTGTCACAAGCAATTTCTTCATTTTCCATGATGTTTTCCCAGGCCTTTTTCCTGAGAAGCGTCAAAAGGTGTCATTGTGAGGGAATGGGTTAGGATACAAATAGGACTGACTTACTTTGAGACAACTACTAGAAGTGTGACCAGATACTCTGAATCCAGCACAAAGTGTTCTTTCTTTACAATGTCACCCAGGGAACGAGTTATAAGATTGCCTCTGAAATAGCAAGACATTTAAAAGAATCATTATTAATTTATCAACATGATAAATCTTGCACACTTTTGTCCCTTAAAATATCAGCAGAACAAATTGTTCATTCAGTCAAATAAAGATGATTCGCCGAATTAATTTGAGGTAGAAGTCATAAATGTCAACAAAAATGTCTTCTTTGTACACAGATCTATTCATCTTTTATCAGAAAAAGAAGAAATTGTCAGTGTGTCATAGTGTTCACCTTATGAAACGTCCATTTTAATTCATATACAAAACATAAACTAAACAGACTGAGTACAGTATTTTGAAATTATACATTGATTGATACCAGTCTTATTGATTTGTGCCTATATTTTCAAAAGTCACTAGATGTGAAGGTAGAATGACCATTACACAAACAGAAATTTGTCAAAAAGCTGAGATGTTTTGACTTTGACCTGACTTGACACTTCATGGAAATATGATTACTGGTACAATGCACGAGTACTTACGTAGCTTTTCTCTCTAGATTCTGTAGATTACCCTTCAGATTGTTGTAGGCTGTGGCTTTTGTTCTTAAATCTCCCTCTATCTGGGACACTTGCTGAAATATCACACAATTTTGATATACTCTCTTCATAGGCGTAGGAAGGTTTATAATATGGGGGGGGGGGGGCAAATGTTTAAGTAAATGGAACCCGAACGTAGCGTTACTAGGGAA
Source organism: Fragum sueziense (assembly GCA_963680895.1). Lineage (NCBI taxonomy): Eukaryota > Metazoa > Mollusca > Bivalvia > Cardiida > Cardiidae > Fragum > Fragum sueziense. The sequence continues at coordinate 7,261,635 of OY804602.1, read as the reverse complement.
GGTCTGGGTGCATACCCCCCAGAAAATTGTGAATTCTAAAAAGCCATTTCCTGCAATCTGGGCACTTTCAGGCAGCATTTTATATGTGGACCTTGCTTGAAGGAAAATATGGGTGTATAATTTGGGGGGGGGGGGGGGCATAGGATATGCTGCCCCCCTCCCCTTCCAAATTATTGAAGGGCTGGTTCCCCCCCCCCCCCCCCCCCCCCCCCCTATTCCTAAGCCAGTGCTCTTCTGTTCTGTGATTCTAAGTTAACCCTTTCCCAAACGACAAAATTTTAGGGTGGTCCAATTCAAAACTTGTTGCAGACGACAAAATGGATAGTAATAAAGATTGAAATTGTGTGTAATATAGTCAAGAAAATATTGAGGCAAAAGGAGAAACTGCTGGTTATCAGCAGTTTCTTCTTTTGCCTCAATGTTTTCATGAGCCTTTTTTACCAGGGACGTCAAAACCAGGTCTTGTTTGGGAAAGGAATGTGAATGGAATGTTACACTCTTTGAAATCTTCTACATTCAACCCTTTCCCATATGAGTCCAATTTGAAAGATGGTGTGGATGACCAATGAATGTCAAAGAAAATTGGGTTTGTGCACAAAGCAGCACAGAAAATACTGAGGAAAATATGAGAAAAAAAACATTGATTATCAGAACTTTCTTCTTTGGTGTCTATGTTGTTTCAAGCCTTTTCCATAAGGGATGTAGATTCAGGTCCTGTTCAGGAAAGAGTTACAGAGGACTTAATTGTAAATGACAAACATCATGGTAGTCCTGTCCATGAATTTTATATCATCCTTTTTCCCAAAAGCTACATATGTGAGGGGCATAAAACACATTGTTTGGAAAAGGACAGGTTGAAAATAAATGTTCATTACCTTGCTTATGATGTCAGTGATATTTTTGAGTGACTGTTTTATTGGATATTTTGCCAGATCCCATTGAAACCTTGTAAGGTAATTGCTCAAATCCACTAGAAAGAGAAACAAGAGGACCATGATGGTCCTATATATCGCTCACCTGAACCAAAAGGATATGAGCCACAATTTTGTTCTATTCAATTAATATTTACGACTTTAAGACTGAAAACGAACTTATGGTCAATAACGTTGTGAAAATCGAACTCATCCGAGATCTTCTGGTGTCCAACATTGTGTCCAAGTTTTGTCTTGATTGATTAATAATTGTAAATTTTAGAGTGTAAACAAGGTCGAAAACTGCCGAAAAAGGCAATTTTGTCAAATTCAAGGGCAAGTAACTTTCGATTTTCTGATCAGATCAGACTGAAAATCCAAATGATCAAAGATCTTATAATCCCAAACATTGTGTCAAAGTTTTGTCTTGATTGATTCATATTTGTACATTCTAGAGTGTAAACGAGGTCAAAAACAGCCGATAATGGCAATTTTGTCAAATTCAAGGGCACATAACTCTCAACTTTCTGAAAAAGATCAGACTGAAAAACGAACTCATCAAAGATATTAGGGTCCCAAACATTGTGTCTAAGTTTTGTCTTGATTGATTTATTATTGTAGATTCTAGAGGGTAAACAAGGTCAAAAACAGCCTAAAATGGCAATTTTGTCAAATTCAAGGGCACATAATTCTTGTCTTTCTGATCAGATCACACTGAAAATCGAACTCATCCGAGATCTTATGGTCTAAAACATTATGTCCAAGTTTTGTCTTGATTGATCAATATTTGTAGACGCTAGAGTGTTAACAAATTAAAAAGTAGCTATTTTTGACGTTCAAGGGCACATAACTCCTGACTTCCTGGTCCGATCTGACCCAAAATCAAACTCATCCGAGATCTTATGGTCTAAAACATTATGTCCAAGTTTTGTCTTGATTGATCAATATTTGTAGATGCTAGAGTGTTAACAAGTTAAAAAGTAGCTATTTTTGACGTTCAAGGGCACATAACTCCTGACTTCCTGGTCCGATCTGACCCAAAATCGAACTCATCCGAGAACTTATGGTCATACATGTTTTGTTAAAGTTTGGTTAAGATTGGTCAATATTTGTGGATGCTAGAGTGTTAACAACAAATTGTGAACAGACGGACGGACGGACGGACGCCGACGGACAAAAAGCGACCACAATAGCTCACCTTGAAAAAATCATACATGAATAAAACAATGAATGGTAGAATTAATGTAAGAATACAAAGGTTTGTCAGATATCACACTTGGATTTTGAAAAGTTTTACTAAATGATAAATGTGATCTTATGTTACTGTGATATACAAGTTCTACACTCCTTGTATTTATTTTCATGCCCAAGTAAATTTGACCTTTTAGTTCTAAATCTCTAGAAATTGAATTAATAGAAGAACAGCATTGAGACAAAATAAGAGAATGCTGGCGAGCAGTATTTTACCCTTTAGCCCCAACATATTCTGAGCTATAATGCACACAAATAACATTAGCATAAACTTTAATTTTGTCATTTGCAACTAATTTCAAATTGAAATAGTCAAAAATTTCTTTTTGGGGAAAGGTTAACCCATTACCAGGTGGCAAAATTTTAGCGCAGTACAATGCATAAATGACAAAAAAGTGAACACAAATAAAGAAAGAATTTTTGTATAATATAGACCAGAAAATATTAAAGCAAAAGGAGAAAATGCTGGTTATCATTTTCTTCTTTGCCTCATTGTATTCCCATCCCTTGTCTATTAGGGATGTCAAAACCAGAGGTGTGTTCTTTAGAGCGAGATCTTTTGAAATTTCATAAGACATTTAAAGATAAAGCCTTAGTTAGAGCAAAATTTTAAAGGTCTTCCATGGAGCACCAGTGCTATGTTTCTTGTCAATATAAGAGAGAAATGACCGAGTTGTTCCGAATGCTCCATAATTCATAAACAGAGGTGTTTCAAATATTCAATAATTTATAAACCGTGGTGTTCAGAATCCTCCATATTTTCATTTGTATAAAATATAGAGCACTCCGAACACCTCGTTCTTAAAAACACTTTATCTAAAACATCTTTAGATATCTTAAAAATTCTCGCTCTAAAGAACCTGCCTCAGGTCTTGTTTGTTCAACCAACCTCCATTAACCAGTAGATTCTCCTCCAGTTTACTTCTCTGGTCATCCAAAACTTCACCCAGATATTGCGCAATCTTTTTGGTCACTCTGAAATTATTAATATTATATCAATATCATATTGATATTAGTGTCAAGCTAAAAGGGACCTTATTGGAAGCACATAAAACACAATTTGGAGAAGTGGATTAGAGTCAGCACAGGTTAACCTGATGTCGTATTTGGAAAATGAACATATAGCATGATAGGGGAAATATTCTACAATCAAAAACTAGAAAGACCTGAAGGTCTTGAGTCGCTCCACAGGCCTGAATTTCTTGTGGTTTACTATAAAAAAATTGACAAATTTATTTAAATGCTTAAACTTAAATATTTTTAATTTCTTGAGGTTCTTAGAGCAGAAACAAAGTAAAATACAGTAATGTGGTCAAAGAAAAACTAGATTTCTCAAAACTTGTGGTTCTTGAAGCAAAAAAAAAAACAAAGTAAAAAGAAGCAATCATGTGGTCAAAGCAAAAGAAGGTAAATGATTGACCAATATTTTGGGGATTTTTAGAATGATGATAAAGTTGAAAACTGTAATTATGCCAAATTAAGGGCATATAATTCAGTATGTGAGTTTATAATTAAGCTGAAAATTAAACTCGAGCAAGATCTTATGGTCAGCATCATTCTGTTCAAATTTTGTCAGTGTTAGTCTAATAGTCTATATTTGTGGCCGCGAAAAGTGAAAAAAGTGTCGAAAACTGAAATGTTGTCAATTTCAAGGGCACGTGACTCAGATTGTAGCAATGCAATCATCCTGAAAGTTAAACATATGCAAGATCTTGTTGTCAAAAAGATTCTGTTAAAATATCATCTTGATTGGTTCACAATTATGGTTGTTAGAGTGAAAACAAAGTCGAAAATGGCAATTTTGTCAAATTCAAGGGCACATAACTCATGATGTAAATTTCCGATCAAGCTGAAAATTACACCCAGGCAGGATATTATGCTTATATATATTCTGTCTAAGTTTTGTCTTGATTGGTTAATATTTGTAGATTTTAGAGTAAAAATAAAGCCAAAACCAGCTATTTTTGACCTTCAAGGGCAGATAACTCAGGTTATTCTGATTCAATCAAAATTTTTTGAAGGAATCTGAGAGAGGGTCACCCAAGGATCATTCTTGTAAAGTTTGGTTGAAATCCATTTAATAGTTTCTGAGGAGAAGATTTTAAAAGAAAAAGTTTACGGACACACACACAGACGGACAGACGCACGCACTGACACATGATCATGGACACATCACCATGACAATAGCCCGCTGGCCTGAAAGGCCAGTGGAGCTAACTAGTAACAAAGAGACAAGTCTTGATCCTACTCAGACTGTGCGGTATACGAAGACTGAAGAGGTCGATACATTTTTGTACTTTTCACACTCCCCACAAGGTACCTTTTAGCATGGCAGGTCACTTTTGTTCAAGACAAATTAAAAATGATTTGATTTAAGAGATTTTCTGTCAATAGACATTTTTGTGCAGTTATTTTCTTTCTTATCACATTTAAAGAGACACCCCATTTCAATTTTACTCAAGATTGTAAATTGTATTTTGGTGCTAAGATTGGTTATTCTGATTTGTTTTAATACTATCAATTTCTTTAACTTATTGCTGATGAGCCACAAAAAGGCTTTAACCCTTTCCCAAAAGGCCAAATTTGGAACTGCTTCCTTTTGAAAGGAGTTGCAGACCGCAAAATATGTGTCACTTTGTGTATGAAAGTTGTATATTACAACAAAGAAAATATTGAGGCAAAAGGAGAAAATGCTGATCATCAGCATTTTCTTCTTTTGCCTCAATGTTTCCCCAAACTATTTCTATCAGGGACGTCATAACCAGGTCTTGTTTGGGAAAGGGTTAAAAGTTGAGACCCAAACGACAAATTTGAATAAGAACAATAACACATGTAGACTAGTTACCATCACTGGAACTTAGTGTGACAAACAAATAAACACAGCTGGGAAAAGGATTGGGCAAAAAAGATGAGGCAAAAGGAGAAAATACTGATAACCAGCATTTTCTCCTTTTGCCTTAATATTTTCCCTGCTATTATATTGAACACATATCCTTCTTTTTTCATAGTGAAGTTTGTGGTCTGCAGCAGCCTTCAGATTAGATCTCCCTTAAACCTTTCCCAAACGACAAAATTTTAGGGTCTGATTTAAAATGTAATACAGAAGACAAAATGGATGCAATGTGGCACAGAAAATATTGAGGCAAAAGGAGAAACTGCTGGTAATCAGCAGTTTCTTCTTTTGTCTCAATGTTTTCACAAGCCTTTTCTCCTAGGGACATCAAAACCAGGTCTTGTTTGGGAAAGGTTTAAATTTTGCTGTTTTGGAAAGGGTTAACCCATTACCAGACGACAAAATTTTAGGGAAGTCGAAATTGAAAGGACTTGCAGACGACATTTCAATGTGATGAAATTTCGAAATTTTATAGCTTTTTTGGGTAGAAAACATTGTGGGAAATGAAGAAATTGCTTGTCACAAGCAATTTCTTCATTTTCCATGATGTTTTCCAAAGCCTTTTCCTGTAATGGCGTCAAAAAGCGTCTATGTGCGGTAATGGGTTAATAAGAAATTATTCCTTACGATTCACAATAAGCATCTAGTTTTGTCAAATCATCTGACAATCCAACAAGAGTGTCCAATGTGCCAACCTGAAAAATCAAGGGATGTTTCAACTTTATATTTTTCCAAAACATCTTCATTGGTTCAAAGTTAAAGGTGATGAACATGACAAAAAATGTTACTAAAGCGGGAAATGTAAATGTTATTGCATGAAAAATAATGTGATCTGATTGTAATCAGCATTTTTTTGTTTCTCTCAATATTTTGAAAGCTATTGTTTTCAATTAAAGTAACAGGTCTTGTTTGGGATAGGGTTAAATCCTATCTGTATCTGTTGACCTTTTCTCAAACAAGCTTCAATGGCGGATCCTGAGGGAGTTCGGGGGGGTTCAAATGAACCCCCTCTGTAGCCAGATTATTTCATTTTCATGCAGAAATTCAGTCACAATTGTGTAATACTAGGAAAACGAACCCCCCCTATTTGTATATTCGAACCCCCCTCACAGAAATCCTGGATCCGCCACTGAGCTTGTATAGCTTTGAAGAGGTTTGGACAGGGTTTTGGAAAACTTTGAGACAATCAAAATTTCTTCTTTTGCATCAAATATTTTCTTTGCTTCCCTGTAAGAAAACACTATGACTATCTTTATTAACCATTGTTTGTAGTCTTCACATTCAGCAGCTTTCAAATTGTAATTGGAATTTTCTTAATATCGTTAATTGTGAAAGCCAAAGGGTTAATGCACATGTATAAATGACAGATTAACCCTTTCCAAAACAAGACCAAGTTTTGACGTCCATAACAGAAATGGCTTGGGAAAACATTTAGACAAAAGAAGAAACTGCTGATAACCAGCAGTTTCTCCTTTTGTCTCAATATTTTCTGCGCTGTATCCTACATAACTCTATCTTTATTAACAGCCCTTTGTCATCTGCAGCAGCTTTCAAATTGGACAACCCTAAAATTTTGTCGTTTGGGAAAGGGTTAAGTACCTTTAAATCTGGCAGGTTGAATTTTGAATTTGAAGACAGTTTGTTAGCGTGACTGGTTACAGAGTTAAGTTTGTCATATGTTTGTTGACAGGTCTTATCTCCGGGAGCAGATATCAGCCAGTATTCAGCCATGCTTGCTCAACCTGAAAGTGAAAATAATTATGTCAACTCCCAAATTTTCTATCAAACTAGAACCCTGACAATAAGTTATCCTATTACCTTGCAAGCAAGTGGGTCTGCAAGTCATACATTCAGAAATCTGACAGAGAAAAATGTGAGTTTATTTCACTAGATATAGAGCAGGTGAATGTAATTCAGAACCCGGTAACACATATCAATGCAAAAATGCAGTCAGATTCCTTTGTTTTTGAATGGTAGTGCGCTCTGATGTAAATGTCATTATGAGCGACATCAACATAGCATCCTTTCCTCTCATGCTTTTGATAGGTTCCATGCATTCAATAGCCTTGTGATTTTCAAGAGTCCTTACAATCTGAATATCATTCCATTTGCATCCGAGTTCTTTTGTTAAGGTAAGGTCTGGGTAATCAGTTATGGAACAAAATCTGCATGGTGCGAATCGACGATTGTAATTGATACTAGGACGATTTTAAAGGGAAGTAATTTTCATTGCTCTCAAATTTTGAATTTTTGACTTTCATTGGGTTTTTTGCAGACTCTTCATAAAATTTTGATACATTTTCACAAACATTGTTTAAAATATTCCCCTGAAATCTGAGCACGCTCAATTATTTCCGTTGTTACAAAAACAGGCGATATTGCATCTAACGGTACTTTAAAAATGCTCAGACTTATGGACGTCACAGAATAAGTCGAAATATAACAATTATACCGAAAGTGCATTACCCAGGCCTTAACCTTAAAAAAACAAAGTCTAGAAATTTTGAGATGACTGATTATTACAAGAACAGGTTCGCGGTTAACAAACCACCTAACAGTGAGCAAACTCGACCCGAGATCCACACCTAAATCAAGTTACCTTACAGGTGTGTAATTCACTAGAGAGCTATATTAACCGAAGAGAAACCAAACATAGAGATAGCATTGACGTAGAGTCCGTGGATCAAGGATCGAGGAAGAAAAACAATATTTTTGGAAAACAAACCAGAAACTAGAAAAACAAGGTCAGAGTAAAAATCATTCAACCTTATCCAAGCCAATGGGAGAAACATATGTATTGACAGCATTGTTGACATGTATCCATCTTCCATGACTTCTTTTTTTCACATTTCCAAGGCTTTTAGTTCTGTTTAAAGCCATAAAAACTCTGAAACTACCGTGACAATGAGCATAAATGTATAAGTAAGTTATTCACCTGCAGTCTGGCACAACAATAAATTACGATCTTTAAAATAAGACGAGATATTCTTTGAAATCTGTTTTGACAGATTTAGTTTCTTTCAGTTTTCTACCATTTTGGCTATCACGTGATCATGTGACTTCCGTGTACGTTTCATCGTACCCATTTCCTGTCGCACTTTATTATTTATTTTTTGGCATTTTGGACAGTTTCAGAGAATATTTGAATATTGATATTTGTTATAAAATAGATAAGCATATTTTAATAAGATATCTTATTCCTCTTCTTGTTCTGTTAAATAATGATTAGTAAATTTAGAAAATCTTATTTTATACTATCTCAAAACATAATCGTATCACTTTACCTCATCCGACATTGACCTTTGACTCAAAAGGTCATATGTAAATAAGCTCCATAAATAAATATTCGGTGACAGTCTAGCGCGAAACCAAAAGGTCCATGGTTCTGTCAACGTAAAAAAAATCAGCAATATGGGTTGTGGTGGCAGTACTAATAAAGATACCCCGGTCAAACGCCGGCGGATGACAATGTTTCAACAGCCGAAAGTTCGTGTGACAGTTGGAAATGGAGTAAAAATTCTGGATGGAAAACTGCGCGTGATAATCGTCTTTGGTGAGGCTCCTGTCAAACTTGTTTACAGACGACAAATTGTTGTCACTTTTCATAGACATACAACCTTATTTTATGTAGCAATTCTTCAAAGCTTCTAGAGTAGAGATCTTCTATATCTACTTATCGGGGTACGGACAAAACCCCACCAGGACAAAACCCCACCAGGACAAAACCCCCTCGGACAAAACCCCCTCGGACAAAACCCCACCACTAAAATTGGCAAGGCGGACAAAACCCCACCAGTCTTATATTTTATTCATTTTCGAATCATTTTACAATAAATTATTATTGAAACAAATAAATTTGCATTTGATCAAGTATTGTAATAGTTATGCTTTGATAATTTATTTTCTATTTATCTCATTTTTGATGTTTGATGAATAAATTTACAAGAAAGAAATAACACTCATAATACTAGATATCTATTATGCCTGTTTCTCATTGATTCGTGGATTCTCATTGGTTTCGTGGATACAGAAATACCGCTCGTGCAGTTATTCTGTATGTTCAAAATATGTGAAAATGATAAGTCTTCACACAAGAAATATTTTGCTGATGTTAAAATGTCAAAAATTGGGTTCTACTGATTTTTTCTTACAGAATTTTAATAAAAACCTAATTTATGAACAGTTTCTCACTTGAAACAAAAGTTCTGCTCTAGGGGTATAGTTTGATAGCAATGTCTTCAAAGAAAATCGTCTTTCCCCACCATTACTGTGCACCAATGGATGCAAGTATATTTAGACTCGCTCTTCTGTGATTCTGTTGTTTGTTTATACCTCTAATTTGAAAGAAAATTGGGTCTAATCAGGATGCACGAAATCAACGAGAAAAAAGATGGCCGATCTTTATCTTCAAGGCACCTCAAAATAATGTCATTTACCAAAATCTATTATTGTTTTTGAGTAAAATTATTATTGCAAGTTTAAGATTTTATGTTTTTTAATTGATCGATGAATAAAGGTAGTGAGAGTTTCATTAACTTTTGTGCACAGACAACATTTCAAGTTAAGATCCACGAATTTAGGGGTAAACAGCATATAATGTAGTACTAATATTATTTTTTCCATTGTATATATTATCATTAATTCATTTTTTATAATATTCTTAGATTAATGATGTTTTGAAGTGTTTTTTTTTTTTTTTTTTTTTTTTTTTTTTTTATGAAGCCTAAAAATTTGATTTTGGAACAAAAAAGTATTTATTGCTAAATCAAAAATATATAATGAATAAAGAAGTTATCCCTGAATATCATGAATATCATTATGAAATGATTTTTTCCCAAAAAAGTTTCAATTGAATAATGCCTTTTTAATAAATATTAATAAGCACAATTCATGGGAATAAACTTATTTAAAATTAGAAGTGTTACTTTTAGTCCGTGGGCTGGCTACACCCTAGGTCCCCCCCTACCGGGATTTTATGACACCTATATCATTGTAAAGCTTGATGAATTCCCTTTCAAATGCAACTTGTTGTTTGATATATAAGTGCTGGATAAGCATATGCGGAACGATTGATTATCTCCCCTTGAATTACAAAAAATAACTCACCATATACACATTCATGGGATCCAAAATAACCCAAATTTAAGCGCAAATGACCAAAATGCTTATAGATTTTATCAATTCACATCGTTAAATAGTTAAAGATAATTTCACACAAAAATTAGCACAAATTATGCCCCTTGAATATGTAAAACAAGAGAAAAATAGTATAGATATTGCCTTTGTTTATATTTACTTTGCATTTGGAAATCATTTCCACAGCGAATAATTGTTAGAATTTGTATTAAAGTGTTTATTAGGTGCCCTGTAATAAAAATCAAAGTGTTGACTATCGACATTCTAGGATATATTCGACATTTCAAATGACTTTCAAGATGGCCGCCGCAAAATGACCACTTGACTAAATATCGAAATATCACTGCCCTATAATTTGTTATCATGTTCTGTATGTAAATGAGATTATTTTATAGGGAAATTGAGTTTATTAAATCTAAAAGAGTGTTGCCATGCTTTTATGATATAGCTTTTTTGTCATTTTTTTTAAATATTCAAAATGGCCGCCAAATTCTCAAATATGCAAAAATGACGTACAAATGTTTTTCATTTCTGCAAATCTTCTGCACTTAATATTGTATTTTCAGATGTATTTCAATTTCTCATTAAAACTACATGATTCAATAAGTAAATAAATGACACAACCTTGAAAATATATATTTCCAGAACGGTCCTAATTACCGTATAAATGGTAATAAATCCCCATTCCCATAAATTAAGTACTGAAGAAAATCCAAATTGATTATTTTCTAGGAGAGATAAGCATTTTCCCTCTTTGACAGAAACCATGTACCCGATTGTTTGATAATGAGTCCACATTGGAGTATGTCATTGGCATCTTTTTGCATGAAGGTTTTAAGTCTTACATGGACAAGGGACGCTTTGGATAATAGGTGTTATAGAGGGTATAAAGACATTAAGGCATATTTTGGTCATAAAGCGTTTAAGCTCTTTTTGTGGGGTGGATATTTTGAATATAAAACAATATCAACAATTTTGCCACGCTAAAAGTGGCTTCTTCACTGTTAATTTACATGACATATAATACAATACAATAACATGTATTTTATGTAATCTGACTAAATGCTCAAATACGAGCATGGGTCAATGAATAATTGACCTAACCTTTTTATGTTTAGATCGACATCTTTTCTCTTGAAATACTTTCCATCCAGGCCTATGCGCTTTGACCAAACAATATGACCATAGCAGTTTAAAAAGGAGTTAAACTCAAATTAATCAACTTTAAAGGTGGTCAAGTGACATCAGTCCATAAGTAAAGAAGTCCAAAGAACCACACCTAAACTGCACCAATAACTTTTTACATGAGACTTAAAATTGCAACCATTCACATCCCTTTTAGGAAAGAAGTCGATAGCAGCAAGGTCATGTGGATAGGAAGGGTGTGATCAAATTGATACCCATTTTTCTCGACAGCATCCATTGTACTTTGGCAATTGTGTACTAATATAATTTCCTGTTGCAAGCAGCGGTCACATTTTGAGCATTTGCCGCAACGTTTCTCACGCATGGTCTGCTTAAGATTGTCTAGCAACTTGGCATAGTATGCTTCGTTAATTGTACCTTTCTTGGGTAATATGCCCAACAAAATATTTTATTGCAACCCCCAATTGCCCCAAAAACATTGAATACTGAACATTGTCTGTAAAATATTGAATAATTTTCTTGGCCTTTGGGATTCCTTACCAACGTACCTAGGACTCTGGACATTTTCTCGTTCATAAGAATGCAACAAGTACTGGTAATCTATTTGTCATTTGCTTATCGCCGAGGAATTTTAGACCCAACAGTCTGTAAGTTGGTGCATCCTTTTGCGATCAAGCAAAATCTTGAAAAAGATAATGCATGGACAATTTCTTACTTTAATTCGCTAATCAAGTATACCAGATCTGTGAATTTATGACACATACCGTCGACCATGGTTGCAACTTTACCTTCAGACTGAGTATCATCTTCTTAAGTTTCTCTATCGCGTTATAACCCCCCCCCCCCCCCCCCCCCCTCCCCAACCACGATATTTTACTTGAGAATAAGATGGTACAGAAGACCAGTAAACTCATCATGCATGTTCTACCTTCATTCCTGTTTCAATACAAGTGTCCAACCATAACAGGCTACTCCTTTTTTGTGAAAAGGCTTTCTAATAACCGTATATTTAGACAATTTTGTGCACATATAATGACGTATATAAATAGCAGATTCCTTGGTTGATTTGAAATTGCTTATATGTATTATTAATAGTTAGCCCTTGTGTTTTATGGATTTTACCTCATCCTGATGTTAGCTTGTTGTCTTCCACAAATGTTCCAAAAAGAATTCCAAAAACTAATTTGTGGTGAAGATGTTTGAAATGAATTAAGAAATGCACGAGCATATCTAAAAACTGATAACAAAACAAAGGATTTCAAGTTTTCTGCCAGCGACATATTACAACACGACAAGTTGGAATATGATGTGTTTCCCTCTCATCATAATAAACAGAAATTGCAAATTGTGTTTGCTATTTAAACGAAATCTTTCAAAACAATATTTTGTTACACGGATAAGAGGATTCCTCACAAATGAAGTGTTTTCGAAGTACTGGCATCCAATAAGGTACATACGTACAATTTATAACTGTTTATATTATCACATATAAGTATTCTGAATTATAAAGGTGTCAAACGATGTCACTCGAATGCAATTTGATAAAGAAATGAATAATTCAGTAGCTATGTTATAGGCAATTTTAAATAATCAATTAATGGACATGACAGTGCAAATATGAAATTGTCCAGTTTCAACGATCGCTTATTAGAATATTTAAATTATTTGGTAAACTGTGTTCCTGTACCATAGCATTCCAATTAATAGAAGTGGTCGGGAAGATTTCTCTTCTGCACAGCGCACAAATGTATCCAATAGTATTAGTAAGTTTAAACTTGGAGCAAAATTTTAATGTAAAAAAAATCATGCATTACAAGGCAAAAATGGTATAAATCAAAGGTGACCATACATGCACTCCAATTGGAATTCATTATTAAAAATGCTTTACAATATTTTTAGTACTTAACGGTAACAAAATAAAGTTTCTTATATAAAAGAAAACTGTAGTTCACACAGAAAAAAATCAAAGAAAGAAGGTTAAAGTTTTCAGCATGTCATTTACGCTAAATGGAATTTTATTGTCATTTATACGGTAATTTTTCAGAGCATATATTGTTAAGATTCTCCCTTTTAATTGGTAAATCATGAAATTTTAGCTTTCAAACAAAACAAGTACACAGTTAAGGGAAAAAGATGCAAAAACGAAAGTCATTAACATAATTAGAAAATATTTGAGATAAATTAGAAAATATTTGAGATTTTATTTGCCATTTAGAGAAAAGTATGCAAATAATTGTGAATGTGAATAAGCCCGTTTTCGCTTGTTCTGTGTAGCTGATGAGTGGTTTATGAACTTATTATTGATCTATTAGTGTTCTTATCCATTTGAAACATTAAGCATTATAAAAACGAAATGCCTCAACATATTTATTCCCTAGAAAAGCCTTGTTTTAGCTAATTAAACACATATTTCTACTTTCTCATTAATATTCATGAATATGCAAATTAGCTAAATAAAAATGATGTCAAGAAAAATGTTTACTTGAAATTTTAAAACTAGTCTTGTTTTATTACCAAAATAAGTATATATCTTAAATAAGTATTTTAATTTTTTTTTATTGCAATTAATTGATCCAAGTACTGAAACTTAGGAAAATGAGCAGTTGCCATGGTAACGGGCCTGCCATTTGCTTAACCAGCACTTTCAAATCAAACAAGAAACTGAATTCATTAACATGTTTCCTGCTCTTCAAGAAAATATAGGTCTTAAAAAATCCCACATGGTGGAGAGGGTTTCTGTTCACTAGTAAACTAGTAAAGTCGGCTTTTTGCAAATTATACACATATTTTCCACAATCTCATTAATATTCATGAATATGCAAATTAGCAAATTTTCTGAAAAATATCTTGGCTGTGAGAGAAATGTAATGACAACATTTTAAAACTAGCCCCAATGTTTTCTGACCAAAATAAGTAATTTTATTGCAATTAATTGGTCCAAGCGCTGGAACAAATGAAAATGGGTGGTTACCATGGTAACAAGCCAACTACTTGCTAATCCAGCATTTTTAGATCAAATAACAACATGAATTTATTACAATACATCATAAGCTTCAAGAAAATATAGATCTTCAAAAATTCTATACGATAGGGAGGTTTAAATTCACTAGTAAAGTCTTGTTTTTAGCAAATTAAACACATTTTTCTACTTTCTCATTAATATTCATGAATATGCAAATTAGCAAATTTTCTAAAAAATATCTATATTGTGAGAGAAATATCTTAGTAATAATTTAAAACTATTTTGAAAGATTTATGACAAAAATAAGTAATTTTATTGCAATTAATTGATCCAAGTGCTGGAATGTAGAAAAATGGACGGTTGCCATGGTAACGAGCCCGCCATTTGCTTATCCAGCAGTTTTAAATTGAACAACAACCTGAATCCATTACTTTACATCATAAGCTTCAAGAAAATATAGGTCTTCAAAAATCCCACTAGGGGGGGAGGGTTTCGGTTATGGGCCCATGGACTATTTCTTCTGAGGTGTTAAGTCTTCTGATGTCTTCTATTGTCCTGATTATGAAAGGTGATAATTGATTTCGTAGATAAGGGAATAATAATAATGCATGCCAAATGACTTATTTAGGTGACAAAAATTTGATGTCATGATAAAATTTGGCTTCATCTTATTCCCAGTAACCTCTCCTTTTCCTACAATTGTTTCCATTTTTAAAGCAAAACTGCCTTATTTGGATATTTCAATAAACACAGAATGGGAAATAAGTATAAAAAACAATGCTTTTAAAATACAATAAATACACAAATACAATATAGATCTAGATCAATTTTTTGAAGTTTCAAATAAATAATTAAATCATAAAGTAATAAATTGTGAAACATAATCAAATCTCTCATATTTAAAAATATTTTCCTTACCAAATATTTTTTCTATGTCATAAATTTGTTATACTATATTGTATATATTGGTGGGGTTTTGTCCTGGTGGGGTTTTGTCCTGATGGGGTTTTGTCCTGGTGGGGTTTTGTCCGAGGGGGTTTTGTCCTGGTGGGGTTTTGTCCTACACTCCTACTTATCTAGGTGTCAGAATATGGAGGAAAACAATGTGGAAAAGAAGGCATTTTAGGTGAAATAAACAAACATGCATTTCATGCAATTTTTGCGTGTCTTGTTTTTGTCGTCTGCAATTATTATTTCTGAACTGGTTGCCAAATTTTAACCAGCCTACCACATAGTCTGAGGCCTACTTCGATAAGCGCTATGGCTCGCACCATTGTGCGACTACTGTACTATCGCTCCAACAGGGGTCGATTTAACCGCTGGTCCGCTAGCCCGAGGCCAGTTGAATTTACCTCGGGCCAGTTGAACATGCCAGAAGCCGGCCCGTTTGGCCAGTTGAAATTATGCCTTAGTCATAAAATTGTTTTGTACAGATAGGCTAATTAGATTTATCCAGTTAGAAAACGTAGTTGTTAGGCTGCATATCTTGGTAAACAATGTTTAATTTTGCTTCGGTCACGTATGCTCCGTTAATTGAAAGATGTTTACTAGATATCTAGCTTGAATATTTCAGTTTACAAATCGTGTACGCTCGGCGTTAGTTAAGTCTTTTTCCGCCGATAGCATTTTCAAAAACAAAATTTGTAGGGCTACAGGGAGTAACTGTATCTTTGTACTCGGAAATAACACAAATCTAATGAGAGAATCGAGAACAAAAAATCAACACTCCAGCAATGGGTGGATCCCGATCTTTGACAAAAAATAACGAACAAGTAGTTTTCTGCAAAATATCACCGAAAATTAGAAAGAAGTGAAGTTATTTCATGGTTTTAATTTCTACAAACCTTTTATAAGATTATCGGTAATTATTTCCTTTCATGCACTACTGTATTATATCCATATATAGTCTTATAATTCGCTCTCAGAAATAGAAATTCACATACACAAATACTGAGTAAAGGATACTTGCAAAAACTGATTTTAATGAAAGCAAATTGCACTATAAAATGTGTTGTTCTGAGTGAAAATTGTTTGCAATTCCAATGCTTGGACGCTCAAGTTAACATGCTGCATATCCCTTGTTAAGAATCTGATCACATGTATGCATAAAAAAGAGTAAATTCCTTTGTTCTTCTACAAATTACTGTAAGCCTCCTAAAACAGTCTGTTTCCGACACATATTGATTTTCCATAAATAGGGTTTTCTTTGATTTAATGGGTGGTTCAGTTTTACATGACGTCACGACTGGTGACCCTTATCTTCAAACAGCACTTAATCTGTTGTATCTTTTTTCTACCTAATGAGCAGGAACTCTGATGTATTTCAGATCAATTGTGCCAGAGCTCCAGATAATTTTTAAGGTGAAAGAGTGATCACTCCCTACTTTGAGCACCGAAAGAGTGATTCACTCTCGACCCAGTAGGTATAATCCCTTTTTAGAGAAAACCAACAAAACGCCGTTCATTTGGGAAAACTAAACCCTTGATTATATACTATTTCCTTTCCTTGTATTGGTACTTCTCTGATTCACATGGCTCAACAAGGTAGTAAAATACATCAAAGTATTCAAAATGGGTGATTTCGCTACTTGGTCTGCATTCGGTGACAGATAATGGGAAATTTCTCTTCGACGATTAGAAGCAAGTTGAATGCGTTAGCACGAAACCAGTAACTTTCACTCGCTCTTGATTGTTTGAAATGCGTTACTTGAACATTGAATGCGTCTGGCGACGCACACAGTTGACTTTGAAATGCGTTTTTTACATATTTGAATGCGTAATAACGCAATCACGCACCTTATCTGGAGCTCTGATTGTGCTCAACTTTTTACTGCTTTTTGAACTGGAATTGAATCTGAAAGAGAATGCAATCAAAACAATGCTACTCGTGTTCAAACTTTTATTTTTTTTTAAATTCGAAAAAGTAGAAGAGATAGAGAAAAAATATAGCTTGGTTAGTATGATAATTCTTTATCAATTAGGCTTGTCCACCTTATATTATTTGACATGGCCATTTCTCTGTATTGCCCTTTAATAAAATTATGATTTTTGGAACAGCCTGGATTTTTGCAATGGGATAGGAAACATACATGTAATACATGTATATGTAATTGAACAGAATTTAGGATATTCTTTAATGAAATAAGACGATGGAAGTAGGTAAGGTTACTTGATTAATTATTGAATCAATGTTCTTGTATAATTAAGCATATTTCAATGTACTCCAGTCACCCGATTTTTAGCTCACCTGAGCACGAAGTGCTCAAGGTGAGCTATTGTGGTCACTTTTTGTCCGTCGTCCGTCTGTCCGTCTGTCCGTCCGTCCGTCCGTCCACAATTTCGTGTTTACACTCTAGCATCTACAAATATAAGCCAATCTTGACCAAACTTGGTCAAAACATGTATGGCCATAAGATCTCGGATGAGTTCAATTATGGGTCAGATCGAACCAGAAAGTCAGGAGTTATCTGCCCTTGAATGCGAAAAATACTTAGTTTTGACATTGTTTACACTCTAGCATCTACAATTATTGATCAATCAAGACAAATCTTGGACATAACATTATAGACCATAAGATCTCGTATGAGTTTGATTTTCAGTATGATCTGACCAGAAAGACGAGAGTTATGTGCCCTTGAATTTGACAAAATTGCCATTTTCGGCTGTTTTTGACCTTGTTTACACTCTAGAATCTACAATTATTCATCAATCAAGACCAAACTTTGACACAATGTTTGGGACCATGAGATCCCGGATGAGTATGATTTTCAGTCTGATCTGATCAGAAAGTCGAGAGTTACTTGCCCTTGAATTTGACAAAATTGTCATTTTTGGCTGTTTTCGACGATGTTTACACTCTAGAATCTACAATTATTGATTAATCAATCCAAAACTTGGACACAAGGTTGGGGACCATAAGATCTCTTATGAGTTTGATTTTCAGTCTGATCTGACCAGAAAGATGAGAGTTATGTGCCCTTGAATTTGATAAAATTGCTGATTTCGGCTGTTTTTGACATTGTTTACACTCTATATTCTACTATTATTTGTCAATTAAGACAAAACTTGAACACAATGTTTGAGACCATAAGATCTTGGATAATTTTGATTTTCAGTCCGATCTGATCAAAAAGTGGAGAGTTATGTGCCCTTAAATTTGATCAAATTGCCGATTTCGGCTGCTTTAGACCTTGTTTACACTCTAGAATCTACAATTATTGACCAATCAAGACAAATCTTGGGACACAATATTGGATATCATAAGATCTCGGATGAGTTTGATTTTCAGCCTGATCTGACCAGAAAGTCGAGAGTTATGTGCCCTTGAATTTGACAAAATTGCTGTTTTCGGCTGTTTTCGACCTTGTTTATACTCCAGAATCTACAATTTTTTATCAAACAAGACAAATCTTGGACACAATGTTGGGCACGATGAAATCTTGGATGAGTTCGATTTTCACAATGTTATTGACCATAAGTTCGTTTTCAGTCTTAGAGTCATAAATATTTTTTGAATTGAAGAAAAGTGTTGCTTATATCATTTTGGTTCAGGTGAGCGATATAGGACCATCATGGTCCTCTTGTAATTTTGCAGCTTCTCCCCTCATGAACAAAATCCTGTCAGTCTGTCCGATGAACCTAAGTTTCATTCTGACTACAAGTTAGATGATGTGTATTCTGATGAGGAGGACAATCAGTATATTCAATTAACCCATTACCAAACAACGAAATTTTAGGGCGGTCCAAATTGAAAGATCCTGCAGACAACAATTTCAAAAGAATGAAATTTAAACATTGTTGGTATTTTGGTGTAGAAAGCATTGTGGGAAATGAAGAAATTGCTTGTCACAAGCAATTTCTTCATTTTCCACAATGTTTTCCAAAGCCATTTTCTTGTAGGGAGTCAAAAAGAGTCATTGTGTGGTAATGGGTTAAGGAGAGAAGCTTTAATAGAGAGAAAAGCCCTTTATCTGCTTTATAAACTTCTAACAGTGGAGTTTAGGCTTTGTTAATAACCATGATATATATAGACTTTGTTTGATTGACCACATAAACCTGTTATGCGCTATTTTTGTCATGCTTTTTACCATATTTCTTCTTAAAAATTTTGGACCAGTGACAAAGAGGTTGGGCAAGTTACTTTCCATCTTAACTGGCCCTGCTAGCCAGTTAAAAATTCATCCTTAAGTCGACCCCTGCTCCAATCAAACACTAATAGTGCGAGCTATTTGATGTCATTTCCGCAACTATAGTCCGACCACCGGTAGAACTGTGGTCGGACCTAATCTGAGTCTTCTCTGATGTAAATATGTTCTTTGATATTTTGATTTTTCGCTATTTAAATGCCTACACCACACATACTGTGAACCCAAATGTTTTTCATTCTTGTCAGAAAAAAGAAGTTATCCAATCAAGATCTATAGCTAATCTAGTAATATTTCAGGTGCGCTTCTTTGTTTTGCATGTTAACATGCAAAACATTCATTTAGTTCATTTAAAAGAGCAGTTACTTTAAGTGGAGGTCGATAATTGCAGAGTGAAGGGATTTCTTCTGCTATTGTCAACCCACCTGCAGAGTGCAGACCATTGCTATCATAAGAAGGACCTTAAAACAGTTTTAGATTTTGTTTCTGATATCATATGCATAATAAATTTTCAAAACCAGATCAAAATACAAAAGATTGAACACCAGTAATAAAATGAAACACACTACCCTCCTTAAGGACAGATCCTCCAGTTGTTAATGCGCAACTTACTGCGCATATCCTAAATTACGAAATAAAGCTGTTTCAGTAATTGGCCTTTTCAGCAAATGTATTTCTTACATTTATCTAATGTTTGGTTGATAAATGACAATACCCTTTTCGGTTATTTCAATTTTCTCTGTTTGGTCAGTTAAAGTGTAATAGTACTCGGATGGTACATTTCGCTTTCTGTTACGTGTTCAAAATGTGGCGTTAGCGATAGGAAACGGAGCAACAAAAGCAACGTGGTGTCTTTATGAGATAGTTCGCTTCAGATGGACACAAAAGATGACACGTTTTATTATCTAAAGCTGGTAATAAGGAAGAAAATGGATAAAAGTAGTGAAAAAATTTCGGACAGAGCTGTAAAAAGTAAACCAAATTTTACTTATAACTAAGAAAAACGCTTGGTTTGATATACTTTTCTTTTTTTGTTTTTGTAGGTATGACCAAGCGCTATGTCTATACGAAAAAAGAAAAAATTCTTATCGCTGGAATATTTTTTATTATCAGAAACGTTGCGACAAAAGAGCAATTTCAGCTACTTTTGAAAGAATGTTTAACTAAAAATTTCAAAATCATCACTAAATTTTCCCAAATTGATACTTATTTAGACAGAATAAAACATATTGAACACAATAAAGACTTATTTATGTAATCCTAGTCATTTCAAACACCTTTTTTGTGGGTATTTAAGTGACACTAATTTTTGCAATTTTAGACAAGAGTAGTCTCCCTTGAAATTCAATAACTTTTTAATTCGCTTGGTGACCCATAGTTTTTAAGTCATTTTTTTACTTGTCATATATTTAAATATCAGTACAGAAAAAATAAAAAAAATCTTACCGTGGGAAATAAATGGAGGATCTGTCCTTAATAGCGCTCGTAACAGCACAATTTTCTGAAAATACAGTTTGGACTGCCCAGACAAAAATGTCTAACAGGCCTGGTAACCAACCTTGAAGAGAAAGATGGTGCAATTACATTGACAATATTACAGGGGTTTTCCTAGCCATTTTGGGAAAAGGAATCTTGTCTAGTTGGGAAATTTGTAAAGCGCAAAATAGCTCATTTTGGGCTAAAAATGTAAGCGAAACACTCATTTTTCCATCATGAATAAGGTATTTTAGATAGATTGGGAAAAATGGAAGAAAATTTGCTTTGGGAAGAATGGGAACACAGCCTTTTGCTTTTGGAATGCCTCCGTTTTCAGGAGGCACAGAATGCAAAGGAAAACCCCCTGTATTATGAGGTAATATTCATCCCAGGTACTTTTTTCTGAGAATCAAGTACTACTATTCTCACAAAACCAATTAAACCAGAAAAGGAGTCGATAATTGGCATGGGGCAACATTAGCCTCCTTTATTCTATTGCGATTTTCCACCTGAAACCAGGCGGTGACCTTAGCCACCCGAAACCAGGCCGCAGTTGGTAGCGCATCTGCCTCTCATTCGAGAGGTCGCGGGTTCGATACCCAGCCGTGGCAAATACCCTTTCTGACAAAATTGACATCCACCATTGGGTTTGAAATTGTTAACCTAAGTGGGCGAGCAGCTGAAGGCTCGGTTAGGGTGTTGTAGTAGTACTGGTTGGAGAAACAACAGGAATCCATGGTTAGGTGCTCCAGCCGCAGCGATATGACCCTGGTAGTTGAAAACGGCGTAAAACCCCAAAAAACTCAAACTCACACTGAGTCGACCCGAAACCACTCAAAATCAAATTGCGGTGATGTTTCAAAATAGGTTAAAAAACATACAAGCTGTACTATAGAATTCCATACAGAATAATATCTATCAAATTGACAAAAAAAGTTTCATTGACTTTGAATTGTTGTCTGCAATGTCTTTGAATTTGGACCAGTCTAAAATTTTGTTGTTTGGTAATGGGTTTAAATTCACTGTTACAGCCACAAATACTTACCCATTAAGACATGTATATAGGAAGGGAAAAATGTGGTTGACTGTAATATATTGAATGAATGCGATTTTCAGCTTCATCATAATCTCACTTCTTGAATTATGTGCCCTTTATACAAAATATCATTTTTTCATGCTATCTAGGTTCAGGTGAGTGATTTAGGACCATTATGCTCCTCATGTTTAAGTACATGTACTGTAGAAAATGCTTTGGAAAACCTTGCAGGATAAGAAGAATATATAGATTATGCTGATATGAATTAAATCAGTTTTTCTACGCTTTTCTGTAAAAGTAACTTAAGTTTCATGTTTTCAATAAATTGCAATCATGAATATGTTGTCAAAAACTCTTTTTTTAATAAGTCCAAATTTGCCATTTGGGAACGGGTAAATTGATTGAATCCAATACTAGCACCCTTGCTGACTATCTAGCACATATTGATATTTTTAGAAAAATTCTTAAATTCATCGTAGGTGGTAATCATGTGACCTTGCTATTAAATATTTTCCTTTAATTCTGTAAACAAACATGCATTTTTCTTATTTCTTCTTTTAAATACTTTATTCTATATTTTCAATGACCTACCATCGACAGTATCTTGAGGGCTCAGGGCATAACTGTTGTGACGACATATTTTTCAGAAATTCATTTTTTAGCTCGACTTTTCGAAGAAAATGAGAGCTTATACTGTCACCCGGGCGTCGGCGTTGCAACAAAGGTTAAAGTTTTTTCAAACATCAATAACTTCCATACTATCAAAGGGATTCAACCCAAACTTGGAATACTCATTCACCATCACACCCTCTACCTTACTACCAAGGCCCATGACCCTGGCTCCACTATATTTGGAGTTATGCCCCCTTTATACTAAGCAACTTAGAATGTCGAGCGCGTTGTCTTCGGACAGCTCTTGTTTTATTTTCTGAATCTTTAAGAAGGAATACATCATGTGTTCTAATATTGGGTTTCAATATCTGTATAATTAGAAAAGTTATCTTGAATTTCAAAAACAGTGTTAAAAACATTTCATCTCTTTGATATCGAGAAAGTCATTAAGTTTTTGCCCTTTTCTGTAAAATTTTACAAAATGTAGATCTTACAACAGTTTTGCACTAAGCCCTTGATCTACCATATTCTCTTATATGTTTAGGGTAGGTAAGAAGGGCTATGGACAATAAAACCTGGCCCTGGTTTCTCGAACAAACCTAAGTACGTTCTAAGACTCAAATCTGAGTACCAAATCACATATCACACGAAATTCCCATGAACTTCAATCAAATATCCTTCAATGTTGGAGAGTATTCCTTTGAAGTTGAGCATGTACTCATGAGTATGTACTTAAGCTTTTCGAGAAACCAGGGCCTGGTCACGTACACCAGGTCAGCGTCCAAATCACTGCCAATTCATGTAAAAAAAGAGACCCTAAAGTCCCTTGCATCATATTTTTGAGATGTGATGTGGATGAGAAGTTGTATGTGATTTTGTGTGTTTTAGGCTGATTTATGCCATTATTCAGGGCTTTTCTTACAGAAATTGGGAATGGGCCCTGGTCAGGCATTTTGGGAAATTTTAGCGCGATTTTGGTCAAATTGGGAAAAAAAGACACAGGAAAGTAAATGTTCAAATGAAAATAAATTTCTTAAACAACACTTTATAACCAGAATAACTGAATTATAGAACATACACTGCCTCTTTGTGACTGTAATTGACAGTAATTAATTGATCATTACATATTTTCAATTTTTTGGAATTTTAGTTTATAAAATTGGGAAATTTTTACTTCGAAATTGGGAAAAAATGAGCCATTTTCTTATTGGGAAGCCACCAAATTTGGGCCTCTGTTATAGAAGGAAGAAAAGCCCTGTTATTAGTGTCTACCACATTCACTGGTGATGAACTCGGCCAAAGCGAGGGACGTTTTTTTGTGAACAATGTGTTCCGTCGGTGTTGTTATAAAATCTCGTAACTACGGCTTAGATAAAGCCGTAGTTACAAGATTTTATAACAACACCAACGGTTTGTCAATACATAACGGTGAACCCGGTCTATTTTTAGACCAAATTCATTGAAATTAGAGTAAAAAATATTTAGATTCACATTTAAACACAAAATATCTATACATTGTTGTAGCGAAAAATGCCCTCGCTTTGGCCGAGTTCACCACCAGTGACATTATAGTTTATTGAGATGGCAAAAATGTCTGTGGCGTCAATGTACCTGTATGACACAGGAAATTAAATTGTATCACATCACAAATGAAACACAATGTTGCTATTTTAGTGGTCAAGACAAAATTAACTTCATTTGTAATATATTCGTTAATATTGTACTTTGTATAGCAATAATCTAGCATTATCCATAGATCTTTTGCCCAATGATAAATGTTACTGCACTAGAAAGGACTTGGGAAAACATTGAGGCAACAGAAGGAAATGCTATTAAACAGCATTAATTTTATCTGTTTGCATCAAAATTTTCTGTGCTATTTTGTATACAAATGCATTACAACCCCCTTTTTGGTAGTCTGCAGCAGTTATCAAATTGGAACTGTCTAAAAAATTTCCGTTATGGAATTTGGATAAGTTTGACCAGTCTACAATTTTGTCAACATAGAATTACAGTCAAAACTGTGTTAGCGGCCACCTGTGTATAGCAGCCAAACTGTCGTATGCAGCCAGTCCAGGTCCTCCCAAGCAATTTTACTCTTTAAAGTAACTGTGAATAACACTAAACTGTCTAATGTGGTCAGTGGCCAGCTTTAATTGTCCCAATTGCTCTTTACCTTTATCCCGTTAAGCAGCCATGCAAAACAAATTGGTGGCAGGCAATGTGTGAAATATTGATAATAGGCCTACATCTGGCAATTTGCCTAATCATGTACATAAACTATGAAAAGGTGTGATAAACAGTTAAATGTCATATAAAAGTTTACCCTTTTTACTTTACAACACTTGCATTTTCTTCACATTAATAGGGCCAGTCATACAAGTAGACACTTACACCCAGCCTTCAGAATAATATTTTCTGTGTTAAGCAACCAACTGTCGTATGCAGCCAATTTTTGTGTGTCCCTTGGCTGGCTGCATACGACAGTTCCGACTGTAGTTGAAGTTGATCAGTACAATTTACTATGTTGTTAGGTTAACAGTGTGTTTACAATAGAAACAAACAAAAACTTTTGACCCTGATATGTTAAAATATTTACAACATGATTTGAACTTAAACTGTATTTGGTATTCATTGATTTTTAATTTGCTTTCTATTATATTATGTATAGTATCACTGTGATATTATACAAAGACTTAATCCTTTTCAAACAAGTTACCACAATATTTTAGGCTAGTCTAAATGAGCTGCAGATGGCAAAGTCAATGATCACTCAGTAAGAAAGTTTGGACGTATATTGGCGTCATCTTCTCCGTCTGTCCGTCCGTCCATCCGTCCGTCCGTCCATCCGTCCGTCCATCCGTCCGTACGTCCGTCCACTTTTCTTGTCAACGCAACTCCTCCTAAGTTTATGGCTGGATCTTCTTGAAACTTGGTCAATGTTATCACCTCAATTGGTAGATGTGCATGAAGGAAGGATTTTATGGTTCATCGATTTTTATGCTCCCCGAAAAAATTTCGGGGGAGCATATAGTCGCCACGCTGTCCGTCCGTATGTCCGTCCGTGTGTCCGTCCGTCCGTCCGTCCACAGCCATATCTCAGCAACCCTTGGACCAAATTCAATGAAACTTCACATGTGAACTCCCTGGGTCAATACCTAGGGACCTTTTTCTCCGTTTGTAAATTTAAGGCTGCGTCATGGAAAAAGGGGCCTTAGTGTAAAAATTAGTTTTTCTCTTATTTCTCTTCATCTAATGGGCAGAATTTAATGAAATTTTGTGCTCATATAATAAATAGGATGTTCTAGACCATATTCTATAAATAATGTGTGTACAAAAAAGCTGTCATGGGAAAAGGGGGCTTAATGTATGATAGTTTTTATTTTGTGACAAACACTTATTCGGGGAGCATAATCCGTCTGTGACGGCTCTTGTTGCCTGAGTTATGCCCCTTAAAAACTTAGTCCCTGGGGCTTATTGAAATTGCAGCCTTGTCAACGCAACTCCTTCTAAGTTTCTGGCTGGATCTTAATGAAACTTGGTCAATGTTATCACCTCAATTGGTAGATATTGGCGTCATCTTCTCCGTCTGTCCGTCCGTCCATCCGTCCGTCCATCCGTCCGTACGTCCGTCCACTTTCCTTGTCAACGCAACTCCTCCTAAGTTTATAGCTGGATCTTCTTGAAACTTGGTCAATGTCATCACCTCAATTGGTAGATGTGCATGAAGGAAGGATTTTATAGTTCATCGATTTTTGCCTGAGTTATGCCCCTTAAAAACTTAGTCTCTGGGGCTTATTGAAATTGCAGCCTTGTCAACGCAACTCCTCCTAAGTTTCTGGCTGGATCTTAATGAAACTTGGTCAATGTTATCACCTCAATTGGTAGATGTGCATGAAGGAAGGATTTTATGGTTCGTCAATTTTTGCCTGAGTTATGCCCCTTAAAAACTTAGTCTCTGGGGCTTATTTAAATTGCAGCCTTGTCAACGCAACTCCTCCTAAGTTTCTGGCTGGATCTTAATGAAACTTGGTCAATGTTATCACCTCAATTGGTAGATGTGCATGAAGGAAGGATTTTATGGTTCGTCGATTTTTGCCAGAGTTATGCCCCTTAAAAACTTAGTCTCTGGGGCTTATTGAAATTGCAGGCTTGTCAACACAACTCCTCCTAAGTTTCTGGCTGGATCTAAATGAAACTTAGTCAATGTTATAACCTTAATTGGTAGATGTGCATGAAGGAAGGATTTTATGGTTCATTGATTTTTGCCAGAGTTATGCCCCCTTCAATCTTAGTCTCTGGGGCTTATTGAAATTGCAGCCTTGTCAACGCAACTCCTCCTAAGTTTCTGGCTGGATTTTAATGTCACTTGTTCAATGTTATCACCTCAATAAGTAGATGTGCATGTAATAAGGATTTTATGGTTCATTGATTTTTTCCAGAGTTATGCCCCCTTAAAACTTCTTTGGGGCTGAAACTTGGTGGATGTTATTACCTCAATTGGTAGATGTGCATGAAGTAAGGATTTTATGGTTCATTGATTTTTGCCTAAATTATGCCCCCTTCAATCGTAGTCTCTGGGGCTTAATGATATTTTAGCCTCGTGAACGCAATTCCTTCCAGGTTTTTCACTGGATATTTATAAAAACCTTTTTGTGAACACAATTTTTTACAGGTTTTTCAGTGAATATTTATAAATCCATGTCAATGTCATTTTTTGTCTCAAGTTTTATAAGTGGCGGCGTATATTGTGACGATGGCACTCTTGTTAACCATATAAACACTGTAAAGAAAAGTAGAAAATGTTCATTCTAAGCATTTTCTTCTTTTCCTGCTATGCTTTTTAAGCCATTAGCTTGAGGGGTTGTCAAAAAATAGTCCCTTTTTGGTGAAGGGGTATTGCAATGATATTATAAGTGCATCTTACACAATCTCCCTCGCAGTGATCTCCCCTGAATTGGGGTTGGGGAGATCTCTGCAGGCACACATTGAGTTACCAAGATTTTAGGTAATTACACTTTTTTAGCTCACCTGAGCACGAAGTGCTCGAGGGAATCTATTGTGGTCACTCGCCGTCCGTCTGTCCGTCCGTCAACAATTTCTTCAAACATCTTCTTCTCCAAAACTAACAGGCCAAATCAACATGTCAATGCACCCCATTGTTTGTCTTAGATTCTATGTTGGGCTGAGCGATCTATCGATTAGTGTTTGGTCAATTGTTGCAGGTTATGTTTTAGAATAAAAACAAGAAATATAAGACCTTGTTTAGAATGATATGGCCTACAATCATGACTAAATATGACTCTAATACAGTCCTTCATTGTAGGAACAAATAAAGTAGCAAATTTGTTTATGAATATCAGAGCAACAGATAAGAGGGGATAAAGGCATTGTTACTTTAAATACAAACAAATACAAAGTTTGGGACCTCATGTGAATCGTCTCGATGAGACGATTCCTAAGAGTACTCACGAAATACGGTTTGATAAATGATTAATTGAATAACACGTTTTAAAAAGTCATTACCCCTTCTTATCTGTAGCTCTGAGTAGACTCAGACATTTCAGTTTCTGTCTTTCTAGGTGGACCAGGAACCAAGAAAGGAAAGCTACTGCAGAATCTTGCCAATGTCTTTGACTTCCAGATTTTAAACATCGAGGATATTATATTTGATGAGATTTCTAAGAAGGTGGAGGATGTAGAACCAGGCAGAATGATTAGAGCGGTACAGAATAAGTTAAAGGTAGGAAATGATATTAACCCTTTACCAAACAAGTCCTTGTTTTGAGGTCCTTAATAATAAGGCTTTGGAAACATCAGGGCCAAGGAGGAAAAGCATTTTCTCCTTTGAATTTTGACCACCCTGGAAACTTTGTTTAGGGAATGGTTTGCTCTTACTTAAACAGCAAATAGTTTGACTAGTTTAATTTAAAACCTGCTGCATACCACAAAAAGGCATGTAAATAAAGATAGAATTCGCATTAAAACTGTGGCTCAGAAAATATCCAGACAAAACGTATAAAATGCTGGTTTTCAGCATTTTCTTCTTTTGCCTCTATGTTTTCCAAAGCCCTTTCTTTAGAGACATGGTCTTGTTTGAGAAAGTGTTAAGTGAAGTCATATTAAAAAAAGTGCTTTATTGATCTCAATCATTTGTATTTAGATATACTTACTATTTAGCCTTATTTTGATCAGATTGAAGTTTAAATTCCAATGAGCATTTGCAAGATCATAGGACTGTCTAATTTCTTTTAACCCTTTCCTAAAAGAGACCTGGCATTGATATTTCTGATATAAAAAGCCGGGGAAGACATTAAGGCGGAAGAAGGAAATGTTTATAACCAAAATTTTCTCCTTTTGACTCAATTTTTCTGTGCTATATTGTTCATATCTTAATAAATTCTTTATCAACATCTGTTATGTCGACTGCAACAATTTAGAAATCAGATTTTTCTAAAATTCGTCATTTGGGACGGGTATAAATTAATTGTGTGCTGAAAATGATTACCAGGAAAATTAAGATCACATTATCATCAATTATAAGTTTAACCCATTACCAAACAACAAAATTTTAGACTTGTCTAAATTAAAAGATGTTGCAGACGGCAATTTAAAGTGAATGAAATTTGAAAAAGATTGGTCACTTTGGGTAGAAAACATTGTGGAAAATGAAGAAATTGCTTGTGAGAAGCAATTTCTTCATTTTCCACAATGTTTTCTACACAAAATGACCAAAAATGTAAAATTTTATTCACTTGAATTTGTCGTCTGCAACATCTTTGAATTTGGACTAGTTTAAAATTTTGTCGTCTGGTAATGGGTTAACCTCATTTCTTCCTCACAGAATGAACAAGAGCTTCTGCGACTTGACTCTGTCCTCAAAATGATCACTAGGAAGTTAGAGACGATGGACCAAGATAAATTCTGCATTATCGACCTTGTGCCAAACTTAAAGTGGATGCTCAATAATCAGATGTTCATTAAAGACTGTACTAATGAACTAAGGCATTTTGAAGAGCGGGTAAGTAATGATACAAAAGACTAGGGACAACTTTGAGGCGAAGAAAAAAAGCTGAAAAAAACCTGATGTTCTATATTTTCCACAAGTCATGTTTTTCTTGACATCCATTTTGTCATCTGCAACAGCTCATAACTTGGACTACCCTAAAGTGCTGTTGTTTCGGAAAGGGTTAATGATATCAAATGGTAAAATGGTCAAACCTGACAAAGAAAAAACATAGATTTTGTACTGTAGGAGCAATGTTCTTGTGATACTCCCTAATAAGTTACTTCAAAACTGAAAATAAACATAGTGAGAAATCAAGGTGAGAACTCACAGCATAGGGTTTCATGAACGACAAGATGTGTTTATGAAACACTAATGCCCACATAAATGCTTAAGTTTTCACTTAACTTCGGAATGATAGACATACGGATGGACAGACAATGAGTAAAACAATATGTCCTGATCTATCAATACGGGGGCATAAAAAAAGCTATTTTTGCATATTCAAAAGCTATTATATTGGCCTAATAGTAATCTGTAGCTCTGTATGTTTCATTTTAAAATTAGGCTTTTCACTTGAAGGAAAGTCATCTTTTACACAAATTCTTCGTCATTTCCAAAACATTCTCTTCTGAACTGAGTATCACAAGAACATTGCTCCTACAGTACAAAATCTATGTTTTTTCTTTGTCAGGTTTGACCATTTTACCATTTGATATCATTAACCCATTAACAACGTAAGGGAGGCTAATGTCACAGCCCTAGTGTCGCGTCGGCGTTGCATCTTCACTTGAAAAACTTTTACTTGGTCTATATCTCAGACACTATCAGAGATACAGCCTTGATATTTCATACATGGATAGTTTTCTGCCAAGACCTTTCATTTGGGACTATAACCTTTGGCCTTGGAATTTGACCTACATGTACTTTTAAAAAACTCTAACCTGGCCCAGTGACTGGGAAAGGCCTGCGCCATGGGCCATAGTCACATTGAAATTCCAAATGTCACATTGTTTTTGCTAATGAGTGGGCCCTTGTCCCATTGAATTTAGCTGTATATGAGAATGGAGCAATTTTACCCTATAATTGTCACATCAATTTTCAAAATGTCACATTGATTTTGTAAGTGGAAGCGGCATTGTCCCATTGAAGAAATGTCTTTCCCAATCACTGCCTGGCCTATATCTCATGCACTGTTGCAGATGGAGCCTTGATATTTTACAAAGATACCTCATGCAATGACCTTGACCTTGAGACTATGACCTTTGACCTTGGACTTCTTTTCCTGCAACGAGCTCTCATATAGGCGAGCTACATGTCCGCAGACAACTCTTGTTTACAATTTCACCTGTTTATTTCAGAGCAACAGATAAGAGGGGTAGAAGGCATTCTAAATTTGTTATTTCCAATCCAAAGCCTATGTTTTGGGTATCATAATTGTCTTGATTAGACTGTCACTCTTCTAATGAGTACCCACATTATAGAGTTAAATGAACAATAAATGAAATATCACATTTTGAAAAGCCTTCACCTCTTTTTATCTCTAGCTCTGCTCTTTTGTTTTTCGTTACTTTTCTACGAAAACCTAGTAACTGCAGCTTGCTGTAAGCTGCAGAACTTTACAAGGTTTTTGTTGAAAAGCAGCGTTATGTTGTTCTGAACATGCCTTCTTCTTTTCCAGTACCCTGTATCATTTGTGATAAATTTTGTGCTACCTAAAGACAAGGTGATAGATAAACTAGAGGTGGAATGTGCTAAATCACCAAACTCAGAAGGGTCTGCTTCCTCAGGTGGTCAGAGTGATGAAATCGACACTTCAAGAACACAGGTAAAAGTTTGTATTTTTTAAACCACAGCTAACAGAGTTTGGATGGGGGTATACTGGAATCAGCCTGTTGGTCCAGTGGTTGGTTGGTTGGTCTGTCACCAAAACTTTTTTCCGGACAACTCCTCCTACACTTGTGGACCAATTTAGGTCAAACTTGGCACAAGTGTGCATTAGGACCTGTAAATGTGCAAGATGCAAATTTCTTGAAAATCGGACCGATACTGCCCCTGATTTGACCAAAAAATGCTTGTCTGGACATGTCCTCCTACAATTACTGTCTGATTTGCTTCATACTTGGCATATAAGTGTGCATTAACACCTGTATATGTGCAAGATGCAATTTTCATGAAAATCGGACCGATACTTTCTGAATTACGGCCCCCTGATTGGACCAAAAAGTTCTTGTCAGGACAACTCCTGCTTCTTACTTGGCACAGGTGTGCATTAGAATCTGTAGATGTGCAAGATGCAAAATTCTCGAAAATCGGAACAATATTTTGGAGTAATGGTCCCTGATTTTACCAATTTTCAAGAAAATTGGACTGTCAATTTCTGAATTATGGCCCCTGATTCAACAAAAATGCTTGTCCGAACTAAGGTGGTGGCGGGGGTATTTTTATCACCTTTAGTGATAGATTTCTAGTTGTAATTATACTCTAATTCCCACATGATACAATTCTGTGGCAGGCCAAATTCAAGGATCTTGCTGATAGTAATTTCAATTGAATGGAATTTTACATTTATTGGTCTTTCTTGGCAGAAAACATTGTGGGAAATGAAGAAATTGCTTTTGACAGCAATTTCTTCATTTCCCAGAATATTTACCAAAGTATAATTTTGAGAAAAAGCGTCATTATGTAGGAATGGAATAAAAGCTGAAATATTCCAAAATTGTTTAACAATGTGTTAAACTTTATCTAGTCAAGCTACTTTAAAACTCTTTCCCAAACAGCAAAATTCAAGTTGAAAGTTGCTGCAGCCTGAAGGTGGCAAAAGGAGAAAATGATGGCTATCAGTATCAGCATTATCTTCTTATACTTCAGTGTTTTCTCAAGCCTTTACTTTTATGCACACCAAAACCAGGTCCTGTTTGGAAAAAGATTAAATTGCTTGCAGACATATTTCACCATGGATTATAGCTCATGATAAATGAACTGGCAGAGCATCCAAAGCTAATAGTTAGAAACACATCTTGCAGAAATTAAATGTTAATCTGATTATCACTTACCCATGAAATCATCGGGGGGATATTTTTGCGTCGTCTGTCCATCTGTCCGTCCGTCCGAGATTCGTGTCCTCGCTATTTCTTGAAAACTATAGAAACTTTGTGCACAGCTTCACTACAAATAGGACATGCGCATATCGTCGGGGTTACCCGGTTCGACCAATGAATTCAGAGTTACTGCCTTTGACTGTTGAAGCCATATACATACAGAGTGATATTTGTGTCTGAGTATTTCTTGAAAACTAAAGACCAGATTTCAATGAAACTTTGTGCACAGCTTCACTACAAAGAGGACATGCGCATATCGTCGGGTTTACCCGGTACGACCATTGAATTCAGAGTTACTGCCCCTGACTGTTGAAGCCATATACATACAGAGTGATATTCGTTCTGTTGAAGCCATATACATACAGAGTGATATTTGTTTCTGCGCTACTCCAATGACAATGAAAATATGTTCGGCGGGGGATATCAATTCAACGAATTTGCTTGTTTATTTCAGAAAAGGGCATTGTTATATGACACGAGTATACAGCACTTCCTTGAGTACTTCAAGAAGAAAGACAAAGTGGTGTCTATCGATGTTTCATGTGGTGTCCCAGAAATAATCTGGACAACCGTTTTAGAGTTCTTTGAAGAACATGATCTGATACCTTCTACTGTCAACGAAACTGTGATTATTTACGCATTTGGTTAGTAGTCTTCTTTTGCATAGTTTTGATGTTTGCACTTGAGACTATAGTAGAAAACATGGAAGTGAAATGAAAGAAATGCTGGCAATCAGCATTTCTTTCATTTCACTTCATGTTTTCTACCAAACTGATCTAAAATGTTCTGTGAAATTCATGTAATCAGTTGTAACTCTTAATTTGGCTGAGTTCTGTCTTTTTCCTATAAGAGAAATAAAATAGCAAGGTAAGAAGAAAGACAAAGTGGTAACGATCGATGTTTCATGTGGTGTCCCAGAAATTATCTGGACAACCGTTTTAGAGTTTTTTGAAGAACATGATCTGATACCTTCTACTGTCAACGAAACTGTGATCATTTACGCATTTGGTTAGTACTCTTCTTTTCCATTGTTTTGATGTTTGCACTTGAGACTATAGTAGAAAACATGGAAGTGAAATGAAAGAAATGCTGGTAGTCAGCATTTCTTTCATTTCACTACATGATTTATACCCCATGAAACGAAATTTTCTGTGAAAGTCAATTGTAACTCTCTTAGTTTTGAAGAGCTTAAACTGTCCTATAAGAGAAATAATAGCAAGGTAAGAAAGACAAAGTGATAACAACAATGTTTCATGTGGTGTCCCAGAAATAATCTGGACAACCGTTTTAGAGTTCTTTGAAGAACATGATCTGATACCTTCTACTGTCAACGAAACTGTGATTATTTACGCATTTGGTTAGTAGTCTTTATTTGCATAGTTTTGATGCTTGAACTTTAGACTAGAGTGGAAAACATGTTACAGTTAAATGAAAGAAATCCTGGCAGTCAGCATTTCTTTCATTTCACTTCATGTTTTCTGTTTATCCTTTCTGATGGTTGATTTGGCTCTCACTAATTGATATGAATCAGTTAACCTTTTCCCAAACAAGACCTAGTTTTGACGTTCCCAATAGCAAAGGCTTAGGAAAACATTGAAACAAAAGAAGAAACTGCTGATAATCAGCAGTTTCTCCTTTTGTCTCAATGTTTTCTGTGCTATATTATATACAACTTTTACATTTTGCTACATTCATTTTGTCATCTGCAGCAGCTTTGAAATTGGATCACCCAAAATTTTGTCGTTTGGGAAAGGGTTAAGTGAGGGAGCAGCTGGAGGCTTGGATCTGATATTGTGGTAGTACTGCCGAGCAACAATAATCTCTCAACTAAGCACGTTGCATGTATCTTATTAAAACTTTTCCAAAACTGCAAGATGTGGACTGTTTCAATTTGAAAGTTGCTGCAGATGATACTGTAGATGATGATTAAGATTTATTTACAAAATAGCTGAGAAAATATTGAGACAAAAGGAGAAAAGTCTGGTTATTAGCTCCACTGGCCGAAGGTCAGCGGGGCTTATGTCATGGCCCTGTGTCCGTCGTGCGTAAACAATTTTCAAACATCTTCTTCTCCAAAACTACAGGACCAATTTCAACCAAACTTCACAGGAATCTTCCTTGCATGAATCTCTACCAAATTTCTTAAAAAAAATAAAATCTGTGCAGAATTCGAATTTCAATAAATTTAATTGAATTAAATTTTCGAAAAATCTTTAAAAATTCTTCTCCAAAACTACTGGACCAATTTTAACCAAACTTCACAGAAATCTTTCTTGCATGAATCTCTACCAAATTCCTTCAAAAGAATAAAATCCGTACAGAACTTGAATTTTAATTAATTTAATTGATTTAAATTTTCGAAAAATCTTTAAAAATTCTTCTTCGCCAAAACTACTTGACCAATTTCAACCAAACTTTACAGAAATCTTCCTTCCATGAATCTCTTCTTAATTCCTTCAAAAAAATTAATTCTATGTAGAACTTAAATTTTAGTTACCGTAATTATTCTAATAAACGCCCATTATTCTAATAAACGCCCATCCCCCAAATCTGGGTTGAAAATCTGCACATTTCAAGCACAATTTTAGCAAAAAAGGGTGATTCTAATAAACGCCCATCCCCCGATTCCGGGTTGAAATAATGAAAGTCATAAACAATGATCATTGCCAAAACCATTGAATAAGAGGATGTGAAGCCCCCAATCTGTTTTTCATTGAAAAATCGTATTTTGCCGTCCTTATAACAAAACTTTGCCGAATTCAACTTGCTGAACTTTGAGTCCATGAATTGGCACTTGATTCGCAAATTTTGACTAACAAAATTAGAATACCTCTATTAAACGCCCACCCCCTACTTTTCCATCAACTATGGTTCTAATAAACGCCCGGGCGTTTATTAGAATAATTACGGTAATTAAATTAAATCAAATTTTCAAAAAAGTCTTCTTTTCCAAAACTACTAGACCAATTTTAACCAAACTTCACACGAATCTTCCTTGCATGAATCTCCTCTAAATTCCTTAAAAAATCCTTGTACAACTTAAATTTTAATAAATCTAATTAAATTGAATTTTCGAAAAATTGTTAAACAATCTTCTCCAAAACTACTGGACCAATTTCAACCAAACTTTACAGGAATCTTCCTTGCATGAATCTCTTCCAAATTCCTTCACGATCGGATGAAAAACTTGGCCGCTGTAGGCTAGGCTTATTTTTCGCTATATGAAACAGTGTAATTTTAAGAAAATTTTAAAAACATTTCTCCTCCATAATCACTTTTTGGATTCCATTATGGTGTAGCATGAATCTTCTTTTGATAGACCTCTATTGTATTCCTTGAAGAATTTCATAGTCTATATGTCTAAAAGCCAGTGGAGCAATACAATACAATCATGGCCCTCTTGTTAGCATTTTATGCTTCAAGTTATGTCTTGATGAGTTCCCAGGCCTTTTCTATGAAGGAAGTCAAAACCGTAAGTCTTGTTTGTGAATGAGTTAAACAGTCTGTATTTTGATTCATTTTCAGACTCCAATGACCTAGATGAGATTAACATCAGCTTGTACAGTCTTACAGTTATTACCTTGAGTAGTGTTGTCATGGACCCTAATGGAGATGCAGTATGTATCAGTTAACCCATTACCACACAGTGACCCCTTTTGACTCCCCACAAGATAATGGCTTTGCAAAACATCGTGGAAAATGAAGAAATTGCTTGTCACAAGCAATTTCTTCATTTCCCACAATGTTTTCTACTTAAAAAGACCAAAAAATCTAAAATTTCATTCACTTGAAATTGTCGTCTGCATCATCTTTGAATTTGGACCAACCCAATTTTTATCGTTTTGTAATGGGTTAACCTTTTACCAAACAAGACCCGGTTTTGACGTAGAAAATGCTTGGGAAAACATTGAAACAAAAGAAGAAACTGTTGATAACCAGCAGTTTCTCCGTTTGTCTCAATATTTTCTATGCCATATTTTACACAAATTCTATCTGTAATAACTTCCATTTAGTCATTTGTAGCATTTTTTGAAGAGGATCACCCTAAAATTTTGCCGTTTGGGAAAGTGTAAACAAAATGTTATGTCATGGTCATGTGCCCATAATATCTTGAATTATCTTCATTTAAACTTGTTGGTTTATTTGGACTTAACTCCAAAGGAGTGTTTCTATGTTGACCCTCTTGTTGGTGAATTTTTGATTGGCCTAAAATTGTGCCTGACAGGGTGGAGCTTATCTTATTTTAGAGACTTGTCAGATGTAAAGCAAAAACATTACTTGATTTTGACTGAATTTCTATATGAATTTTATAAAATAATCAGACTACGAATGGGGGTTGGGTCATCATGGGCCCATATCATCAACAATCTTATGAATATGATTTTGTGTGTAAGAAGATATCTGATTGCTCAATATATCAGATTAGGCAATCAGGTTTGTTGTTACAAGTTATTACGAAAAAAAATTGTATGACCTTTTATAATATGGGTCCCTGAATCCCATCTAGATCACCTACTGAAGAAGTTTTATGGGGACAATATTAATCTTGGTAAGACTGTGTATAAACACAGGCTGATATGGATCCATAATGTTCTCAAAAGCTATAAGGCCCCTTTTCCAGATCCTGGTTCATTTATTTACAGATGGAGTTGATAGACCAGCTGTGTAGATATATAGACAACTCTAATGACTCGACCCGTAATGTGTTTGTGGTAGATTGTAGTGGTACAAGTCTCTCTAAAAATCTACAGAAAAAGGTATGCACTATTCAGAGCTGCAGATAATAGGGGGTGATGGGTTTTCAAAATGAAATATTTAGCTTAACCCGTTCCCAAATGACAAAATTTTTGGGAAATGCAATTCAAAAGCTGCAACAGACAACAAAATGAGTGTTAATTAAAGTCGAATATGTGTACAATATAGCTCAGAAAATATTGAGACAAAAGGAGAAAGTGCTGATTATCAGCACTTTCTTCTTTTGCCTCAATGTTTTCTTAAGCTGCTTCTATTGGGGACGTCAAAACCTGGTCTTGTTTGGGAAAGGGTTGATATACATCAAACCCTATGTTGTGTGTGCTCATTAGAATTGCCTTGTTGAGACGTTGATTCAAATGAGTACCCACAACATAGGGTTTAGATTTAGAATAACAATGTTAGGATGTCTTCAACTGCCCTCTTATTTGTTGCTCTGCACTATTTGTTGCTGTGTGTTTCTTCTACTCTCTTAACATTGTCAGTATTCTCACATCTTGTATTTCAGCGTTGATTAAACTTATAAGGTTCTTTACTTGATATCTAAAATAATTTACCCTCATTGCAAATTCTTATCCAAAATGACATCTGGTTGACATCTGCTAGGTCTGATCTGTTTCTTGAAACTTGATTTATTGACTTCCTAGAAGATACTGTATCACATAATGTTATATGGCTCAGCGCAAAACGGTTGTAACTGCATATATGTTTATAGGCAGTTACAATAGTTTCGCGCTGAGCCATCAATATGTTATCCCTTTCCTTATTTCAGAAAAGTAAGAAGATGATACAGTTCACAGATTCAGGGTCGGATTGTAGAATGGGAAAGTATTGCAGTGTAAATTTGACAGAAAAAGACGATCCAGCAGAGTTACGGGCTGTAGCCAGCATTCAGAACGAAGTGTGTTTGTTTGTTCAAAATACACCAGAGGACTTGTGTAAATGGATAGCTCAAACTATGGTCGAATGTCGGAAAAAACGCAGGAAAAGTTGATAAATCTGATCAATTTTTAGCGGGTTCAAATTCAAAGCCATACTACATGATTATTATCTTTTCATAGACAATAATTTAATTTTTCCCAGAAATGAAAAAAAGTAGTCCTAAGTGAAGAAGGGAGACAAACTATATTTATCCAATAGATAGAAAATATGGAGGGAAAAGGAGAAATGCTGGTAATTAACATTTTTTTCTGTCCTCTCATTACTCCCTCTAGAGTTTCCTTTAATAGGAATATCAACACCAGAGAGTATTAGGAAAGGTCTAAATTGTTTAGGACAGAATAGAGTTTCAAACACCAATAAAATGTGAAATAAATAGGGTTGTAAACTTTGAATAAATATGGAAATGCTGATTGAAAAGGCTTTTTATTCCCGATTTTTTAAAGCTTTATATATTTGGTTTTCATTTCAAAAATCATCTTTTTTTTGGAAAAAGTGGAAGAAAAAAATGCTGAATCAGCTAAGCGTAAGTAATAAAGTATTTAAGCTTAAGAAAAAATAGTTATGAAAAGAGAAACTTTTTCCAGCATTTCCTCTGTTAGGAGCAACATTGTCATTTTCTTTCGAAGGGGTATTAATATTTGGGAGTTGTTTAACATTTTGTTAAAGGTATATGACTCCAAAAGGGACAGGGAATGAAAATCCAAGAAATGATTAAAATAAAGTGGTATTCAGTTTCCTTACAGGTTGCTTGTTTTGTTTCTCAAAGAAGTCATTTCAGTGTGTAAAACAGTGTGTACATCATGGGACATGGCACTGATTGTTTTATTTGCTACAAAACATTTTATAGTAGTGCTCAGTGTCAAATTTTTGTCAAAATGCCTTCTTCAGGAATGAAAAACAATTGACTTTACTCCAATACTATAATAATATTGTGTGCTATGGCTGCTGCCATTAAAAAAAGAACATCCCAAAGCAGTTCCAAGCAACAGTTTTTATCATCAAAATGTTTTTTTTCAATCACTAGTGGTGTCATATCCCTTTAATATGAATTGTTATTGAAGTAATAGAATAGTTAATTTTTGTTCATTTTTCACTCTTTTTTATGCCCCCGTATCGACAGATCGGGGGCATATTGTTTTACTCATGTCCATCAGTCCATCTGTCTGTCTGTCCGAAAACTTAACATGAAAACTTAACATTTGCCTTTTCTCCTAAAGTATTCGAGATACAAAGCTCAAATTTGGTATGTAACTTTCTTACAATGAAAGCTATCTGTTCCATGCAATTTGACATTCCTCAAGGTCATCCGTTTACCCTTATCAACCCTTTACTCTATGAAAACTTAACATTTTACAAACATGGCCATTTCGAGGGCATTTGTGTTTCACAAACACATGTTGTTTTTAATTCAATATTTTGCCTATGCAGTTTTAGGTTAGTGATCTGTCGTTTTTCATTTTGTATTAGATAATTGTGACCCGTCACGCTAAAAGGGACCTTATCCGAACCCCAAAATACAAATTTTGACAAACCTGTCAGACCCGGCACAGGTTAACTAGATCACATATGCAAAAAATGAACATATAGTAAGATAGAGAAAACTTTCCGGATTTAGAAAATTACATAAAAGTGGAAAGTGTCGGCCCTAGTCTGGCTGCGCGGACTGCGCAGACAGACTAGGGTCGATATTTTTCACACTTGGATAAGGTCCCTTTTAGCGTGACGGGTCACAATTATGTTATTTATTTATGTTGATATTTATTTGAGATTCAGGTCAATCCTTTCCCAAACAATACCTCATTTTGACCTGAGAAAGTTTTAGAAGTCATAAAAAGAAGGGACAATTTTCTGAATTTTCTGAAGCCTTTGCAGTGTCTTGTTAACACAGGGTATTGTTTGGGAAAAGGACTTTTAATAATAATTCACTTTTGTGACGTTCAGAATCATTCCAGTCATGTTTGTGATAGGAATTTTTCTTCTGGCAAGATCTAAAAGTTTATCTTTCTCTTAGATGCTGCAATGCCTGTTGCACAAAAGAGGGAAAAGATTATGGTGAATAATTATATAGTTGTTAATGATATACATTTCTGTTTTCGTTTTACTTTAGATTTTATTGATTTCTAGTCACAATTAGATATACATCATGTTATCCTTGTAATTTACAGACAAATCTAGGTCGAAATGCAAAGCTTTTTAACTTTATACACTTCCACTAGTTTTGCACTGAGGCAAGGTTTAGATGTACTGAAATTTCATATAACCCTTTCCCAAACTAGAGCATAATAGTTACGGAAAATATTGAGACAAACGAAGAAAATGCTGATAATCATCACTTTTTTTTTGCCTCCATTTTTTCTGAGCTCTATTTTACAAAAATTCTGTCTTTATCAACATCCATTTTGTCGTCTGCAGCATTCAAATTGGACTGGTCTAAAATTTGACTGTTTAGCGAAGGGTTAATAGTCTGCAACAAGGCTTATTTGCATAATAAAGGTTTAAAATGATTTGTCTTTTTAAGCTTTATAGATCTACTTGATTTATTAGGATAAAGATAGGTGTTAGAAATTGTTTATTTCCAATGATCAAAAAGGGACCAGATTTTCTTTAAGTGAGATTACTCAATCAGAACTAAATGAGCCAGGATCTGGAGAAAAAGGCATTGAAAGCATTTGAGCCCAACATGAATCTAGATCAGCCTGTCAGTGTGCATTTGCAGTCTGATCAAGATCCATTTTGTTCTTTTGTAGCCTCTTTATGACCTTAAGCATGCGTGAGGGAGCTGCGTTGATCTTAGTCAGACTGTACTTGGACACATGCTCACATGGCTGCTTACCTTGAATATTCTCAAATGCTACAAGGGACGTTTTTCCAGATACCAGCTCAAATGTATTCCAAGCATTCAAACTATTAGTATTTTCTCTTTTTATAGATTAGAGATGTAGAGGTCAATGAACAGTTGTTTTTGTGTTCAGTTAGTTCTAATATATTTTTTGTTTTACTTTATAGCTGTTATCAATAGTTGTTTTTTCTATTAAATTTCTTTCTATGAATTTATAGTGGTGTTTAGGTTGTCCTTTCTCATCCACATCTTTATCATTTTCTCTTTGACAAATCAAATTGATTCATTTCCACATAATGACGACTTTTGACTGCCTACAGGACAAATCATCATCATCATCGGAGTTTTGATTTCCGTGCAGGTGGTGGGACTGTTCCAGCATCTGTGGGGTCCCTTCCAGTTGTCTGGCTTGCTGCACGCATGGCAGACTTGACTTCCCCTCTCCATTTCTTTCTGTCATGGGTGTTTATTATGCTCCCCCAAGGGAGAGCATATACACTCACCCGAACTTCTAAACGGCCACTTTTATTATTTGAATAAATAAATCCTATCAATTCACTTGGAGTGTGTGTTTGCTTTTTGAACTTAACGAAGCCACATTCTATCTTTTCGAACAAGGAACAGTAGCGCCATGTCAAAAAAGAAGCACGTGACGTCTTTTCGATCGAAACGTTAAAATTGCACGAGTGTATTTTGAATTGCGTGATAAATATCGATTCTGTTTTGATAATTTATTCATATGAATAGCCCAGTCAGAAAAACATTTAACATGACAATAATTATCATTAAAACGCGAGAAATGACCTCCCGAATGTTTGATGTTGGGGCTCCAGTCAGAAAGGTCAATTTGATAATTTCCTTTTCTAACAAAATCTTAAAACAATCATTCAATTTCTTTTGTTTCTGGGGTAAACATATCGATTTTATTGTTTGTCGATGGATCTAATCTTATATTTGCGGCTTTTTCATAAATAAGCAAATTTAGGATGAGCGCATGCGTACCGGAAGTGTTCATAAAACAAGACGACGGCCACACTTAAGGACTATTATTCATTAACAAGATGGACAGCTTTATTAAGCATTTTTTAGAAATAATTTCATGCATGTACAAATAACGATAGACGAAATTTGGATAATCCTAGCCACCCAATCCACTACAAACGGCCATGACGCGCTTTAATAGTAGCGATCCTAGGCCGAATTGTCAACGAAATGTCAAAGCCTTAGCACCGTGAAACATATTTTGAAGCCTAAACTGTACTCAACATCCCCTATGTTATCGGGAAACGGATTGGACACAAAATACGTTTCGTAATTAATCAAGAATCACGTCTTGGACTTGTTTAACAGACGGATTCGAGCACTGCCAAAGTAAATGATTTAGAGGACCTGACTCGGCAAACCTGGTATTTCCGCGCTGCACCATACCCTACAGTATCTTCAAGAATGCATATTATCGACGACAAACGGATTCTTAACCATGATAAATGCACACAAAGATCACATGGGATATCAAGTTGTGATCTGCGAATTTTTATTTATGGGGTAGTGCAATTCTAAACGTCATAATTTCATTAATTTCGAACTCAGCTTCGTGAAACTTTGTCATATTTCTCAAAAATGAATGTTTTTTACAAAGAACCAAACCA
The DNA here is from genome assembly GCA_963680895.1 of Fragum sueziense. Lineage (NCBI taxonomy): Eukaryota > Metazoa > Mollusca > Bivalvia > Cardiida > Cardiidae > Fragum > Fragum sueziense. The sequence goes on along the minus strand of OY804602.1, from coordinate 7,218,779 downwards.
ACATGAGTTTTCATTAGAGATTTTGATTTATAAGTGAAAGAATGAGGTGGCCGTTTAGAAGTTCGGGTGAGTGTAGTCGCCGCTTTGTCTGTCCGTCCGAAGTGATTTCTCCATAACCCTTGGGCCAAATCAAATGAAACTTACCATGTGAACTACCTATGACATAATGCCGATGTACTTTTCACGGTTTTTTGATTTGAGGCCTCGTCATGGGAAAAGGGGACTTAAGGTCAAATACACTTTTTCTCTAATTTCTCATAGTCTAATGGTCAGAATTTGATGAAATTTGATATTTGAGTAGCAAATCAGATGCCCTTGACAATAACCTGCTCTCCATGGCATACATTTATTGTGACAATGCCTTATTCGGGGAGCATTGTCCGTCTCTGACGGCTCTTGTAGTTGACAGTCTCCATTCTCTGATGTCTTTCTCTGTCACTTCTTTCCATGATGTCTTTGGTCTTCCGGCAGCACGTTTTCCTTGGACTTTTAAGTCCTATGCCGTCTTGATGGCAAAGGCTTTGGAAAATCATTATGGAAAATGAAGAAATTGGTTGTGACAAGCAATTTCTTCATTTCCCACATTGGTTTCTACCCCAAAAGACCCAAAATATTCAAACTTCATTCATTTGAAATTGTCTTCTGCAACATCCTTGAATTTGGACCAGTCTACAATTTTGTCACTTAGTAATGGGTTAAAAGACCATCACTAATGTTGAACCATTTCCCAAACAACAACAGTGTTGCTCAGCATATTTCACCTGAACCTGGCCTATATGAGTTTGAGTTTATTGGGGTTTTACGCCGTTTTCAACTACCAGGGTCAGGCCGCGGCCTTAGCGCAGTTGGTAGCGCATCTGACCCTCATTCGAGAGGTCCCGGGTTCGATACCCGGCCGCGGCTAATACCCTTTCTGACAAAATTGTCACCCACCAATGGGTTTGAAATCGTTAACCTAAGTGGGCGAGCAGCTGGAGGCTCGGTAAGGGTGTTGTGGTAGTACTGGTTTGAGAAACAACAGGAATCCATGGGTAGGTGCTCCAGCCGCCGCGATATGACCCTGGTAGTTGAAAACGGCGTAAAACCCCAATAAACTCAAACTCAACTACCAGGGTCATATCGCGGCGGCTGGAGCACCTACCCATGGATTCCTGTTGTTTCTCAAACCAGTACTACCACAACACCCTTACCGAGCCTCCAGCTGCTCGCCCACTTAGGTTAACGATTTCAAACCCATTGGTGGGTGACAATTTTGGTAAGAAAGGGTATTAGCCGCAGCCGGGTGTCGAACCCTGGACCTCTTGAATGAGGGTCGGATGCGCTACCAACTGCGCTAAGGCCGTGGCCTCCTGGCCTGTATACAAGGAATAATTGTGACGCTGAATAATCAATAGTCACCAACGATTCTTCACGGTCACACCAAGTTGATAGTTTCCGTTAGCATTATGGCTTTGTATTGTGCACATGCTCCTCATGGTAATATACCTTGGACATTCTCGAAGATATATATATATAGAAAACCATTGAAGTGTGTAACTGTTAAGGTCAGACTCGGGTGAAATCTGCCAGTTATAGCTAGTTTTGACATGCTGAATCCCAACTTGGTATTTTTCTGTTGTTTTTGTTAGCATTTGTTTCTCCTTTATTGCCTGATGTACCCATTGTGATTCTGTACACTGGTACTATACTTCTTTTCTAAACTCTGCCGAGCCCAGATAGCTCAGCCATTAATGTTTAGTCCACCAACACCGCGACATCTGCATTATATGTAATGACTCCGCTTTGGCAATGTTTTACGCTCAACTAACAGACTTAAACGAAATTAAACAAGAGATGTTTGTAAAACATATATGCCCCCTCAAGGGCCTACATTTTATGTAGGTCAAAGTCCAAGGTCAAGTTAACAAGGTCCAAGGTCATGGTCAAATATGAAAGGTCTTGGTAGGAGGTGTCTATGTGTGAAATATCAAGGCTGTATATGTAAAAGTAAAATGAAATATAGGCCAGGTTAAAGTTTTTAAAAGTAGGCCAAATGCCAAGGTCAAGGTCATGGTCAAATGTGAAAGGTCTTGGTTGGAGGTGTCCATGTGTGAAATATCAAGGCTGTAGGTGTAAAAGGACATGATATATATGCCTGGTTAAAGTCTTTTTAAAAGTAGGTCAAACTCCAAGGTCAAGGTTGCAATATTCAAGGTCATGGTCAAATGTGAAAGGTCTTGGCAGGAGGTGTCCATGTGTAAAATATCGAGACTGTATAGGTAACAGGACATGAGATATAGGCCTAGTTTAAGTTTTTTAAAAGTAGGTCAAACTTCAAGGTCAAGGTCCAAGATCATGGTCAAAAGTGAAATGTCTTGGTTGGAAGTGACCATGTGCGAAATATCAATGCTGTATGTGTAAAATGACATTAAATACAGGCCAGGTTAATGTATTATAAAAGTAGGTCAAACACCAAGGTCAAGGTCACAAGGTCCAAGGTCATGGTCAAATGTGAAAGGTATTGGTCGTAGGTGTCCATGTGTCAAATATCAAGGCTGTATGTGTAAAAGGACATGATATATCAGCTAGGATAAAGTTTTTATAAAAGTAGGTTAAAGTCCAAGGTCAAGGTCACAAGGTCCAGGGTCATTGTCAAATGTGAAAGGTCTTGGTAGGATGTGTCCACTTGTGAAATATCAAGGCTGCATGTGTAATAGCACATGAGATATAGGCGCAGTTTATTTTTTTTAAAAGTAGGTCAAACTCCAAGGTCAGGGTCACAAGATCCAAGGTCATAGTCATATGTGATAGGTCTTGGTCTGAGGTTTCCATGTGTCAGATATCAAGGCTGTATGTGTAAAAGGACATGATATATCAGCCAGGTTAGTTTTTAAAAAGTAGGTCAAACTCCAATGTCAAGGTCACAAGGTCCAAGGTCATGGTCAATTGTGAAAGGTCTTGGTAGGAGGTGTCCATGTGTGGAATATCAAGGCTGTATGTGTAATAGGTCATGAGATATATGCCAGGTTTATTTTTTTTAAAGTAGGTCAAACTCCAAGGTCAAGGTCACATGGTCCAAGATCATGGTCAATTGTGAATGATGTTGATAGGAGGTATCTATGTGTGAGATATCAAGGCTGTATGTGTTAAAATACATGAGATATAGGCATTGTTAAGAATTAAGTGAAAAAATCAACAAAGGGCAATAACTCACAAAAGTTGATCAGCAAGGTTATGGTTCTTGTGCACTGCACCTCTCCATAATGAGATATATCCACCTGTAAAGTTTCATGATTCTACCTTACATATTTTTTGAGTTATGCTCCGGACAAGAATCTAGTTTGAAAATCAACAAAGGGAAATAACCCCAAAAATATGATCAGCAGAGTTACAGTTTTTGTGCACTGCACCTCTTCATAATGAGAGCTATCCACCTGTGAAGTTTCATGATTCTACCTTTAATACTTTTCGAGTTATGCCCCGGACAAGAATCAATTTATAAAATGAACAAAGGGCAATAACTCCAAAAATTTGATCGGCAGAATTACAGTTCTTGTGCACTGCACCTCTCCATAATGAGATCTATCTACCTATAAAGTTTCATGATTCTACCTTACATACTTTTTGAGTTATGCTCCGGACAAGAATCAATTTATAAAATCAACAAAGGGCAATAACTCAAAAAATTTGATCGGCAGAGTTACGGTTCTTGTGCACTGCACCTCTCCATAATGAGATCTATCCACCTGTGAAGTTTCATGATTCTACCTTACATACTTTTTGAGTTATGCTCCGGACAAGAATCAAGTTATAAAATCAACAAAGGGCAATAACTCAAAAAAATTGATCGGCAGAGTTACGGTTCTTGTGCACTGCACCTCTCCATAATGAGATCTATCCACCTGTGAAGTTTCATGATTCTACCTTACATACTTTTTGAGTTATGCTCCGGACAAGAATCAAGTTATAAAATCAACAAAGGGCAATAACTCAAAAAATTTGATCGGCAGAGTTACGGTTCTTGTGCACTGCACCTCTCCATAATGAGATCTATTTACCTGTGAAGTTTCATGATTCTACCTTACATACTTTTTGAGTTATGCTCCGGACAAGAATCAAGTTATAAAATCAACAAAGGGCAATAACTCAAAAAATTTGATCGGCAGAGTTACGGTTCTTGTGCACTGCACCTCTCCATAATGAGATCTATCCACCTGTGAAGTTTCATGATTCTACCTTACATACTTTTCGAGTTATGCTCCGGACAAGATTTGGTCTACGGACAGACCGACCGACCGACCGACCGACCGACCTTCCGACCGACCGACCGACCGACACTTGCAAAACAATATACCCCCATTTTCTTCGAAAGGGGGCATAATAATCTCGAGTTAATATTGGTGGACTGTGTTAGTCTATTCATCCAAGGGTTGTGGTTTGAATCCCACCACAGCCAATATTCTGTCTAAAATTTGACAAAAGACATTTTCCCACCAATAGATGAATTCATGAATGAACTGATAGCCAAATGGATATGGTGGTAGTACTGGTAGTAAAATGCCAGGAATCCATGGTAAGGTGCCCCAGCTGCTGTGATTAGACTGATATGCAGTTGAAAGTGGCGTTTAACCCTTTCCCAAACGTCAAAATTTTAGGGTGATCCACTTCAAAAACTGCCACAAATGACAAAATTGAAGTTATTAAAGATAGTTTTCGTGTAAAATATGGCATAGAAAATATTGAGACAAAAGGAGAAAGAAAGGAGGTGTGCTCAGGTGAGCTAAAAAGCAGCAATATATTGAAAACGGCCAAATTGTTCAAATTCTCTTGAAAAAGATGGGAGTGATGAGGTATTCAGCCAGTGTTTGAATGGGGTTAACCCATTCCCAAACAAGACCTGCTTTTGATGTCCCTATTAGAAAAGCCTTTGGAAAACATTGAAACAAAAGAAGAAACTGCTGATAACCAGCATTTACTCCTTTTGCCTCAATATTTTCTGTTCTAAATTCTACATAAATCAGACCCTTTTCAACATGTATTTGTCATATGCAGCAGCTTTCAAATTGGGCCACCATAAAATTTTCAAGTTTTGGAAAGGGTTTTACAACCCACATACTGACACGCCATAGCAAAGTTACCTGTATAACAATTAATCTAATGGCAAGTTGGACAACAATGAGAAATGTTTTTTCAAATTTTATTCATCAAAGCCATAACAACATATTATGTCAAGCCATGTATGGCAATATCATTTGTTAATGTTCAAAAACATGCTAACTAAAGATTTGATAGCAGTATAGTTTGACGGACAGGATTGACGGGCAGTTTACATAGTTAATAAATGTAAATAGCACTCACTCTTATCTGTCAAACTATACATGTAGTTACAATGTTTTTGCATGATAACAAAACAATTCATACAGATTCATCTTATAAATACACAAATTCTCTAAAAGTCAATACTTTTGTAACTTAATTTCATGCACTTATTTAACAGCTATCCTACGATCTGCAATGCCTTCTTTCATGGTACTAAACAAGGGTGTGGGCTGTGGGGGCTGGGGAACATGCCCCAACTCGTCGACAATTCTACTGACGTCGATGTAAGTTTTGATGCAGTATTGAATGTAGGGTAAAATACTCTCTGGTGTGACACCTAAATCTTGTAATGTGTGTAGCTTCTCATCTAGGTGGTCCGATATTGTCTCCTGTAATGTATTCAAATATAGGATCAGTAAATAATATATGGTATATAAATCCAAACTATCTATGATATTGAAATTAAAACTCACCGATTTGCAATTACCAATTAAGGAAGTAGTTTTCCAGTCCTAAATTTATTGTAACTGTGTTCTTGAAGAATGTTAACGAAATGAACTGCTAGAATTGGAGAAATGACACCTAAACATGACAACAAAGTTGCGACATAGGGTAATAAACAAAATCTGAAGGCAAGGAATAACCCATTACCACACAATGACTCTTTTTGACTCTCTATAAGATAATGGCTTTGGAAAACATTGTGGAAAATGAAGAAATTGCTTGTGACAAGCAATTTCTTCATTTGCCACAATGTTTTCTACCAAAAAAAAGACCAAAAGATTTCAAAATCCCTTAACTTGAAATTGTCGTCTGCAACATCTTTGAATTTGGATCAGTCCAAAAATTTGTCGTTTGGTAATGGGATAATCAGCAATACATGAGAAAAACAGAGAGCTTCATGTAGATGCGTCTATACAGCCAAGAAGGGCTTGTCAGTGATATTGGACATTTTTTCCATTCATGGGCAGATAAAGAACAACAAGCATCTGAATTTCAACAAGAGCTTCGCAGAGCGGCGCATATACGCCCGAGAGGGGCTTGTCAGTAAAATTGGCATTTTTTTCAATTAAAGGGCAGATAATTCAAACATGAAAAGTTATCAAAATTTTGTTTGCACAACAAGAAACCATAGAGATTCATTGTGGCTAGTTTGATTAAATTCTGGTTGAAACTGTAGAAGTAACACACAGGATAAAATGGGCATTTTTGAGAAAATGGGCATTTTTCCTTAAATTCAAGGGCAGATAATTCAAGAACGAAAACAGTTATCTGAATTCCGTAAAAGAGGTGCACAACTAGACATCATGGAGATTCATTGTGGCAAGTTCGATCAAATTCCGATCAAAACTGTAGGAGGAGTTGAGCAGACAAGAAATTGCTAACGGACGGACAGACAGACAGACGAGCGGGGCCATAACATAATACAACCCTTCGGGCGTATAATAATAAAGGCATGTACACCATAAACATTTAGTATAGCAATAGGGATCAAATTCTAATTGAATCTGTAGAAACGTGAAGTATTAGGATTTTTTCAATGCACAGGCAGATAACTCAAGAACACAAGTTATCTGGCTTGCACAACTAGCTACCATAGATATTTTTGTGGCAATTTTGATAAAATACAAATTCACTGGTGGTGAACTCGGCCAAAGCCAGGGACGTTTTTTCGTGAACAATGTATTCCGTCGGTGTTGTTATAAAATCTGGTAAGTACGGCTTAGATAAAGTTGTAGTTACCAGATTTTATAACAACATCGACTGTTTGTCAATACATAACCATGAACCCGGTCTATTCTTCGACCAAATTCATTGCAATCAGAGTTAAAAATCTTTAAACTCCCATTTGAACACAAAATATCTATACCTTGTTGTAGCGAAAAACGTCCTTCGCTTTGGTCGAGTTCACCACCAGTGAGATTGAAACTGTAGGATTTGCACTTGCACGAAATTTGAAATGGACTGACAGAGGGACATATGACATTGGCTGTAATATAATATGACCCATCACACATAACAAAAGATATCCAGAGCTACTCAGATCTTATCGGTTCTTAAGATCTCTGACAAATTATAGAGGCGACCATGATCAGATTTTACACAAATTACTCTGCAAGCAGTAGACCGCATAATGACTGTGCTCACACCATAAAAGGATATGGATCTAAATCAATAATCGGAATTCCAATAAATACCTTTCTCCGTTTGTTTAAACAGCTTCTTTATCAATCTATAAAGAACAATCTACATTGGGGATCCCTACATTGACAAACATCGATCCTTCGAAAATTTGAAAGAGATATTGTTTAATTTTGAAAGTAGTTTCAATATTAACCCTTTCCCAAACAAGACCTGGTTTTGAAGTCCCAAATAGAAAGGCTTGGGAAAACATTGAAACAAAAGAGGAAACTGCTGATAACCAGCAGTTTCTACTTTTGTCTCAATATTTTCTCCCATATTTTACACAAATTCTTTCTTTAATAAAATCATTTTTTGTCATTTGTAGCAGTTTTTGAAGTGGATTACCTTAAAATTTTGCTGTTTGGGAAAGGGTTAAGGCCTCCTGATTACAGTCTAGGTATGTTTTAAAACCTCAAACTTAGCGGCTGAATAAGACTCACCCTTTCCAGTCTATCTGGAGATATTGTTGGTACAGGTATACCAGCCTTCAAGTAAACTGACGCCTGAATCTTTGCTTTGGCCCTGAAGAACAGAAATACAGTGAAGTCAATTCCAAACAAAAAGTGATGGTTAAGCAGTGGCGGACCCAGATGGGGTTCAAACCAACCCATTCTATAGCCTAATTACTTCATTTTCATGCAGAAATTCAGTCAAAATCATGTAATACTAAGAAAACTAGAAATCTATGACTGAAGGTGATAAAAATACCCCCGCCTCCACCTTTGTTGGGAAAAACGTTTTAGTTGAATCAGGGGCCGTAATTCAGAAAATGTCAATCCGTTTTTTTTTTAAATTTGGTCAAATCAGGGGCCATATTTCGTGAAATTTGCGTCTTACACATGTACAGGTCCAAATGCACACTTGTGCCAAGTATGATACACATCGGACAGTAACTGTAGAAGGATTTATCCGGACAAGCATTTTTTGGTCAAATCAGGGACCATAACTCAAAATATAACTGTCCAATTTTCATGAACTTTGCTTCTTGCACATCTACAGGTGCTAAATCACACTTGTGCCAAGTATGAAGCAAATCAGACAGTAACTGTAGGAGGAGTTGTCTAGACAAGCATTTTTTGGACAAATCAGGGGCAATAACTCAGAAAGTATCGTTCGGATTTTCATGAAATTTGCGTCTTGCACATCTACAGGTCCTAATACACACTTCTGCCAAGTATGAAGCAAATCGGACTGTAATTAATGGAGAAGTTGTCCGGACAAGAATGTTTAGGTCAAATCAGGGGCCATAACTCAAAAAGTATCAGTCCGATCTTGGTAAAATTTGCGTCTTGCACATCTACAGGTCACAATTAACACTTGTGGCAAGTATAAACTAAATCGGTCAACAAGTGTAGGAGGAGTAGTCTGGACAAAGTTTTGGAGACAGACTAACAAACCATCCAACCAACCATCCAACCAACCAGTGGACCGACAGACTGATTCCAGTATACCTCCTCCAAACTTCGTTTGCGAGGGTATAATTAACCCCATTTTTGTATTTTCCAACTGGAGTTCTAATTCTGCCGCGGGCTAACCCATTACCAGGCGGCAAAATTTCAGACTTGTCCAAATTCAAAGATTGGGCAGACAACAGTTTTGAGTGAACGAAATTTTAAACTTTAAGGTAGAAAACATTGTGAGAAATGAAGAAATTGTTTTTAAACCCTTTATCCAGTGGAGTATTTACAGACGTCACTATGCAGGAATGTGTTAATGTATTTACTGCTTATAACCAATTAGACCCATGATTACCACACTGACTCTTTTTGACTGCCTTTAAATCAATGGTTTTGGAAAACATTGTGGAAAATGAACAAATTGTGTGTGACAAGCAATTTCTTCATTTCCAAAAATGTTTCCTACCCAAAATAACCAATCTTTTTATAAAATTTCATTCACTTGAAACTGTCGTCTGCAACGTCTTTGAATTTGGAGCAGTCTCAAATTTTGTCATTTGGTTATGGGTTAATCCTTGTCCAGGCTTGTCCTGCTGACTTTTAATTTTGTTTCAAGCAATTTCCCAATTTCAGAGACATTTCAGTAACTTTATCTCAAGTATTTTTTGCAACAATATTTGAGAAGAAAGCCAGAAGTACAAGTTAAGATCAGACAGCATGTCTGTGCAGGCTGATCTTAGTCTATACTTCCTGCTAAAGCTTTGGTCACAACAGGAATACAACACACAGCATGAAAAGAATTTTTATATTTTATAAATCACTGTTTTAACCCTTTCCACACATTGACGCTTTTGGACGCCCCACAAAATAAAGGCTTTGGAAAACATTGTGGAAAATGAAGAAATTGCTTGTGACAAGCAATTTCTTCATTTCCCACAATGTTTTCTACCAAGAAAGACCAAAAAATGTTAAATTTTGTTCAATCAAAATAGTCGTCTGCAACACCTATGAGTTTGGACTAGGCAAAAATTTTGCTGTTTGGGAAAGGGTTAAGCCCTTATTTTTAGATGATTCAGAGAACTATCAATGGCATAGGGTTTTTAATTGAATTAACATTCACAATATCATTACACCCACGAAACAGTTGCTCCAAATGATGTATTTCATTATCATTCCATGAAATTTTAGAAAATAATGCAGAATTCTAAATAATACTATCTCATACATAATACCAATCATATTGTATTTCAATCTAGTAAGCTAACAGAACAAGTTTCAATTTAATGGTCTCTCCGGGTAGAAAACATTTCAGGAAATGAAGAAATTGCTTGTGACTTCATTTTCCAATACGCCTTTTTAGCGTTTTATGTTGTGGGGCATCAAAATATGTCATGTGAGAAAGGGTTTAATCATGGCGAATACTGGCAGACTCTCAGACATGTCTGATGAAATTTTTCTTAATCTGATATTAATACTTCTTACTACTGTCAGTCCCACAGTCTGACACTAATTTTGATCTACTAGATAGAGAATTATAGTTTGGTCTGACAAAATTTCATTTGGTCTGACAAATCATTCAGTACCGTCAGACCGAATGTCTGACAAATATTTATGGTTCTCCCTCTGTTTATAAGATAATTCTGACAAACAGATGGACTGGACAAACTAATCGCTGCTTTTCAACAAAACCTTGTAACTGCAGCTTGTTTTAAGCTGCAGTTACAAGGTTTTTGTTGAAAAGTGACGAAAAGTTGATGCAGGACATACAGATATACCATACTTACAATATAGGAGTAAAATCTGTTGTGTAACTATAGGAGAAGTCTAACTTTGCATTTCTGATAAATTCTACCAGATCATATATACAGTAGGCTTGTGGTCTGAAATTAAATTTACAGTTTCAATTTAGCACAAAAATATTGAGACAAAGGAAGTAAAGTATCAGCATTTTCTTCATTTGCTTCATTGTGTTCATGAAGTTTTCTCATAAGGCACACCAAATTTGTAACCCTGATAAATTCTAGCAGTTCATACATGGCATAGGCTTGTGGTCTGTTGTTGTAAATTGTAATACAGTTTTATTTGGCACCAAAATATTGAGGCAAAAGGAGAAAATTCTGGTAATCAGCATTTTCTTTTTTGCCTTGCTGTTTTCCCAAAAATTTCCAAATATTGACATCAATTCTGAACCACCAATAAAGTATAACAGATCATACACTCAGTAGAATTGTGACAAATTTCCAGGCCCTATGATTGGGAGGAAAAGATTGCTCTGTAACAAAAGCATGGTGGATAATCACGTGATACAATAATTTCAGAAAATCTTCAATAATTTAGTTAACACGGGACCGACTTGAATTTGGTTTGAAGCAGAGAAGGTGGACAGACCTCACACATTTGATAGACATGGTGGATTTCTAAAATATCAGCTGATAAAAATGTTATTGAAGATCAACCAAAATTTTGGTTGATCTTCAATAACTTTTATATCAGCTGATATTTCAAAACTCTGCAACGTCCAGCTCATTCCTGGCATTTCCCCACATTCTCTGCTTCATAACGAATTCAAATTGGTCAAGTATTAACAAAAATATTGAAGATTTTCCCAAATTCTGAGTCAGGTGATTATCCACTGAGAATAGAAAGCTGGAAAGTAAGTGTGTACAATACTTCACATTAATCCTTTCCAAAACGTTGATATTTAATCATATTTTAACTATTCAAATTTGAAAACTGCTGCAGACAACAAAATAAAGACAACATTTGTGTATAAAATATCTAAGAAAATGTTGAGACAAAAAGAGAAAATGCTAATTATCAGCATTTTCTTCTTTTGTTTCAGTGTTTTCCTAATCACGTTATATCAGGAGCATCATTCTTTTTCTGTCTCAATTTTTTCACAAGACATTTCTAGTATGGGTGTCGAAACCAGATTTTGTTTAGTAAAGCTTTTATTGATTCGTCTCCATGAGACTTTTGGCTTTTAACCCAAACGACAAAATTTTAGGGTGGTCCAATATGCATGGAATTTATGCTAAAAACAGAATTGGTTTAATGTGTAGATAAAAAGTGTTGTTACAAAGTCTCGTACCTACGGCTTGAATTACGAGATTCTATAACAACACCTACGAAAATACAGTTGTTTGTCAGATCATGTATCAGTGTTTAATTGATAAAATAGTTCCCTATTTGAAAGCTGTTGTAGACAACAAAATGTCACAAAGGAAGCCATATGAGTACAATATAGCACATAAAAAATTGAGACAAAAGGAGAAATTGCTGGTAATCAGCAATTTCTCCTTTTGTCTCAATGTTTTCCCAAGCTCTTTTTATTAAGGACGTCAAAAAAAGGTCTTGTTTGGGAAATGGTTAAGTATCTCTTCGTAAATATGAAATTACTCACCCAAAAAACTGATAAATCTTTCCTTTAGCATCTTTACTTTTAATGATGGCCTCGACACCCTTGGTAAAGTCACTGATCTATAAAGAAAATTTGAGGCTTGATTTATTGGGATTTCACACCGTTTTCAACTGCTATGGTCATATCACGGCCGCTGGAGCACCTAACCATGGATTCCTGTTGTTTCTCATACCAGTACTACCACAACACCCTTACCGAGCCTCCAGCTGCTCACCCACATAGGTTCAGGATATCAAATCATTGATGGGTTACATACTTGTCTGAAAGGGTATTTGCTGCAGTCGGGTATCCAACCAGGGACTCTTGAATGAGAGGCAGATGTGCTACCAACTGGGCCATGGCCTCGGCAAAAATTTGAGGCATGTAGGTAAATGTTACTCATATATACAGTACAAACCTATTTTTCACTCAACAAACAAAAACACAGCTTTGGAAAGAAAATAATTTCCATCTGCATTTTATTTCATTTCTTAAATGTTTCCATGCTTCTTTCACTAAAAAGAACTAGAGCCGTCATAGACAGATTATGCTCCCCGAATAAGTGTTTGTCACACACAAAAAAAACTATCATACATTAAGCCCCCTATTCCATGACAGATTTTTTGTACACACATTATTTGTAGAATATGGTCTAGAACATCTTGTTTATCACACAAGTATAAAATTTCATTAAATTCTGCCTATTAGATGAAGAGAAATTAGAGAAAAACTAATTTTTACATTAAGGCCCCTTTTTCCGTGACACAGCCTCAAATTAAGAAACGGAGAAAATGATCTCTAGGGATTGTCCAAGGAAATTCACATGTGAAGTTCATTGAATTTGGCCAAAACGTTGCTGAGATCTGGATGTGGATGGACGGAGAGCCAGACAGACAGCGTGGCGACTATATGCTCCCCCGAAATTTTTTCGGGGAGCATAATAAAAACTAACCCTTAGAACCTAAAAGCATCATGTGAAATTAATAAACGCTGAATCAGTCATGATAGCATTTTTCTTTTTCCCTAAACCATGTTTTCCATGCTTCCATGTTCAAATATGTTGCTTTCCATAAATTACACTAGATTACAATATTGTTGTTACGTGAAAAGGAAATTACCTTTAAAGGCATCTTGACGACCTCTTTACCACCCATCCACAGTGGAATACGCTTTCTGAATCTTAGTACTGGGTTAGGTACTCGGACATTCATAACTGAAAATAGCAGTGGTATAACACTTTCCCAAACGACAACAATTTGGACAGTTCCAAATTCAAAGATGTTGCAGACGACATTTTTAAATTAATAAAATCTAAAATGTCTTGGTCTTCTCTGGTAGAAAATATTGTGGGAAATGAAGAAATTGCTTGTCACAAGCAATTTCTTTATTTTCCACAATGTTTTCCAAAGTCATTGTGTTACAGAGCATCAATAGGCATCACTGTGTTGTACCGGGATAATGTTGTGTTGAACACTAGCTGTACTCTCGCCATCAATCACCAATGGCAAAATTGTGACACCGAATTAAGCGAATTTGTCGTACTTGATAAATTAATTCAATCTTGTTTAAAAAGATTTGCATTTACATCAACGGATACAGAATACAATGAGGGATTTATCATAGCCTAAATCCATAAAACACTTTCCTTCTATCACAGATGTTGAAATCCTGTATTGTTTGGGAAAGGGCTATGAAATATTACAACAAGAGGACCATGATGGTCCTATATCACTCACCTGAACCAAAATGATATGAGCAACACTTACGTTCAATTCAATTAATATTTATGACTTTAAGACTGAATATGAACTTATGGTCAATAACGTTGTGAATATCAAACTCATCCAAGCTAATATGGTGCCCAACATTGTTTTTTTTTTTTTTGTTTTTTTTTTAATAATAATTATTGTAGATTCTAGAGTGTAAACAAGGTCGAAAACAGCCAAAAATGGCAATTTTATCAAATTCAAAGGCACACAACTCTTGACTTTCTGATCACATCAGACTGAAAATCACACTCATGCAAGATCTTATGATCCCCAACATTGTGTCCAAGTTTTGTCTTGATTGATAAATAAATGTAGATTCTAGAGAGTAAACAAGGTCGAAAACAGCCGAAAACAGCAATTTTGTCAAATTCAAGGGCACATAACTCTAGACTTTCTGATCAGATCAGACTGAAAATCAAACTCAACCAAGATCTTATGCTCCCCAACATCATGTCCAAGTTTTGTCTTGATTTATCAATAATTGTAGATTCTAGAGTGTAAACAAGGTCAAAAACAGCCAAAAATGGCAATTTTGCCCAATTCAAGGGCGCATAACCCTCATCTTTCTAGTCAGATCAGATTGAAAATCAAACTTATCCATGATCTTATAATCCCCAACATTGTGTCCAAGTTTTGTCTTGATTGATTAATAACTGTAGATTCTAGAGTGTAAACAAGGTCGAAAACAGCCAAAAATGGCAATTTTGCCCAATTCAAGGGCACATAACTATCATCTTTTTGGTCAGATCAGACTTAAAATCAAACCCATCCAAGATCTTATGGTGTCCAACATTATGTCCAAGTTTTGTCTTGATTGATTTATAATTGTAGATGCTAGAGTGTAAACAAACTTAAAAACTGCATTTTTAGACATTCAAGGGCAGATAACTCCACACTTTCTGGTCCGATCAGGCCCATAATAAAACTTGTCCGAGCACTTATGATCCTACTTGTTTTGGCCAAGTTTGATCAAGATTGCCTAACTTTTGTGGATGCTAGAGTGTAAACATCCCAAATGTTGACGGACGGACGAACTGATGCACGGACGCCGGACAAAAAGTGACCACAATAACTCACCTAGAGCACTTCGTGCTCAGGTGAGCTAATGATAAGCTAACTTACCTCCAGAATTATAGATATCTAACCACCCTAGACCTTCACTGATAATGTCTGCTGGTCGAATTATTGTGGCATCAGGGAATTCTTCAAACACAGCCTGTTCTCCTTCATACTGTATAAAATAGAATAAAATGATTGATTCATTGAAAAGGCTTATGTCTAGTGATAGCTCAGCCTCTAGTTTATATTTTGGGAAAAAGATTAAACCTGTTTAGGACTTCCAACATGTCAGGGAAAAGTCAGGGAAAAATGGATAGATTCAAAATTATTGAAGCAAAAGAAGAAAATACTGATAATCAGCATTTTCTCCTTTTGTTTCCACATTTTCTGTGCTATATTGTACACATATTACATGTTGTATATTGCAATCAACATCCAATTTGGCTGTTTGGGAAAGGGTTAATGCACAGGAAACCTTAATGGTGGATTGTAATGCACAGTCGACACTTGTTATGTCGATATCGGATATGTCGAATTTTCGCTTAAGTCGAAGTTCAAATCTGGTCCAGTTCTCATTTATTGACATAAATTTTCAAAACAAAATAATTTTGAACTGAATATAGCCATTGAAATATAGTAGGAAAAGGATAGAAATTGCTTGACACGAGCAATTTATTTCCTTTTCCTACTACATTTCAATAATATTCGTACTTGATAAGTTTCAAAAGTGGTCAAATATCAAATATCTCGAAAGCCGAACAAAATCGGATGAGACGAACTCCGGATATGTCGAGGTATTTTGACGGCCCCCTCCGACTTCAACACAACAAGTGTCGACTGTAGTTTATCTTAAGACAATGAATATAGCGCATGTTTCATGTAAAAGGAGACCCTAGTATCAGCATGACAAATGTTAACCCATAACCAAATGACAAAATTTTAGACTCTCTGAATTAAAGGGTGTTGCAGATTACACTTTCAAGTGCATAGAATTCTAAATAGTTTGGTCTTTCTTTGAAGAAAATATTGTGAGAAATGAAGAAATTGCTTGTCACAATCAATTTCTTAAATTTACCACAATGTTTTCAAAGACCATCATATTGTAGGGAGTCAAAAAAGAGTCATTTTGTGACAATGGGTAACAAGAGGGCCAAGATGGCCCTGTATCACTCCACTGGCTTTTAGACATTTAGACAACGAACTTCTTCAAGGAATACAATAGAGGTCTATCCAAAGAAGATTCATGCTACATCAGAATGAAATCCAATAAGTGATTAAGGAGCAGAAATGTTTTTAAAATTTTCTTAAAATTACACTTTGTTTCATATAGCAAAATATAAGCCTAGCCCACAGCGGACAAGCTTTTCATCCGATCGTGAAGTAATTTGGAAGAGATTCATGCAAGGAAGATTTCTGTGAAGTTTGTTTGAAATTGGTCCGGTAGTTTTTGAATAAGAAGAATTTTTAAAGATTTTTCGAAAATTTAAATCAATTAAATTAATAACAAGAGCTGTCTGAAGACAGCATGCTCGACTTTCTAAGTTGCTTAGTATAAAGGGGGCATAACTCCAAATATAGTGGAGCCAGGGTCATGGGCCCTGGTAGTAAGGTAGAGGCTGTGATGGTGAATAAGTATTCCAAGTTTGGGTTGAATCCCTTTGATAGTATGGAAGTTATTGATGTTTGAAAAAACTTTAACCTTTGTTGCAACGCCAACGCCGACGCCAATGCCAACGCCGACGCCCGGATGACAGTGTAAGCTCTCATTTTCTTCGAAAAGTCAAGCTAAAAATTCAAATTATTTTATTCTTTTGAAGGAATTTGGTAGAGATTCATGCAAGGAAGAATTCTGTGAAGTTTGGTTGAAATTGGTCCAGTAGTTTTGGAGAAGAAGAAATTTTTCGAAAATTTTATTCAATTAAATTAATTAAAATTCAAGTTCTGCACAGATTTTATTCTTTTGAAGGAATTTGGTAGAGATTCCTGCAAGGATGATTCGTGTGAAATTTGGTTGAAATTGGTCCAGTAGTTTTGGAGAAGAAGATGTTTGAAAATTGTTTACACAAGCACCCACGCACGGACGCACGACGGACACAGGGCCATGACATAAGCCCCGCTGGACTTCGGCCAGTGGAGCTAAAAACTAATAGCTTTTGTTGGATCATCCGATTGTAAAATTTTACACTGGTCCAAAGTCAAATATGTAGCAGGTGACAATTTCAGGTGAATGAAATTTTATATTTTTGTGGTAGAAAACATTGTGGGAAATTTCTTCATTTTCCACTGTTTTATGAAGCCCTCATCATGTAGAGACTACAAATGCAATGGTTATACAGAGCTACAGATAAGAGGGAGTGAACGTTTTTCAAAATGTCATATAATTTCATGCCTTGTTCATCAAACTCTATGTTGTGGGTACTCATTGGAATCGTCTCATTGAGACGATTCAAATGAGTAACCACAACATAGGGTTTGTGTTTATTGGGGTTTTACACCGTTTTCAACTACCAGGGTCATATTGCGGTGGCTGGAGCACCTACCCATGGATTCCTGTTGTTTCTCAAACCAGTACTACCACAACAGCCTTACCGAGCCTCCAGCTGCTCCCCACTTAGGTTAACGATTTCAAACCCATTGGTGAGTGACAATTTTGTCAGAAAGGGTATTAGCCGCGGCCGGGTATCGAACCCGGGACCTCTGGAATGAGGGTCAGATGCGCTACCAACTGCGCTAAGGCCGCGGCCCCACAACATAGGGTTTGGAATTGAAATAACAAAGTTAGAATGCCTTCATCCCACTAATCAGTAGCTTTGATTATGTGGGAATACTTTAGTACCTTAGCAGCTAAGAGTCGAGATCCCTTTTGAAGGAGGTTTGAGGATTTGACCGGAGCATTTAGATGAGAAACATGGATAAATTTGTCAACTCCTGCTTCCTTCGCAAATCTGGCTATTCTTCTGGGTCCGTCTACGTAGATATCTTGAAAGGTATAGTTCCTAAGATATAGAAACAAACAAACTTTTTAACCCATTGCAAAACGGTGATGCTTTTTGAAGCCCCTGCAGAAAAATGCTTTGGATAACAAAATTATATACTAACTATTATTAACTGGTTACTCAATATTCAAATATGTTGCAGACAACAATACCTTATTCTAGTAACTTACTATGAAATCAATGAGATCTGAACCTCAAAGCATAGTGGTAAAAAGGAGAAATGATTGATTGGGGCTTAACACCTCTTTTCAATTGCTATGGTCAAATCACAGTGATTTAAGCACCTAACCATTGATTCCTGTCATTTCTCCGACCTTACTAGTACTATCAAAACATCCTAACCGAGCCTCCAGCTTCTCACCCACATATAAATTTTGTCTAAAAGGCTATTTGTCACAACAGTGGATCAAACCAGGGACCTCATGAGTGACAGTCTGATGCACTAACAACTCTGCCATGGTTGCAGCACAAAAAGGAAAAATTGCTGGTCTTTTTTTCACAATGTTTTAACCCTTTCCCAAACAAGACCTGGTTTTGACGTCCTCATTGGAATAGGCTTTGGAAAACATTGCACCAAAAGAAGAAAATGCTGATAACCAGCATTTTCTCCTTTTGCCTCAATATTTTCCATGCTATGTTTTTGAGGCAAAAAATGACTTAAGGTTTACAAACTGAGAATGAAAACACCACTTTCTAGCCATACGAAATGCATCAAATTTCACACACATGTAAATACACTTCACACAAGTTGATTCACCAGGCCGGATTTCAAGATTATGATACAAGAAGATAATAATTTACAAATATTGTTTTACTCTATTTTCATATGCAAGGGAGGTTTTTTTGAACATTTTGGTCAAATATTTCCGTAAGTATGCATTAATTCAAAATTCTAATCCATACAAAATGCTTATATTTGTATTTGGAAGGGAAATGTAACACAGATTAGGAATTACTGGCACTTTTCAAATTTCATCTCTGGCTCTGCATTTCATTCTCAGTTCGTAAACCTTAAGTTACATCCAATTTGTCGTCTGCAGCAGCTTTCAAATTGAACTGCCCTAACTTTTTGTTGTTTGGGAAAGGGTTAAAACCTTTCTTTACTAAGAATGTCCAAAACAGGTTTTGTCTGGACATGAGAATTCAACATGACAAGAATTATTTTGTACCTACCTAGTTTCATGTTCTCTTCCTATAGTATTGATCACAACATTAGAGTACTGCATAACTTTCTTGATTGATGAATCATCTCGTAAATCAAATTTCTGAAACATGAAACATGCGAATGTATAGTGATCATAACATTAACAAGAGATGTTTGTAAAACATATATGCCCACTCAAGGGCCTACATTTGATGTAGGTCACAGTCCAAGGTCAAGTTAACAAGGTCCAAGGTCATGGTCAAATATGAAAGGTCTTGGTAGGAGGTGTCTATGTGTGAAATATCAAGGCTGTATACATAAAAGTAAAATGAAATATAAGCCAGATTAAAGTTTTTGAAGTAGGCCAAATGCCAAGGTCAAGGTCAAGGTCAAATGTGAAAGGTCTTGGTTGGAGGTGTCCATGTATGAAATATCAAGGCTGTAGGTGTAAAAGGACATGATATGATATATGCCTGGTTTAAGTTTTTTTAAAAGTAGGTCAAACTCCAAGGTCAAGGTTGCAATATTCAAGGTCATGGTCACATGTGAAAGGTCTTGGTAGGAGGTGTTAATGTGTGAAATATCAAGGCTGTAGGTGTAATAGCACATGTGATATAGCCCCAGTTTAATTTTTTTAAAAGTAGGTCAAACTCCAAGGTCAGGGTCACAAGGTCCAAGGTCATAGTCATATGTGATAGGTCTTGGTCGGTGGTTTCCATGTGTCAAATATCAAGGCTGTATGTGTAAAAGGACATGATATTGGCCAGGTTAAAGTTTTTAAAAGTAGGTCAAACTCCAAGGTCAAGGTCACAAGGTCCAAGGTCATGGTCAATTGTGAAAGGTCTTGGTAGGAGGTGTCCATGTGTTAAATATCAAGGCTGTATGTGTAATAGGTCATGAGATATATGCCCGGTTTATTTTTTTAAAAGTAGGTCAAACTCCAAGGTCAAGGTCACAAGGTCCAAGGTCATGGTCAAATGTGAACGATTATGATAGGAGGTATCTATGCATGAGATATCAAGGTTGTATGTGTAAAAAGACATAAGATACAGGCAATTTTAAGAATTAAGTGTAAATTCAACAAAGGGCAATAACTCCATTCATCAGCAAGGTTATGGTTCTTGTGCACTGCACCTCTCCATAATAAAATCTATCCACCTGTAAAGTTTCATGATTCTACCTTACATACTTTTTGAGTTGTGCTCCAGACAAGAATCAAGTTATAAAATCAACAAAGGGCAATAACTCCAAAAATTTGATCGCCAGAGTTATGGTTCTTGTGCACTGCACCTCTCCATAATGAGATCTATCCACCTGTAAAGTTTCATGATTCTACCTTACATACTTTTTGAGTTGTGCTCCGGACAAGAATAAAATTTTAAAATCAACAAAGGGCATGTCTCCAAAAAGATGATCAGCAGAGTTACAGTTCTTGTGCACTGCACCTCTCCATAATGAGATCTATCTACCTGTAAAGTTTCATGATTCTACCTAACATACTTTTTGAGTTATGCCCCGGACAAGAATCAAGGTTAAAAATCAACAAAGGGCAATAACTCCAAAATTTTGATCGGCAGAGTTACGGTTCTTGTGCACTGCACCTTTCCACAATGAGATCTATCCACCTGTAAAGTCTCATGATTCTACCTTACATACTTTTTGAGTTATGCTCCGGACAAGAATCAAGTTATAAAATCAACAAAGGGCAATAACTCAAAAAATTTGATTGGCAGAGTTACAGTTCTTGTGCACTGCACCTCTCCATAATGAGATATATCCACCTGTAAAGTTTCATGATTCTACCTTTAATACTTTTCGAGTTATGCTCCGGACAAGGTTTGGTCTACGGACAGACCGACCGACCGACCTACTGACCGACCGACACTTGCAAAACAATATACCCCCTTTTTCTTCGAAAGGGGGCATAATAATTGATTCTCAAATCAGGGTTATGTGAACTTAAGACAACATTCACTATTTCAGAAAATTATCGTAAATTTTCATTTCTTTACTCTTTGTCAAGTTCATTTTATTGTTTGGATAAGAAGCTATCAGAAATATAACATTACAGCAATATTACACTGAAGCTTTAAACAAATTTAAATTTTTAACATTTTTATTCATCAAATACCTAAAAATAAAACTAAATTTTGAAAAATATGTAGACGTAAAGCTGTTGGGTCACTTTTGCAAAGTATGTGTTACAACTTACACTGCTTTACTTCAATGAGAGTGTAGTACACTATCAGGTAAATCAGTGTAAAACCCATACTTATTCAACTGTAGGGGTGTCACTCTAGCTTGTTGAGCTGGGCGAGAACATGAATATATAGGATAATGATACTTACATTGAATAGAATCTGACCTAGATCCCCCATCAATGGGATGTCCTTTATATGATACGCATCACATCTATAGGGGACGATTATCTGGCTGCCTGTTTTACCTGTTATAAAGACAATGTTTATTTATGGACAACAAATCACATTCTTTTAAAGCTTTCAAAAATGGCATTAAATAGGCAATTAGAATTTAAAATCTGCTTCAGATGGCAAAAAGTTGGTTAATTGGGGTTTTACGCCGTTTTCAACTACTAAGGTCATATTGCGGCGGCTTGAGCACCTAACCATGGATTCCTGGTATTTCTCTCACCAGTACTACCACAACACACTAATCGAGCCTCCAGCTGCTCCCCCACATAGGTTCAGGATATCAAATCATTGATGGGGACATTTTTGTCAGAATGAGGTTTTTTGCCGCGGCCGGGTATCGAACCCGGGTCCTCTCGAATGAGAGGCAGATGCGCTACCAACTGCGCCATGGCCGCAGCCTGCAGATGGCAAAAAGGATGTTGCTAAAGATGGGATTTGTGTACAAAATAGCACAGAAAATATTGAGACAAAAAGAGAAAATGCTGGTTATCAGCATTTTCTGCTTTTGCTTCAATATTTTCTGCACTATTTTCTATATAAATCCAGTGTTAATCAGCATCCATTTTATCATCTGAAGCAGCCTTTAAATTTGACCACCCTCAAATTTTGCTGTTTGGGTAAGGGTTAATAGACATCAAAACCAGGTCCTTATGTTTTTGTTAAATGGCAAATTATCGACGACAGATATTTAAAAGTACATAGCAAGAGCTTCGCAGAGCGGCGCATATACGCCAGACAGGGGTTTGTCAGTAAAATGGGCATTTTTTTAAATTAAAGGACAGATAATTCAAGAACGAAAATAGCTTTATCTGAATTTCGTAAGCGGTGTGCACAACTAGACACCATGGAGATTCATTGTGGCAAGTTTGATCAAATTTCAATCAAAACTGTAGGAGGAGTTGCGCACATAAGAAATTGCTAATAGATGGACAGACAGACGGACATACAGACGGACATACAGACGGACATACAGATGGACGACCGGGGCAATAACATAATACGACCCTTCATGCATAAAAAAATCAATATCTTCATTTACTTTCTTTTCTTCATCACTTCATTCAGATCTTTACCTTAAATATTTTCTTACGATTGAAATACATAATTCATTATCCAATATTAAAAGGAAAATAATTCAGTTCTATTTTGTACATCAAATTGAATATGTAACACCTCAGAATCACATTATGTAGTTAAGCTGTTTTTACACACCTCTAAAAAAGCTGCATAACTAGATCCATCCTGATAATAATCCTTTTATTGTTACAAATGAATCTGTCAAAAGTTAACCCATTACTGCACAGTGACGCCCTCTGACTCCATAATCAGAAAATGCTTGGGAAAACATTATGGAAAATGAAGAAATTGCTTGTGACAAGCAATTTCTTCATTTTCCAAAATGTTTTCTAGCCAAAAATTGAAAGATTTTTATATTCTAATCAACTTGAATTTGTCGTCTGCAAAATCTTTCCAAATAGTCCAAATGTGTGTCATCTGTTAATGGGTTAAATAGGACACCTTACCCAGTTTATTGATGGTTCTATGTCCCAGATCTCCTGAAGCACCAAACACTGTCGCAACAAGTCCACTAAAGGACGATCTCCCACCCGTACCACGTTTGTAATTCCCCGACGTCACACCCACACTTTTGTCTCGCTTCACTACTAGTGTTGCTGCTAGAGCCTGGGGAGCCTTAAGTCCTGGAATTAATAGAATTAAAATATATACAGTATCTTCAATACTGGTCTAGCTGAATTAGCTCTACGAATGATAATCCTGAATAAACAAGATAAAGGGTTAGATTGAATCCAGGGTGCCATGACTTAATTTCGAAAAAACAAGTATTTCGTAGGTGTTTCTATAAAATCTTGTATAGCTAGTAAATCTAGCAGGGTTCTCCCCAGAATAATTTGAAGCTGTAGTGGCAAATTGTAAGTACATGTATTGGTAAACCTTGAAATTCATTGTGTTCATGCAAATAATTGTGAATAAAACCATAATGGGAAAAGAAGAAATTGATCAATTTGAGCAATTTCTTCTTTTCCCATTATGTTTTTATGCAGAATTATTACATTTTCTATTATAATAATACATTAATTATCACTTTTTGACATGAAATGCTCAGAAATCCCCCTATTTGTTGACCTTTTTGAAGGAATTAAGCTGTAGGGGTACTTTTGAAGCTGTAGTGGCATTGCACTAATTTACATGAAGCTGTAGTGGGGCCGATACAGCTTATTGGGCTGGGGAGAACACTGTCTAGTATAGCTTTATTCAACCTGTAGACTAGTTATGAGATTTTATAACAACACTTAACTGTTTATCAGTACATAACAGTAAATCCAGTCTATTTTAAGAACTAAATTCATTGCTATTGAATTAAATTTTCTGTTGGAAGAAAAAACAAGAGCTGTCCGAAGACAGCGCGCTCGACTTTCTAAGTTGCTTAGTATAAAGGGGGCATAACTCCAAATATAGTGGAGCCAGGGTCATGGC
The DNA here is from genome assembly GCA_963680895.1 of Fragum sueziense. Lineage (NCBI taxonomy): Eukaryota > Metazoa > Mollusca > Bivalvia > Cardiida > Cardiidae > Fragum > Fragum sueziense. The sequence continues at coordinate 7,194,604 of OY804602.1, read as the reverse complement.
CCTGGTAGTAAGGTAGAGGGTGTGATGGTGAATAAGTATGCCAAGTTTGGGTTGAATCCCTTTGATACTATGGAAGTTATTGATGTTTGAAAAAACTTTAACCTTTGTTGCAACGCTGACGCCGACGCCAACGCCCGGGTGACAGTATTTAAGCTCTCATTTTCTTAGAAAAGTCGAGCTAAAAATGAAATACTTTTCCACTGAATTTGTGACATGAGACGATGAGTAGTTTTTTTATGGTATTTACTTCTGATAAGGTATTTTGATATTAAAGAATTAATGCAAGACAATGTGTTTTCCACTTGTCAGCCTAGCTCCAAAGGGCATTTGATGGCACACTTGTAGCCCCAAGGCTAAACCAATGGCATAACCCATCATCAATTTTGTGGCTACAAAATCGCAGTTATGTGATATTGGATATAAGACTGTACAGTGCTTCTGAAATATTTTGAAAATCTACTTGTCCACGGACAAGTGTAGATCCAAAATTGACTTACAAGTCTGTATCAAAAATCAACTTGTCTGTACAAAACCTATATACTTTGAAATAGCTTCATTTGTTTATTGCATATCTATTATGACTGTCTAAGTATTGCCTAAAACATATTTGTACATATACTATCGGTAACAAGAGATGTTTGTAAAACATATATGCCCCCTCAAGGGCGTACATTTGATGTAGGTCAAAGTCCAAGGTCAAGTTAACAAGGTCCAAGGTCATGGTCAAATATGAAAGGTCTTGGTAGGAGGTGTCTATGTGTGAAATATCAAGGCTGTATACATAAAAGTAAAATGAAATATAGGCCAGGTTAAAGTTTTTAAAAGTAGGCCAAATGTCAAAGTCAAGGTCATGGTCAAATGTGAAAGGTCTTGGTTGGAGGTGTCCATGTATGAAATATCAAGGCTGTAGGTGTAAAGGGACATGCTATGATATATGCCTGGTTTAAGGTTTTTTTTGTAAAAGTAGGTCAAACTCCAAGGTCAAGGTTGCAATATTCAAGGTCATGGTCAAATGTGAAAGGTCTTGGTAGTAGGTGTCCATGTGAATAAAATATCGAGACTGTATAGGTAACAGGACACGAAATATAGGCCTAGTTTAAGTTTTTTTAAAATTAGGTCAAACTCCAAGGTCAAGGTCCAAGGTCATGGTCAAAATTGAAATGTCTTGGTTGGAAGTGACCACGTGTAAAATATCAAGGATGTATGTGTAAAATGACATGAAATATAGGCCAGGTTAATGTATTATAGAAGTAGGTCAAACACCAAGGTCAAGGTCACAAGGTCCAAGGTCATGGTCAAATGTGAAAGGTCTTGGTCGTAGGTGTCCATGTGTCAAATATCAAGGCTGTATGTGTAAAATGACATGAAATATAGGCCAGGTTAATGTATCATAGAAGTAGGTCAAAGTCCAAGGTCAGGGTCACAAGGTCCAAGGTCATAGTCATATGTGATAGGTCTTGGTCGGTGGTTTCCATGTGTCAAATATCACGGCTGTATGTGCAAAAGGACATGATATATCGGCCAGGTTAAAGTTTTTAAAAAGTAGGTCAAACTCCAGGGTCAAGGTCACAAGGTCCAAGATCATGGTCAATTGTGAAAGGTCTTGGTAGGAGGTGTCCATGTGTGAAATATCAAGGCTGTATGTGTAATAGGTCATGAGATATATGCCCGGTTTAATTTTTTTAAAGTAGGTCAAACTCCAAGGTCAAGGTCACTAGGTCCAAGGTCATGGTCAATTGTGAAAGGTCTTGGTAGGAGGTGTCCATGTGTGAAATATCAAGGCTGTATGTGTAATAGGTCATGAGGTATATGCCCGGTTTAATTTTTTTTTAAAGTAGGTCAAACTCCAAGGTCAAGGTCACAAGGTCCAAGGTCATGGTCAAATGTGAACGATGTTGATAGGAGGTATCTATGTGTGAGATACCAAGCCTGTATGTGTAAAAAGACATGAGATATAGGCAATTTTAAGAATTAAGTGTAAATTCAACAAAGGGCAATAACTCCAAGAATTTCATCGGCAAGGTTATGGTTCCTATGCACTGCACCTCTCCATAATGAAATCTATCCACCTGTAAAGTTTCATGATTCTACCTTACATACTTTTAGAGTTGTGCTCCAGACAAAAATCAAGTTATAAAATCAACAAAGGGCAATAACTCCAAAATTTTGATCGGCAGAGTTACGGTTCTTGTGCACTGCACCTCTCCACAATGAGATCTATCCACCTGTAAAGTTTCATGATTCTACCTTACATACTTTTAGAGTTGTGCTCCAGACAAGAATCAAGTTATAAAATCAACAAAGGGCAATAACTCCAAGATTTTGATCGCCAGAGTTACAGTTCTTGTACACTGCACCTCTCCATAATGAGATCTATCCACCTGTAAAGTTTCATGATTCTACCTAACATACTTTTTCAGTTATGCCCCGGACAACAATCAAGGTTGAAAATCTACAAAGGGCAATAACTCCAAAAAATTGATAGGCAGAGTTACGGTTCTTGTGCACTGCACCTCTCCACAATGAGATCTATCCACCTGCAAAGTTTCATGATTCTACCTTACGTACTTTTTGAGTTATGCTCCGGACAAGAATCTAGTTATAAAATCAACAAAGGGCAATAACTCCAAAATTTTGATCGGCAGAGTTACGGTTCTTGTGCACTGCACCTCTCCACAATGAGATCTATCCACCTGTAAAGTTTCATGATTCTACCTTACATACTTTTTGAGATATGCTCCGGACAAAAATCAAGTTATAAAATCAACAAAGGGCAATAACTCAAAAAAATGATCGGCAGAGTTACAGTTCTTGTGCACTGCGCCTCTCCATAATGAGATCTATCCACCTGTAAAGTTTCATGATTCTACCTTTAATACTTTTCGAGTTATGCTCCGGACAAGATTTGGTCTACGGACAGACCGACGGACCGACCATCCGACCGACCGACCGACACTTGCAAAACAATATACCCCCTTTTTCTTCGAAAGGGGGCATAATAATTACATTGTGTAACTAGAGTTATCCGCGGACAACGTAGCTGGCCTATACAAGAACTTGTCGCAAAAAAGGAGTCCGAGGTCAAAGTTCAAGGTCACTAGGTCAAAGGTCATGGTCTCAAGGTCAAGGTCATGGCATGAGGTATCCATATGTGAAATATCAAGGCTCTATCTATAATAGTGCATGTGATATAGGCCAGGTTAAAGTTTTTCAAATGTAGGTCAAACTCCAAGGTCAAGGTCACTAGGTCAAAGGTCATGGTCCCAAATGAAAGGTCTTGTCAAGAAGTATCCATGTGTGAAATACCAAGGCTGTATCTCTAATAGTGCCTGAGATATAGGCCAGGTAAGGGTTAAAGCTTTTGAAGATGCGACACTAGGGCTGTGACATTAGCTCCCATGCTCGCTTAAAATATTGTGAGAAAAAGAAAATGTACTATAACCAGATTTTTTCACTTGTCCCCTGACAACCTAGCTTTCAAAATCTGCTTGTCCGGACAGGTAAGCGGACAAGTCGGACAACTCTGACAACTTATTTCAGAAGCACTGCTCAGACACAAAAATAAAGCGCCATAACTTGTGTCAAACTTTCCTTTGTTTTTGAATGACAGTGTGCTCTGATTTAACAGAGTTCCTACTCACTTTTTTTCTGGGAGTGCATGCACCCCTTGGGGTAAAATATTGGGAGTGCATCACAAAATTAGGGAGTGCACTGTTGTAAAGACCAAAACTTATAAAGTATACCCTTTCACAAACAACAATGTCTTTGGAGGAACCTTATTCTATGAACGGGGGGGGGGGGGGGGGGGGGGGTATTGAAGAAAACACAGTTGAACAGCATTGTTCTCCCTTTGCCTCAATATTTTCCATTTGGTCAAGAATTCTGCCGATCAGTTTTGGGAAATGTCTTCACTTTTTTGGTAACATAACAGTGACAAGTGTTGGAAATTTGATGTCCCTGTGACAGACTGGCCCTTTTCGTGTTCATAGAAAGTTTCACAAAACATTTTCCCCGAGTCAAACAGTTTCCCCGAAACATTTCTCCAGCCATGAAAATTCAGAGAGCTAAGCATTCTGGAAATGTTTTGTTCGCTCTTTTTACTGACAGTTTTTCCTCCCGATTCACTTGTGTTTTGTTGGGATTGAATCGAACCTTGTGCAGTCGCGCACCTTCTGTTTCTGTTGGGTACTCCCAGGCAATCAATACTGATCATTAATGGGAGGGGACACCTATCACCAGGTCGTGTTAGTAAAAGAGTTTTGCGCTAAAAGAATAAAAGGGTAAAAAAGATAAAAGGTAAAAGAGGGATTAGAATTACATAGGGATTGTCGAGTCCAGCCTTGCTGAAAACATAGCCAGGCTTCAGGGGTTTTTCTCAGGAAATGGGGAAGACACAGGACGCTGGTTGAAAGGGGAAAAATCAATCGCGACACCCAAGTTTGGGGAAAAATTGTATTATTGTTGTAAATGAGGAGTACATGTACTGTACATGTATTTAGCAATGTTAATGTATTTACTGTTTCTTAACTAGTTCTTATAATCTAGATAAAAATCAAATGACTAAGTAAGAACTGCTGAAGGTAACTTGTGTAAATATACAATATAATGTTGTTGCAAGTAAGTTTATCCCTAGTGACTGTGAAAGGCCTGGGCCATGTACCATAGTCACATTGATTTAACCTATGATTGGGCCCTTGTTCCAATGCATTTTGATGAAATTAATAGCCTATTTGAGCATTTTCCTCATATGATTATCACATTAGATTTCAAAATGTCACACTGGTTTTTCATGAGGAACATTGTCCCATTGAAAAATATTCCTTCTAAAGCCCATGTAGGATTTTGTTTACATAGTAGGTGACACAATCATAAGCGTTTCCAATGTGTTGAAAGATGAAACTCAGCTTTTGAATTATTAAAATCCTAGAGATCCAGAAATTCTTGCTGTAATAAGACCATTCCTTGCAGCCAAATAGCCATGGGAATATCATGTCAGCAAAGACAATCATTCGTGGAGAGCAGCCTTCAATTCTGTCTTTGTCTGTGATTTTTCAGTGAAGGAGATTTCTCCAGATTATGATATTTCATTTTTAATATCGCCGCAAATTTTTTGGGGGCAATTTTTTTTCTACTTTCGTTTTGAATTCCCCTCGCCATGTGGTGAAATTCTTCATCTGTAGTCTAGCAATTAACATTTCATACTTACATCAGCATCACAACATAATTAGCCTTTATTAGCACCTGATTATTTCAGTTTTCTGCTACAGTTTTGATAAATATACGACTTGTCTCTCAAATAGTTTGGGGTTGTTGAAATAATTCTGGGTCAATCATAAACTGTTCCAACCAATTTGGAATTACAGTCAAATTTGGAATTCAGAATTTGTACATACCATTTTTTTTTATTTAATTTATTTTTTTTTTTCATATTTTTTTTTCATGGAAAAATATTTCAAGCACATCTTTTTTAACAAAGTCTATAATTTTTATTATTACGGATATCAATTTATTTTACGTATTTTTGTGCCAAGAAATACCAGTGGTCAAACTCGGAATTTCAATCTCAAGATTGACCATATTCTAAATTGGTTTGCAAATACAAATATCGCCGAACAATCCAGCACGTATGTAACAATAGGTGGTCAAAACCTTGTAACTACTGTGTTAAAAGACTAAATTTATGTGTTTTTGAACTTCAACCAATGAATCATTCGTGATTTCTCTGGCCTTTTCCTTTAGAATTCTATTTTTAGTAGGGATGACTATTGCAGGCCAAAATGACTATTGCGATAGTATTGCTATTGACCAAATTGCTATCACGATAGTATTGCTATTGTAGGTTGATATTGCAATACTATTGCGATACTATTGTAATATGCTTTAAGTGCTATAAGTGGATATTTTTTCATTAAAAATCACATTTCCTGAATATTTTACATATATGAATTAATTTGCAGAATCATTAAATAAATAATCTGAAGGAAGAGGAGTGACATTTCATGATTTGAGTAGCCTATCATTGATGTCTGATATTCAAGAGACAGATTTTTGGCTAAAATTAGACAATGTCATGTGACAAATTGCTATTTTTAGAACAAATTGCTATTTTTAGAACTATCAAAACTATTGCGATAGTGGAAACAACTATTGCGATACTATTGATATTGCCAGTTGGCTATCACGATAGCACTATTGCAGAGGTCACTATTGCGATATATCGATAGTCTGATGTATCGTTACATCCCTAATTTTTAGCGATTCATTTGTTGGATTTTCCAGCACTATGGGATTCCCTTCTTTCTTTCGTCTTGGGGAAATTATTTTCTGGAGGGGAAAATTATTCTTGAGGGGGAAAAAATGGATATTTCGGGAGGGGAAGACGCCGATCGTCGGCGTCTGTTTCTTAAAGAAAAAAACCCCTGGGCTTGGACTTGATTTCACATCAAATGGGAGGGAGTTCCACAGTCTGATGGTTCTAGGAAAGAATGAATTCATATGATATTGGGTTCGAGACTGTGGAATAAGATAATTGAGGTTACGGGTTGGGGTTAAGTGGTTATGGTCGACGCATACTAGGCCATTTCATATTTTATAGAAGTATATCAGAGAAGATTGTATACGCCGTTGGTGGAGGGTTTTCCAGTGAAGGGATTCGAGCATACTGGTGACACTGCTTGTATAATCATAGTTGTTAAGGACATAACGTGCTGCAGCCCTTTGGATTTTTTCTATTTTCAAAGAATGGGTTTTTTGCCAAGGGTGCCAAATGGAGGAGCAGTATTCAAGCTGCGGCCGGACGTATGTTGTGTATGCTTGTGTTTTAACTTGTTGGTTAGGGGTACGAATGTTTCTTCTGATAAACCTGAGGGAGTTATTTGCCTTTGCAGAGACATTGTTTATGTGTGTTGACCAGTTTAAATCGCCAGTATTACTCGAATGGGGAGTACTAACTAACGTGTGAATAGGACCTCTGATTTAAATAGCTAAAAGTCAAAATATCAAAGAGCGTATTTACATCAGAGAAGATCATAGACACCATGGTGTCCGTAGAGCATCGGCTTTGCGACTAAGAGAACCGAGTTCAATTCCCGGCAGCGGGTGTTGTTTTTGGCTTCTCATTGGGCCTGGCCTAACACATTCCGCGCGTAAAACTAGTGGATTTCCAGGAAACACAATTGAGACAGATTAAAATAAGTTGAAGAAACTTGCTTCCCAATCGATGTTGAATAAATGCGTTCAAATCAAAGGAGCGTCTGAAGGAAAAAAGGGCTCAAAGATGAAACAACAATGACTTGTAACGTGTAAAACATCTGCTCATTTTCCAAATAGAAAGACATTAATTAAAATCATGATTCATCAAACTTTTTTCTAAAGGCCTGGTTATTCTAAACTTTATGTCAAGTCACATCTGAAAAGAAATATCAATATTTCTTACTCCCTGTAGCCGCAACTTTGGCAATGGAAGCCATTTTGTCCTTCAGCTGAAGATTGAATTTGAACGAAAACAATATTTACCTGAAAAGCACACTTTTAATGCAAAAAAGATTAAAACAAAATCATCAAAATTGGTTAAATATTAGAATTATTGGGATACAATCAACTTTGAAATAGAAGGTTTTTTGGGCTTTTTTTTTCATTTATTTACTATGAAATTTCGTTAAAGAAAAATCCTTTCCGGAAAATTTTCTACATTTTATTTCGAAGAAGATTTCTTTCAGTTTTTGGTCAAAAAGTATGTAATTAATGTGTGAAAAACATTTTATTGTTCAATCAAACATTCTTTTTTGTTTAATTTCGGTGAAGGAGTCATCACATAGCAAATTTCTGGCGTTTAGAGATAGTGTCACTATATCCGGATGTACAGAATGCCGGACATGAAAACACTTTGATTCAGGGTTCCCACTGACTTTTAAATATGGGGGTGAAAACAGTCATTTTACAGCATGCTTGCACCCCCTCTATATGAGACATAGAAGGCTGCCTGCAAAAATTGGGGGTGCAAGAATAGATTCAATATTGGGGGTGCAACAGGTTGGTGAAATTTCCCGATCAGGCAATATTGCCCGATCGGGCAATATTGTCCAATCGGGCAATCTTTCCCGATCGGGCAATAGTGAACTTAAAAGAAAAGAGCAAAAAGTCAAATTGCAGTGAAATGTTTCGGTGTCGAGTAACCAAAGTTTTTGGGCATATTGGTTAGACCTCCCGTCACACATTCCCGAAGAAATTTCCCATCAAAGTCGTCTATCTTCATGCGCCCAGACTCTTTTCGGTTACATTGGAATGAATAGGAAATTAACTAAATGAACAAACCCTTGCATTTCCGAGTATTTATCACTGTAAACATTTTTCACCAACCAGGGTCCGCCATTTTGATTATTTCTAGACAGGTAAAAACCACCAATGTACGACATATTCTTGTCTATGGAGAGGTGACAATAAAAGCACAGTGTACACCCAAAAGTTATGTGGCATATTTTATGTAGGTAATACAAACTAAGTACTGTAATATCCCGTGCTTACTATCAAAACAACATGATTGCTGTGTG